>OY744482.1:82542493-83142493 GCA_963556165.1 Tipula helvola | reverse complement strand
GACAGATTTTCGTATATTCTTCGTTATCTAGCCTTCACATAATCATTCATGCAGGAGAGCCCGTTTATAGGGATCCTCGTTCATACAACCATTCATACGGAGCGCCCAAGCCAATGGGATCCATTTCCCTCTGAACGAAATGGATAATCGAATTATTCGTCGATCGCGAATTATTTCGAATAATTAAAAACGTCTGTTTTCCAGGCGAAATTCGTCGGTTTGTTAATTTTCAAAAAAATTTTGCAAGAGCCCTACGACTCAGATCAAATTGGCACTGCGGTGATATGAATTTCTCAATGAAAACCCTTTACCACTTTATAGTCACTTTATGAGATAATCGATGAGGCTCGTGCTATTTGTTATAATAGAGAATAAATCGTACGTAAATTATTATTGTTATATTTTGTCACGAGGTCTGTCATGTTTTTTAAATTTCAATTTTTAAAAATGTAAATATAATTGTACGTATGGAAAAAGCGATCTAACAAAAACCAAAAAAATGTGTAAAAAATATCAATGAAACAATGGAGGCGTGGCCAAAACATGATTTACTTTTACGATTTTTTTTAGATATTTGCAAAATAAATTTTCTGGTCGTAGCGCTGATATTTTAGTATGTTTTATAGAACCAAATAAGGAAAAGATACAAACACAAATGTATGCAAATTTGAGAAAATTGGAAAAGAGAGTTTCGAGAGCCATTTTGAAAAAGATGAAATTAAAGATGGTACCATTTTTATAATTATTTTGTAATCCTCCAACATTCATTTATCTTAAAATGAGCCCAATTTTATAATTTTCGGACAATAAATTAGTTTTTTTCTATAGCAATAAATACAATACCAAGTGCATGCAATTTTTAAATATTTGACACCCTTTATATTAAAAACAACAACAACAAAAAGTGATGTTCAATAAGCTGTTCATTTTAGTCAGTGCTACACATTCAAAATATAAAAATCATAAAATTCAAACATGACTTCCGGTCCCATATAAAGGATATGCGATTTCATGTACATATTTTTCTCCATATCAGTCAAATTCCGCTATAACAAACCACGTTTGTAACAAACCTCCGGTTAAAATAAAATTTTTGAAAATACTTCGAATGTGAACCTTCGGTTTTAAGTATACTCGGCTATAACAAACATGCTTATAACAAGCTTTACAACAATCCCTTGAGTGTTTGTTCTACCAAAGTTTCACTGTATATACAGTAGATTTCGCCAAAACCGACCACCAAGGGACCGATGAAAGTACACCGTTATATCCTAATGTCGTTATACACAATTTTTTGGGGTGTACAACACCCCAACCACAATGATGATTTAATTAACGAATAAAGTGCAATCAGATTTATGTATTTCCAATGAACTATTGGGATGTAGTGTAAACAATCATGTGTGGATTAATTCGAGTTGTGTTTGGATTTTTAACGGTAGCAACATACTTTTTTAAATCATCGTACCGCCCCCACTTCTGTTTGTTCTTGCAGTAACTGACAAAATGCCCTGAACTAGAATAATTAATTTGACCAAACTGTTAACTGACATAGCTAACAATTCCCGTCAAATTATAAACAGTTTCATCAAATTTAAGAGTGGGTTCGATCTGATTTATTGTTACTATCGGGCTGTTTTCAGTAGGATATTCACTATATATGCTTATTATTTTTCCAAGTCTCTGATTTCGAGGGTTCATTTTATTTTTGCAAACAGGGCAGTCCTGGGATGGAACTTGTTCTATACATTGGCTTAAATTCGAATAGCCAACATCCAATAATAAAGCTGTATTTATTAGGAGAAAGTTTCTTTCTTCTTTGACAAATGTATCGCAATATTGGCATTTTAGCTTAACGCTTAGGCTGGAAATACTTTTTAAAATGTACCCTGCGACGTCTTGGATGTTGCAGTCACAATTATTTTGAACACTAAAAATTTCAATTAGCATCTCTTTTCGTATGCTGCAAGAAAGATTTAATGCATTTTTTAGTAAATGCTGTATCAATATTTTGACTCAGCCCTCTTTTATACCACAATCTGTCATACCCAAAACATTTATTGCAGCTGCTAATGCCTGTATTAGAGAATCAAAGGCACATGTGTTTGTATAATATACACAAGTTTGGCTTCCATTTTGAAGCACTGGTAATGATGAATAAGTTGCATTAGTATATAATTGGCTTTTGGGCAGTAAAGACTTTTTCATTATTTTACGGGGGCGCTGTGGAGTAGTGAATTCATTATTGGATTTAGAGTTTTGGCTTAATAATTTTAAAGTGGCAATTGTGCGTTCCTGTGGCGAATGTGTTCCAATTTCTTTTATGTTTTTTAAATTAAAGAATGAAGCATATTTATTTGTTGTTGTCGTTGGTTCTTTATTTTTATGTTTCCAAACGGATTCACTTAGTTGTGAATCGTTTACAGTTATGTCATCAGGGCTTGACTGAACGGGATGAGATAAATCGATGTGTATACGGGTTTTGGCTAGTTTTTTTTGGTACACCTGACAATATTTGTCGATGTATTGCCACATTTCGATCATGCACACTTCTTCCAACTTTGGTTGGCAACTTACCGACGTTTGCAGATGTTTTAAATCTTCGTTTTATAGTGGCGAAGTAATTCTCTACATGACTGTTGCTTTGTCGAACTCCATGATTGATAATACCAGCCCACATAGGTAAATAAGTCATGTATTTCTTTAATATCAGGTATAGGAATTTAGGATTGTAAAAACTATTTAATTTGTATCACCTGATTTAAACTCGTCTATAATTTTTTTCATATCTTGAAAATATGGAGACTGGATATAAATTGGTCTCGTGTTGTCTCTTTGTGTGTCGTTATCATCATGATGTCTCTTTGTGTGTCGCTATCATCATGATTTTCGGGACCAAGTTCAAAATCTATATCAGTTGGACATGTAATAATCAAATTTGTTACAGAATCTAACGCATGTTGTACGTTATTCGTTATGTATTTTAACATTAATCTAACAGTAAGGAACTTCCATAATTCTTTGATAGTCTCATAATTAAAGGTTATGAAAAACGATGCTAAAATTTCTTTAATAATTTTGCAAGCTAACGGATATTCAGAAAAATTTGCTTTTATATCTTGAGCCATCGTATGTGTTAAGTGACAACAACACAAGTAAACTTTAACAGTGGCATCTTTCAATTTACGACTAGTGCTATTAGTGACCCATTATGAGTTGCTGTTAAATATTCAACTATATTCATGTTATTAAATGCGTTAAATACTGAATTAAGTTCTGCAAATGAAAAGTCGATAACAACTGAGTAAAACACAGGCCATTTCTTAAAGTAAGCCTCAACATATAGTCTGAACGATTTCAGCCAACCACCAATTGAGTCAATATTATGGCTTGAACTAACCATATCGCTCAAGGGGAACGGCGACGCTACATCAGTTTCGAAAGTTTGAACTGCTACGATAAGAGCGTAATATAAGATTGTTGGGCAGGGTTTATAAGGGGCCCGAGTCAAACAACCAGTAGCATCTAAATGTACTGAAAAGTTTTTATTTTTAAGACGATATTTATCATCACGAAATTGCCTTTTCTTCCATTCTTGGAAAATACGGCCAGATAGCCCATACTAGTACCAAGATATCTTCAGCACCCCATTTTCATATCATGGGGATTAAATACTGTTTTTGTAATTTCTCTCCAGACAGTTTCAGTCATGTATGTAAATATGTGTTATGGTGAAGTTTAAAATTTTAGAGGGCTAATACCAGAGCTAAAACTAAGTAGTGGAATATTCGGCCAGATAGGCCATACTAGTACCAAGATACCCTGAGCACCCCATTTTTATATCAAGGAGATAAAATACTGTTTTTGTAATTTCTCTCCAGACAGTTTCATTCATGTATGTAAATTCGTGTTATTGGTAAAGTTTGGAATTGTATAGGGCTACTACCAGAGAAAAAGCTAAGTAGTGGCATATACGGCCAGATAGGACATACTAGTACCAAGATACCCTGAGCACCCCATTTTCATTTCAAGGGAATAAAATACTCTTTTTGTAATTTATCTCCGGACAGTTTCATTCATGTATGTAAAACGTGTTATGGTGAAGTTTGGAATTTTATAGCGCTACTACCAGAGATAAAGCTAAGTAGTGGCATATACAGCCAGATAGGCCATACTAGTCCCAAGATACCCTGAGCACCCCCATTTTCATATCATTGGGATAAAATACTTTTTTTGTAATTTATCTCCAGACAGTTTCATTCATGTATGTAAATGTGTTATGGTGAAGTTTGGAATTTTATAGCGCTACTACCAGAGATAAAGCTAAGTAGTGGCATATACAGCCAGATAGGCCATACTAGTCCCAAGATACCCTGAGTACCCATATTTTCATATCATTGGGATAAAATACTTTTTTTGTAATTTATCTCCAGACAGTTTCATTCATGTACGTTAAACTTATTATGGTGAAGTCTGGAATTTTATAGGGCTACTACTAGAGATAAAGCTAAGTAGTGGTATATACAGCCAGATAGGCCATACTAGTACCAAGATACCCTGAGTACCCCCATTTACATATCATGGGGATAAAATACTTTTTTGTAATTTATCTCCAGACAGTTTCATTCATGTATGTAAAACGTGTTATGGTGAAGTTTGGAATTTTATAGCGCTACTACCAGAGATAAAGCTAAGTAGTGGCATATACAGCCAGATAGGCCATACTAGTACCAAGATACCCTGAGTACCGCCATTTTCATATCATGGGGATAAAATACTTTTTTTGTAATTTATCTCCAGACAGTTTCATTCATGTATGTAAAACGTGTTATGGTGAAGTTTGGAATTTTATAGCGCCACTACCAGAGATAAAGCTAAGTAGTGGCATATACAGCCAGATAGGCCATACTAGTACCAAGATACCCTGAGTACTCCCATTTTCATATCATGGGGATAAATACTTTTTTTGTAATTTATCTCCAGACAGTTTCATTCATGTTTGTAAACACGTGTTATGGTGAAGTTTGGGATTTTAGAGGGCTACTACCAGAGATAAAGCTAAGTAGTGGCATATACAGCCAGATAGGCCATACTAGTACCAAGATACCCTGAGTACCCCATTTTCATATCATGGGGATGAAATACTTTTTTTGTAATTTATCTCCAGACAGTTTCATTCATGTATATAAAACGTGTTATGGTGAAGTTTGGAATTTTATAGCGCTACTACCAGAGATAAAGCTAAGTAGTGGCATATACAGCCAGATAGGCCATACTAGTACCAAGATACCCTGAGTACCCCCATTTACATATCATGGGGATAAAATACTTTTTTTGTAATTTATCTCCAGACAGTTTCATTCATGTACGTAAAACGTGTTATGGTGAAGTTTGGAATTTTATAGCGCTACTACCAGAGATAAAGCTAAGTAGTGGCATATACAGCCAGATAGGCCATACTAGTACCAAGATACCCTGAGTACCCCCATTTACATATCATGGGGATAAAATACTTTTTTTGTAATTTATCTCCGGACAGTTTCATTCATGTATATAAAATGTGTTATGGTGAAGTTTGGAATTTTATAGCGCTACTACCAGAGATAAAGCTAAGTAGTGGCATATAAAGCCAGATAGGCCATACTAGTACCAAGATACCCTGAATACCCCCATTTTCATATCATGGGGATAAAATACTTTTTTTGTAATTTATCTCCAGACAGTTTCATTCATGTATGTAAAACGTGTTATGGTGAAGTTTGGAATTTTATAGCGCTACTACCAGAGATAAAGCTAAGTAGTGGCATATACAGCCAGATAGGCCATACTAGTACCAAGATACCCTAAGTACCCCCATTTTCATATCATGGGGATAAAATACTTTATTTGTAATTTCTCTCCAGACAGTTTCATTCATGTATGTAAAATGAGTTATGGTAAAGTTTGGAATTTTATAGCGCTACTACCAGAGATAAAGCTAAGTAGTGGCATATACAGCCAGATAGGCCATACTAGTACCAAGATACCCTAAGTACCCCCATTTTCATATCATGGGGATAAAATACTTTTTTTGTAATTTATCTCCAGACGGTTTCATTCATGTATGTAAAACGTGTTATGGTGAAGTTTGGAATTTTATAGCGCTACTACCAGAGATAAAGATAAGTAGTGGCATATACAGCCAGATAGGCCATACTAGTCCCAAGATACCCTGAGCACCCCCATTTTCATATCATGGGGATAAAATACTTTTTTTGTAATTTATCTCCAGACAGTTTCATTCATGTATGTAAAACGTGTTATGGTGAAGTTTGGGATTTTAGAGGGCTACTACCAGAGATAAAGCTAAGTAGTGGCATATACAGCCAGATAGGCCATACTAGTCCCAAGATACCCTGAGCACCCCCATTTTCATATCATGGGGATAAAATACTTTTTTTGTAATTTATCTCCAGACAGTTTCATTCATGTATGTAAATGTGTTATGGTGAAGTTTGGAATTTTATAGCGCTACTACCAGAGATAAAGCTAAGTAGTGGCATATAAAGCCAGATAGGCCATACTAGTACCAAGATACCCTGAATATCCCCATTTTCATATCATGGGGATAAAATACTTTTTTTGTAATTTATCTCCAGACAGTTTCATTCATGTATGTAAAACGTGTTATGGTGAAGTTTGGGATTTTAGAGGGCTACTACCAGAGATAAAGCTAAGTAGTGGCATATACAGCCAGATAGGCCATACTAGTACCAAGATACCCTAAGTACCCCCATTTTCATATCATGGGGATAAAATACTTTTTTTGTAGTTTCTCTCCGGACAGTTTCATTCATGTATGTAAAACGTGTTATGGTGAGTTTGGAATTTTATAGCGCTACTACCAGAGATAAAGCTAAGTAGTGGCATATACAGCCAGATAGGCCATACTAGTACCAAGATACCCTGAGTACCCCCATTTTCATATCATGGGGATAAAATACTTTTTTTGTAATTTATCTCCAGACAGTTTCATTCATGTATGTAAAATGTGTTATGGTGAAATTTGGGATTTTAGAGGGCTACTACCAGTGATAAAGCTAAGTAGTGGCATATACAGCCAGATAGGCCATACTAGTACCAAGATACCCTGAGTACCCCCATTTTCATATCATAGAGATAAAATACTTTTTTTGTAATTTCTCTCCAGACAGTTTCATTCATGTTTATAAACACGTGTTATGGTGAAGTTTGGGATTTTAGAGGGCTACTACCAGAGATAAAGCAAAGTAGTGGCATATACAGCCAGATAGGCCATACTAGTCCCAAGATACCCTGAGCACCCCCATTTTCATATCATGGGGATAAAATACTTTATTTGTAATTTCTCTCCAGACAGTTTCATTCATGTATGTAAAACGTGTTATGGTGAGTTTGGAATTTTATAGCGCTACTACCAGAGATAAAGCTAAGTAGTGGCATATAAAGCCAGATAGGCCATACTAGTACCAAGATACCCTGAATATCCCCATTTTCATATCATGGGGATAAAATACTTTTTTTGTAATTTATCTCCAGACAGTTTCATTCATGTATGTAAAACGTGTTATGGTGAAGTTTGGGATTTTAGAGGGCTACTACCAGAGATAAAGCTAAGTAGTGGCATATACAGCCAGATAGGCCATACTAGTCCCAAGATACCCTGAGCACCCCCATTTTCATATCATGGGGATAAAATACTTTTTTTGTAATTTATCTCCAGACAGTTTCATTCATGTATGTAAATGTGTTATGGTGAAGTTTGGAATTTTATAGCGCTACTACCAGAGATAAAGCTAAGTAGTGGCATATAAAGCCAGATAGGCCATACTAGTACCAAGATACCCTGAATATCCCCATTTTCATATCATGGGGATAAAATACTTTTTTTGTAATTTATCTCCAGACAGTTTCATTCATGTATGTAAAACGTGTTATGGTGAAGTTTGGGATTTTAGAGGGCTACTACCAGAGATAAAGCTAAGTAGTGGCATATACAGCCAGATAGGCCATACTAGTACCAAGATACCCTAAGTACCCCCATTTTCATATCATGGGGATAAAATACTTTTTTTGTAGTTTCTCTCCGGACAGTTTCATTCATGTATGTAAAACGTGTTATGGTGAGTTTGGAATTTTATAGCGCTACTACCAGAGATAAAGCTAAGTAGTGGCATATACAGCCAGATAGGCCATACTAGTACCAAGATACCCTGAGTACCCCCATTTTCATATCATGGGGATAAAATACTTTTTTTGTAATTTATCTCCAGACAGTTTCATTCATGTATGTAAAATGTGTTATGGTGAAATTTGGGATTTTAGAGGGCTACTACCAGTGATAAAGCTAAGTAGTGGCATATACAGCCAGATAGGCCATACTAGTACCAAGATACCCTGAGTACCCCCATTTTCATATCATAGAGATAAAATACTTTTTTTGTAATTTCTCTCCAGACAGTTTCATTCATGTTTATAAACACGTGTTATGGTGAAGTTTGGGATTTTAGAGGGCTACTACCAGAGATAAAGCAAAGTAGTGGCATATACAGCCAGATAGGCCATACTAGTCCCAAGATACCCTGAGCACCCCCATTTTCATATCATGGGGATAAAATACTTTATTTGTAATTTCTCTCCAGACAGTTTCATTCATGTATGTAAAATGTGTTATGGTAAAGTTTGGAATTTTATAGCGCTACTACCAGAGATAAAGCTAAGTAGTGGCATATACAGCCAGATAGGCCATACTAGTCCCAAGATACCCTGAGTACCCATATTTTCATATCATTGGGATAAAATACTTTTTTTGTAATTTATCTCCAGACAGTTTCATTCATGTATGTAAAACGTGTTATGGTGAAGTTTGGAATTTTATAGCGCTACTACCAGAGATAAAGCTAAGTAGTGGCATATACAGCCAGATAGGCCATACTAGTACCGAGATACCCTGAGTACCCATATTTTCATATCATTGGGATAAAATACTTTTTTTGTAATTTATCTCCAGACAGTTTCATTCATGTATGTAAAACGTGTTATGGTGAAGTTTGGGATTTTATTGGGCTACTACCAGAGATAAAGCTAAGTAGTGGCATATACAGCCAGATAGGCCATACTAGTACCAAGATACCCTGAATACCCCCATTTTCATATCATGGGGATAAAATACTTTTTTTGTAATTTCTCTCCAGACAGTTTCATTCATGTATATAAAATGTGTTATGGTGAAGTTTGGAATTTTATAGCGCTACTACCAGAGATAAAGCTAAGTAGTGGCATATAAAGCCAGATAGGCCATACTAGTACCAAGATACCCTGAATACCCCCATTTTCATATCATGGGGATAAAATACTTTTTTTGTAATTTCTCTCCAGACAGTTTCATTCATGTTTGTAAACACGTGTTATGGTGAAGTTTGGGATTTTAGAGGGCTACTACCAGAGATAAAGCTAAGTAGTGGCATATACAGCCAGATAGGCCATACTAGTACCAAGATACCCTGAGTACCCCATTTTCATATCATGGGGATAAAATACTTTTTTTGTAATTTCTCTCCAGACAGTTTCATTCATGTTTGTAAACACGTGTTATGGTGAAGTTTGGGATTTTAGAGGGCTACTACCAGAGATAAAGCTAAGTAGTGGCATATACAGCCAGATAGGCCATACTAGTACCAAGATACCCTGAGTACCCATATTTTCATATCATGGGGATAAAATACTTTTTTTGTAATTTATCTCCAGACAGTTTCATTCATGTATATAAAACGTGTTATGGTGAAGTTTGGAATTTTATAGCGCTACTACCAGAGATAAAGCTAAGTAGTGGCATATACAGCCAGATAGGCCATACTAGTACCAAGATACCCTGAGTACCCCCATTTACATATCATGGGGATAAAATACTTTTTTTGTAATTTATCTCCAGACAGTTTCATTCATGTATGTAAAATGTGTTATGGTGAAGTTTGGAATTTTATAGCGCTACTACCAGAGATAAAGCTAAGTAGTGGCATATAAAGCCAGATAGGCCATACTAGTACCAAGATACCCTGAGTACCCCCATTTACATATCATGGGGATAAAATACTTTTTTTGTAATTTATCTCCAGACAGTTTCATTCATGTATGTAAAACGTGTTATGGTGAAGTTTGGGATTTTATTGGGCTACTACCAGAGATAAAGCTAAGTAGTGGCATATACAGCCAGATAGGCCATACTAGTACCAAGATACCCTAAGTACCCCCATTTTCATATCATGGGGATAAAATACTTTATTTGTAATTTCTCTCCAGACAGTTTCATTCATGTATGTAATATGAGTTATGGTAAAGTTTGGAATTGTATAGCGCTACTACCAGAGATAAAGCTAAGTAGTGGCATATACAGCCAGATAGGCCATACTAGTACCAAGATACCCTGAGTACCCATATTTTCATATCATTGGGATAAAATACTTTTTTTGTAATTTATCTCCAGACAGTTTCATTCATGTATGTAAAACGTGTTATGGTGAAGTTTGGAATTTTATAGCGCTACTACCAGAGATAAAGCTAAGTAGTGGCATATACAGCCAGATAGGCCATACTAGTACCAAGATACCCTGAGTACCGCCATTTTCATATCATGGGGATAAAATACTTTTTTTGTAATTTATCTCCAGACAGTTTCATTCATGTTTGTAAACACGTGTTATGGTGAAGTTTGGGATTTTAGAGGGCTACTACCAGAGATAAAGCTAAGTAGTGGCATATACAGCCAGATAGGCCATACTAGTACCAAGATACCCTGAGTACCCCATTTTCATATCATGGGGATAAAATACTTTTTTTGTAATTTATCTCCAGACAGTTTCATTCATGTATGTAAAACGTGTTATGGTGAAGTTTGGAATTTTATAGCGCTACTACCAGAGATAAAGCTAAGTAGTGGCATATACAGCCAGATAGGCCATACTAGTACCAAGATACCCTGAGTACCCCCATTTACATATCATGGGGATAAAATACTTTTTTTGTAATTTATCTCCAGACAGTTTCATTCATGTACGTGAAACGTGTTATGGTGAAGTTTGGAATTTTATAGCGCTACTACCAGAGATAAAGCTAAGTAGTGGCATATACAGCCAGATAGGCCATACTAGTACCAAGATACCCTGAGTACCCCCATTTACATATCATGGGGATAAAATACTTTTTTTGTAATTTATCTCCAGACAGTTTCATTCATGTATATAAAATGTGTTATGGTGAAGTTTGGAATTTTATAGCGCTACTACCAGAGATAAAGCTAAGTAGTGGCATATAAAGCCAGATAGGCCATACTAGTACCAACATACCCTGAATACCCCCATTTTCATATCATGGGGATAAAATACTTTTTTTGTAATTTATCTCCAGACAGTTTCATTCATGTATGTAAAACGTGTTATGGTGAAGTTTGGAATTTTATTGGGCTACTACCAGAGATAAAGCTAAGTAGTGGCATATACAGCCAGATAGGCCATAATAGTACCAAGATACCCTAAGTACCCCCATTTTCATATCATGGGGATAAAATACTTTTTTTGTAGTTTCTCTCCGGACAGTTTCATTCATGTATGTAAAACGTGTTATGGTGAGTTTGCAATTTTATAGCGCTACTACCAGAGATAAAGCTAAGTAGTGGCATATACAGCCAGATAGGCCATACTAGTACCAAGATACCCTGAGTACCCCCATTTTCATATCATGGGGATAAAATACTTTTTTTGTAATTTATCTCCAGACAGTTTCATTCATGTATGTAAAATGTGTTATGGTGAAATTTGGGATTTTAGAGGGCTACTACCAGTGATAAAGCTAAGTAGTGGCATATAAAGCCAGATAGGCCATACTAGTACCAAGATACCCTGAGTACCCCCATTTTCATATCATAGAGATAAAATACTTTTTTTGTAATTTCTCTCCAGACAGTTTCATTCATGTTTATAAACACGTGTTATGGTGAAGTTTGGGATTTTAGAGGGCTACTACCAGAGATAAAGCAAAGTAGTGGCATATACAGCCAGATAGGCCATACTAGTCCCAAGATACCCTGAGCACTCCCATTTTCATATCATGGGGATAAAATACTTTATTTGTAATTTATCTCCAGACAGTTTCATTCATGTATGTAAAACGTGTTATGGTGAAGTTTGGGATTTTATTGGGCTACTACCAGAGATAAAGCTAAGTAGTGGCATATACAGCCAGATAGGCCATACTAGTACCAAGATACCCTAAGTACCCCCATTTTCATATCATGGGGATAAAATACTTTATTTGTAATTTCTCTCCAGACAGTTTCATTCATGTATGTAATATGAGTTATGGTAAAGTTTGGAATTGTATAGCGCTACTACCAGAGATAAAGCTAAGTAGTGGCATATACAGCCAGATAGGCCATACTAGTACCAAGATACCCTGAGTACCCATATTTTCATATCATTGGGATAAAATACTTTTTTTGTAATTTATCTCCAGACAGTTTCATTCATGTATGTAAAACGTGTTATGGTGAAGTTTGGAATTTTATAGCGCTACTACCAGAGATAAAGCTAAGTAGTGGCATATACAGCCAGATAGGCCATACTAGTACCAAGATACCCTGAGTACCCCCATTTTCATATCATGGGGATAAAATACTTTTTTTGTAATTTATCTCCAGACAGTTTCATTCATGTATGTAAAATGTGTTATGGTGAAATTTGGGATTTTAGAGGGCTACTACCAGTGATAAAGCTAAGTAGTGGCATATACAGCCAGATAGGCCATACTAGTACCAAGATACCCTGAGTACTCCCATTTTCATATCATGGGGATAAAATACTTTTTTTGTAATTTATCTCCAGACAGTTTCATTCATGTATGTAAAATGTGTTATGGTGAAGTTTGGAATTTTATAGCGCTACTACCAGAGATAAAGCTAAGTAGTGGCATATAAAGCCAGATAGGCCATACTAGTACCAAGATACCCTGAGTACCCCCATTTACATATCATGGGGATAAAATACTTTTTTTGTAATTTATCTCCAGACAGTTTCATTCATGTATGTAAAACGTGTTATGGTGAAGTTTGGGATTTTATTGGGCTACTACCAGAGATAAAGCTAAGTAGTGGCATATACAGCCAGATAGGCCATACTAGTACCAAGATACCCTAAGTACCCCCATTTTCATATCATGGGGATAAAATACTTTATTTGTAATTTCTCTCCAGACAGTTTCATTCATGTATGTAATATGAGTTATGGTAAAGTTTGGAATTGTATAGCGCTACTACCAGAGATAAAGCTAAGTAGTGGCATATACAGCCAGATAGGCCATACTAGTACCAAGATACCCTGAGTACCCATATTTTCATATCATTGGGATAAAATACTTTTTTTGTAATTTATCTCCAGACAGTTTCATTCATGTATGTAAAACGTGTTATGGTGAAGTTTGGAATTTTATAGCGCTACTACCAGAGATAAAGCTAAGTAGTGGCATATACAGCCAGATAGGCCATACTAGTACCAAGATACCCTGAGTACCGCCATTTTCATATCATGGGGATAAAATACTTTTTTTGTAATTTATCTCCAGACAGTTTCATTCATGTTTGTAAACACGTGTTATGGTGAAGTTTGGGATTTTAGAGGGCTACTACCAGAGATAAAGCTAAGTAGTGGCATATACAGCCAGATAGGCCATACTAGTACCAAGATACCCTGAGTACCCCATTTTCATATCATGGGGATAAAATACTTTTTTTGTAATTTATCTCCAGACAGTTTCATTCATGTATGTAAAACGTGTTATGGTGAAGTTTGGAATTTTATAGCGCTACTACCAGAGATAAAGCTAAGTAGTGGCATATACAGCCAGATAGGCCATACTAGTACCAAGATACCCTGAGTACCCCCATTTACATATCATGGGGATAAAATACTTTTTTTGTAATTTATCTCCAGACAGTTTCATTCATGTACGTGAAACGTGTTATGGTGAAGTTTGGAATTTTATAGCGCTACTACCAGAGATAAAGCTAAGTAGTGGCATATACAGCCAGATAGGCCATACTAGTACCAAGATACCCTGAGTACCCCCATTTACATATCATGGGGATAAAATACTTTTTTTGTAATTTATCTCCAGACAGTTTCATTCATGTATATAAAATGTGTTATGGTGAAGTTTGGAATTTTATAGCGCTACTACCAGAGATAAAGCTAAGTAGTGGCATATAAAGCCAGATAGGCCATACTAGTACCAACATACCCTGAATACCCCCATTTTCATATCATGGGGATAAAATACTTTTTTTGTAATTTATCTCCAGACAGTTTCATTCATGTATGTAAAACGTGTTATGGTGAAGTTTGGAATTTTATTGGGCTACTACCAGAGATAAAGCTAAGTAGTGGCATATACAGCCAGATAGGCCATAATAGTACCAAGATACCCTAAGTACCCCCATTTTCATATCATGGGGATAAAATACTTTTTTTGTAGTTTCTCTCCGGACAGTTTCATTCATGTATGTAAAACGTGTTATGGTGAGTTTGCAATTTTATAGCGCTACTACCAGAGATAAAGCTAAGTAGTGGCATATACAGCCAGATAGGCCATACTAGTACCAAGATACCCTGAGTACCCCCATTTTCATATCATGGGGATAAAATACTTTTTTTGTAATTTATCTCCAGACAGTTTCATTCATGTATGTAAAATGTGTTATGGTGAAATTTGGGATTTTAGAGGGCTACTACCAGTGATAAAGCTAAGTAGTGGCATATAAAGCCAGATAGGCCATACTAGTACCAAGATACCCTGAGTACCCCCATTTTCATATCATAGAGATAAAATACTTTTTTTGTAATTTCTCTCCAGACAGTTTCATTCATGTTTATAAACACGTGTTATGGTGAAGTTTGGGATTTTAGAGGGCTACTACCAGAGATAAAGCAAAGTAGTGGCATATACAGCCAGATAGGCCATACTAGTCCCAAGATACCCTGAGCACTCCCATTTTCATATCATGGGGATAAAATACTTTATTTGTAATTTCTCTCCAGACAGTTTCATTCATGTATGTAAAATGAGTTATGGTAAAGTTTGGAATTTTATAGCGCTACTACCAGAGATAAAGCTAAGTAGTGGCATATACAGCCAGATAGGCCATACTAGTCCCAAGATACCCTGAGTACCCATATTTTCATATCATTGGGATAAAATACTTTTTTTGTAATTTATCTCCAGACAGTTTCATTCATGTATGTAAAACGTGTTATGGTGAAGTTTGGAATTTTATAGCGCTACTACCAGAGATAAAGCTAAGTAGTGGCATATACAGCCAGATAGGCCATACTAGTCCCAAGATACCCTGAGTACCCATATTTTCATATCATTGGGATAAAATACTTTTTTTGTAATTTATCTCCAGACAGTTTCATTCATGTATGTAAAATGAGTTATGGTAAAGTTTGGAATTTTATAGCGCTACTACCAGAGATAAACCTAAGTAGTGGCATATACAGCCAGATAGGCCATACTAGTCCCAAGATACCCTGAGTACCCATATTTTCATATCATTGGGATAAAATACTTTTTTTGTAATTTATCTCCAGACAGTTTCATTCATGTATGTAAAACGTGTTATGGTGAAGTTTGGAATTTTATAGCGCCACTACCAGAGATAAAGCTAAGTAGTGGCATATACAGCCAGATAGGCCATACTAGTACCAAGATACCCTGAGTACTCCCATTTTCATATCATGGGGATGAAATACTTTTTTTGTAATTTATCTCCAGACAGTTTCATTCATGTTTGTAAACACGTGTTATGGTGAAGTTTGGGATTTTAGAGGGCTACTACCAGAGATAAAGCTAAGTAGTGGCATATACAGCCAGATAGGCCATACTAGTACCAAGATACCCTGAGTACCCCCATTTACATATCATGGGGATAAAATACTTTTTTTGTAATTTATCTCCAGACAGTTTCATTCATGTACGTAAAACGTGTTATGGTGAAGTTTGGAATTTTATAGCGCTACTACCAGAGATAAAGCTAAGTAGTGGCATATAAAACCAGATAGGCCATACTAGTACCAAGATACCCTGAGTACCCCATTTACATATCATGGGGATAAAATACTTTTTTTGTAATTTATCTCCAGACAGTTTCATTCATGTATGTAAAACGTGTTATGGTGAAGTTTGGGATTTTATTGGGCTACTACCAGAGATAAAGCTAAGTAGTGGCATATACAGCCAGATAGGCCATACTAGTACCAAGATACCCTAAGTACCCCCATTTTCATATCATGGGGATAAAATACTTTATTTGTAATTTCTCTCCAGACAGTTTCATTCATGTATGTAAAACGTGTTATGGTGAAGTTTGGAATTTTATAGCGCTACTACCAGAGATAAAGCTAAGTAGTGGCATATACAGCCAGATAGGCCATACTAGTCCCAAGATACCCTGAGTACCCATATTTTCATATCATTGGGATAAAATACTTTTTTTGTAATTTATCTCCAGACAGTTTCATTCATGTATGTAAAACGTGTTATGGTGAAGTTTGGAATTTTATAGCGCTACTACCAGAGATAAAGCTAAGTAGTGGCATATACAGCCAGATAGGCCATACTAGTACCAAGATACCCTGAGTACCGCCATTTTCATATCATGGGGATAAAATACTTTTTTTGTAATTTATCTCCAGACAGTTTCATTCATGTATGTAAAACGTGTTATGGTGAAGTTTGGAATTTTATAGCGCCACTACCAGAGATAAAGCTAAGTAGTGGCATATACAGCCAGATAGGCCATACTAGTACCAAGATACCCTGAGTACTCCCATTTTCATATCATGGGGATAAATACTTTTTTTGTAATTTATCTCCAGACAGTTTCATTCATGTATATAAAACGTGTTATGGTGAAGTTTGGAATTTTATAGCGCTACTACCAGAGATAAAGCTAAGTAGTGGCATATACAGCCAGATAGGCCATACTAGTACCAAGATACCCTGAGTACTCCCATTTTCATATCATGGGGATAAATACTTTTTTTGTAATTTATCTCCAGACAGTTTCATTCATGTTTGTAAAACGTGTTATGGTGAAGTTTGGGTTTTTAGAGGGCTACTACCAGAGATAAAGCTAAGTAGTGGCATATACAGCCAGATAGGCCATACTAGTACCAAGATACCCTGAGTACCCCATTTTCATATCATGGGGATGAAATACTTTTTTTGTAATTTCTCTCCAGACAGTTTCATTCATGTTTGTAAACACGTGTTATGGTGAAGTTTGGGATTTTAGAGGGCTACTACCAGAGATAAAGCTAAGTAGTGGCATATACAGCCAGATAGGCCATACTAGTACCAAGATACCCTGAGTACCCCATTTACATATCATGGGGATGAAATACTTTTTTTGTAATTTATCTCCAGACAGTTTCATTCATGTATATAAAACGTGTTATGGTGAAGTTTGGAATTTTATAGCGCTACTACCAGAGATAAAGCTAAGTAGTGGCATATACAGCCAGATAGGCCATACTAGTACCAAGATACCCTGAGTACTCCCATTTTCATATCATGGGGATAAATACTTTTTTTGTAATTTATCTCCAGACAGTTTCATTCATGTATGTAAAATGTGTTATGGTGAAATTTGGGATTTTAGAGGGCTACTACCAGAGATAAAGCTAAGTAGTGGCATATACAGCCAGATAGGCCATACTAGTACCAAGATACCCTGAGTACCGCCATTTTCATATCATGGGGATAAAATACTTTTTTTGTAATTTATCTCCAGACAGTTTCATTCATGTATGTAAAACGTGTTATGGTGAAGTTTGGAATTTTATAGCGCCACTACCAGAGATAAAGCTAAGTAGTGGCATATACAGCCAGATAGGCCATACTAGTACCAAGATACCCTGAGTACTCCCATTTTCATATCATGGGGATAAATACTTTTTTTGTAATTTATCTCCAGACAGTTTCATTCATGTATGTAAAATGTGTTATGGTGAAATTTGGGATTTTAGAGGGCTACTACCAGAGATAAAGCTAAGTAGTGGCATATACAGCCAGATAGGCCATACTAGTACCAAGATACCCTGAGTACCGCCATTTTCATATCATGGGGATAAAATACTTTTTTTGTAATTTCTCTCCAGACAGTTTCATTCATGTTTGTAAACACGTGTTATGGTGAAGTTTGGGATTTTAGAGGGCTACTACCAGAGATAAAGCTAAGTAGTGGCATATACAGCCAGATAGGCCATACTAGTACCAAGATACCCTGAGTACCCCATTTACATATCATGGGGATGAAATACTTTTTTTGTAATTTATCTCCAGACAGTTTCATTCATGTATATAAAACGTGTTATGGTGAAGTTTGGAATTTTATAGCGCTACTACCAGAGATAAAGCTAAGTAGTGGCATATACAGCCAGATAGGCCATACTAGTACCAAGATACCCTGAGTACCCCCATTTACATATCATGGGGATAAAATACTTTTTTTGTAATTTATCTCCAGACAGTTTCATTCATGTACGTAAAACGTGTTATGGTGAAGTTTGGAATTTTATAGCGCTACTACCAGAGATAAAGCTAAATAGTGGCATATACAGCCAGATAGGCCATACTAGTACCAAGATACCCTGAGTACCCCCATTTACATATCATGGGAATAAAATACTTTTTTTGTAATTTATCTCCAGACAGTTTCATTCATGTATGTAAAACGTGTTATGGTGAAGTTTGGAATTTTATAGCGCCACTACCAGAGATAAAGCTAAGTAGTGGCATATACAGCCAGATAGGCCATACTAGTACCAAGATACCCTGAGTACTCCTATTTTCATATCATGGGGATAAATACTTTTTTTGTAATTTATCTCCAGACAGTTTCATTCATGTTTGTAAACACGTGTTATGGTGAAGTTTGGGATTTTAGAGGGCTACTACCAGAGATAAAGCTAAGTAGTGGCATATACAGCCAGATAGGCCATACTAGTACCAAGATACCCTGAGTACCCCATTTTCATATCATGGGGATGAAATACTTTTTTTGTAATTTATCTCCAGACAGTTTCATTCATGTATATAAAACGTGTTATGGTGAAGTTTGGAATTTTATAGCGCTACTACCAGAGATAAAGCTAAGTAGTGGCATATACAGCCAGATAGGCCATACTAGTACCAAGATACCCTGAGTACTCCCATTTTCATATCATGGGGATAAATGCTTTTTTTGTAATTTATCTCCAGACAGTTTCATTCATGTATGTAAAATGTGTTATGGTGAAATTTGGGATTTTATAGCGCCACTACCAGAGATAAAGCTAAGTAGTGGCATATACAGCCAGATAGGCCATACTAGTACCAAGATACCCTGAGTACTCCCATTTTCATATCATGGGGATAAAATACTTTTTTTGTAATTTATCTCCAGACAGTTTCATTCATGTATGTAAAACGTGTTATGGTGAAGTTTGGAATTTTATAGCGCCACTACCAGAGATAAAGCTAAGTAGTGGCATATACAGCCAGATAGGCCATACTAGTACCAAGATACCCTGAGTACTCCCATTTTCATATCATGGGGATAAATACTTTTTTTGTAATTTATCTCCAGACAGTTTCATTCATGTATGTAAAATGTGTTATGGTGAAATTTGGGATTTTAGAGGGCTACTACCAGAGATAAAGCTAAGTAGTGGCATATACAGCCAGATAGGCCATACTAGTACCAAGATACCCTGAGTACCGCCATTTTCATATCATGGGGATGAAATACTTTTTTTGTAATTTCTCTCCAGACAGTTTCATTCATGTTTGTAAACACGTGTTATGGTGAAGTTTGGGATTTTAGAGGGCTACTACCAGAGATAAAGCTAAGTAGTGGCATATACAGCCAGATAGGCCATACTAGTACCAAGATACCCTGAGTACCCCATTTACATATCATGGGGATGAAATACTTTTTTTGTAATTTATCTCCAGACAGTTTCATTCATGTATATAAAACGTGTTATGGTGAAGTTTGGAATTTTATAGCGCTACTACCAGAGATAAAGCTAAGTAGTGGCATATACAGCCAGATAGGCCATACTAGTACCAAGATACCCTGAGTACTCCCATTTTCATATCATGGGGATAAATACTTTTTTTGTAATTTATCTCCAGACAGTTTCATTCATGTATGTAAAATGTGTTATGGTGAAATTTGGGATTTTAGAGGGCTACTACCAGAGATAAAGCTAAGTAGTGGCATATACAGCCAGATAGGCCATACTAGTACCAAGATACCCTGAGTACCGCCATTTTCATATCATGGGGATAAAATACTTTTTTTGTAATTTATCTCCAGACAGTTTCATTCATGTATGTAAAACGTGTTATGGTGAAGTTTGGAATTTTATAGCGCCACTACCAGAGATAAAGCTAAGTAGTGGCATATACAGCCAGATAGGCCATACTAGTACCAAGATACCCTGAGTACTCCCATTTTCATATCATGGGGATAAATACTTTTTTTGTAATTTATCTCCAGACAGTTTCATTCATGTATGTAAAATGTGTTATGGTGAAATTTGGGATTTTAGAGGGCTACTACCAGAGATAAAGCTAAGTAGTGGCATATACAGCCAGATAGGCCATACTAGTACCAAGATACCCTGAGTACCGCCATTTTCATATCATGGGGATAAAATACTTTTTTTGTAATTTCTCTCCAGACAGTTTCATTCATGTTTGTAAACACGTGTTATGGTGAAGTTTGGGATTTTAGAGGGCTACTACCAGAGATAAAGCTAAGTAGTGGCATATACAGCCAGATAGGCCATACTAGTACCAAGATACCCTGAGTACTCCATTTACATATCATGGGGATGAAATACTTTTTTTGTAATTTATCTCCAAACAGTTTCATTCATGTATATAAAACGTGTTATGGTGAAGTTTGGAATTTTATAGCGCTACTACCAGAGATAAAGCTAAGTAGTGGCATATACAGCCAGATAGGCCATACTAGTACCAAGATACCCTGAGTACCCCCATTTACATATCATGGG
The DNA here is from genome assembly GCA_963556165.1 of Tipula helvola. NCBI lineage: Eukaryota > Metazoa > Arthropoda > Insecta > Diptera > Tipulidae > Tipula > Tipula helvola. The sequence goes on along the minus strand of OY744482.1, from coordinate 83,121,362 downwards.
GATAAAATACTTTTTTTGTAATTTATCTCCAGACAGTTTCATTCATGTACGTAAAACGTGTTATGGTGAAGTTTGGAATTTTATAGCGCTACTACCAGAGATAAAGCTAAATAGTGGCATATACAGCCAGATAGGCCATACTAGTACCAAGATACCCTGAGTACCCCCATTTACATATCATGGGAATAAAATACTTTTTTTGTAATTTATCTCCAGACAGTTTCATTCATGTATGTAAAACGTGTTATGGTGAAGTTTGGAATTTTATAGCGCCACTACCAGAGATAAAGCTAAGTAGTGGCATATACAGCCAGATAGGCCATACTAGTACCAAGATACCCTGAGTACTCCTATTTTCATATCATGGGGATAAATACTTTTTTTGTAATTTATCTCCAGACAGTTTCATTCATGTTTGTAAACACGTGTTATGGTGAAGTTTGGGATTTTAGAGGGCTACTACCAGAGATAAAGCTAAGTAGTGGCATATACAGCCAGATAGGCCATACTAGTACCAAGATACCCTGAGTACCCCATTTTCATATCATGGGGATGAAATACTTTTTTTGTAATTTATCTCCAGACAGTTTCATTCATGTATATAAAACGTGTTATGGTGAAGTTTGGAATTTTATAGCGCTACTACCAGAGATAAAGCTAAGTAGTGGCATATACAGCCAGATAGGCCATACTAGTACCAAGATACCCTGAGTACCCCCATTTACATATCATGGGGATAAAATACTTTTTTTGTAATTTATCTCCAGACAGTTTCATTCATGTACGTAAAACGTGTTATGGTGAAGTTTGGAATTTTATAGCGCTACTACCAGAGATAAAGCTAAGTAGTGGCATATAAAGCCAGATAGGCCATACTAGTACCAAGATACCCTGAGTACCCCCATTTACATATCATGGGGATAAAATACTTTTTTTGTAATTTATCTCCAGACAGTTTCATTCATGTATGTAAAACGTGTTATGGTGAAGTTTGGGATTTTATTGGGCTACTACCAGAGATAAAGCTAAGTAGTGGCATATACAGCCAGATAGGCCATACTAGTACCAAGATACCCTAAGTACCCCCATTTTCATATCATGGAGATAAAATACTTTATTTGTAATTTCTCTCAATACAGTTTCATTCATGTATGTAAAACGTGTTATGGTAAAGTTTGGAATTTTATAGCGCTACTACCAGAGATAAAGCTAAGTAGTGGCATATACAGCCAGATAGGCCATACTAGTACCAAGATACCCTGAGTACCCATATTTTCATATCATTGGGATAAAATATTATTTTTGTAATTTATCTCCAGACAGTTTCATTCATGTATGTAAAACGTGTTATGGTGAAGTTTGGAATTTTATAGCGCTACTACCAGAGATAAAGCTAAGTAGTGGCATATACAGCCAGATAGGCCATACTAGTACCAAGATACCCTGAGTACCGCCATTTTCATATCATGGGGATAAAATACTTTTTTTGTAATTTATCTCCAGACAGTTTCATTCATGTTTGTAAACACGTGTTATGGTGAAGTTTGGGATTTTAGAGGGCTACTACCAGAGATAAAGCTAAGTAGTGGCATATACAGCCAGATAGGCCATACTAGTACCAAGATACCCTGAGTACCCCATTTTCATATCATGGGGATAAAATACTTTTTTTGTAATTTATCTCCAGACAGTTTCATTCATGTACGTAAAACGTGTTATGGTGAAGTTTGGAATTTTATAGCGCTACTACCAGAGATAAAGCTAAGTAGTGGCATATACAGCCAGATAGGCCATACTAGTACCAAGATACCCTGAGTACCGCCATTTTCATATCATGGGGATAAAATACTTTTTTTGTAATTTATCTCCAGACAGTTTCATTCATGTTTGTAAACACGTGTTATGGTGAAGTTTGGGATTTTAGAGGGCTACTACCAGAGATAAAGCTAAGTAGTGGCATATACAGCCAGATAGGCCATACTAGTACCAAGATACCCTGAGTACCCCCATTTACATATCATGGGGATAAAATACTTTTTTTGTAATTTATCTCCAGACAGTTTCATTCATGTACGTAAAACGTGTTATGGTGAAGTTTGGAATTTTATAGCGCTACTACCAGAGATAAAGCTAAGTAGTGGCATATACAGCCAGATAGGCCATACTAGTACCAAGATACCCTGAGTACTCCCATTTACATATCATGGGGATAAAATACTTTTTTTGTAATTTATCTCCAGACAGTTTCATTCATGTATATAAAATGTGTTATGGTGAAGTTTGGAATTTTATAGCGCTACTACCAGAGATAAAGCTAAGTAGTGGCATATAAAGCCAGATAGGCCATACTAGTACCAAGATACCCTGAATACCCCCATTTTCATATCATGGGGATAAAATACTTTTTTTGTAATTTATCTCCAGACAGTTTCATTCATGTATGTAAAACGTGTTATGGTGAAGTTTGGAATTTTATTGGGCTACTACCAGAGATAAAGCTAAGTAGTGGCATATACAGCCAGATAGGCCATAATAGTACCAAGATACCCTAAGTACCCCCATTTTCATATCATGGGGATAAAATACTTTTTTTGTAGTTTCTCTCCGGACAGTTTCATTCATGTATGTAAAACGTGTTATGGTGAGTTTGCAATTTTATAGCGCTACTACCAGAGATAAAGCTAAGTAGTGGCATATACAGCCAGATAGGCCATACTAGTACCAAGATACCCTGTGTACCCCCATTTTCATATCATGGGGATAAAATACTTTTTTTGTAATTTCTCTCCAGACAGTTTCATTCATGTTTATAAACACGTGTTATGGTGAAGTTTGGGATTTTAGAGGGCTACTACCAGAGATAAAGCAAAGTAGTGGCATATACAGCCAGATAGGCCATACTAGTACCAAGATACCCTGGTACCACCCCCATTTTCATATCATGGGGATAAATACTTTTTTTGTAATTTCTCTCCAAACAGTTTCATTCATGTTTATAAACACGTGTTATGGTGAAGTTTGGGATTTTAGAGGGCTACTACCAGAGATAAAGCAAAGTAGTGGCATATACAGCCAGATAGGCCATACTAGTCCCAAGATACCCTGAGCACTCCCATTTTCATATCATGGGGATAAAATACTTTATTTGTAATTTATCTCCAGACAGTTTCATTCATGTATGTAAAATGTGTTATGGTGAAATTTGGGATTTTAGAGGGCTACTACCAGAGATAAAGCTAAGTAGTGGCATATACAGCCAGATAGGCCATACTAGTACCAAGATACCCTGAGTACCGCCATTTTCATATCATGGGGATAAAATACTTTTTTTGTAATTTCTCTCCAGACAGTTTCATTCATGTTTATAAACACGTGTTATGGTGAAGTTTGGGATTTTAGAGGGCTACTACCAGAGATAAAGCAAAGTAGTGGCATATACAGCCAGATAGGCCATACTAGTACCAAGATACCCTGGTACCACCCCCATTTTCATATCATGGGGATAAATACTTTTTTTGTAATTTCTCTCCAAACAGTTTCATTCATGTTTATAAACACGTGTTATGGTGAAGTTTGGGATTTTAGAGGGCTACTACCAGAGATAAAGCAAAGTAGTGGCATATACAGCCAGATAGGCCATACTAGTCCCAAGATACCCTGAGCACTCCCATTTTCATATCATGGGGATAAAATACTTTATTTGTAATTTCTCTCCAGACAGTTTCATTCATGTATGTAAAATGAGTTATGGTAAAGTTTGGAATTTTATAGCGCTACTACCAGAGATAAAGCTAAGTAGTGGCATATACAGCCAGATAGGCCATACTAGTCCCAAGATACCCTGAGTACCCATATTTTCATATCATTGGGATAAAATACTTTTTTTGTAATTTATCTCCAGACAGTTTCATTCATGTATGTAAAACGTGTTATGGTGAAGTTTGGAATTTTATAGCGCCACTACCAGAGATAAAGCTAAGTAGTGGCATATACAGCCAGATAGGCCATACTAGTACCAAGATACCCTGAGTACTCCCATTTTTATATCATGGGGATAAATACTTTTTTTGTAATTTATCTCCAGACAGTTTCATTCATGTTTGTAAACACGTGTTATGGTGAAGTTTGGGATTTTAGAGGGCTACTACCAGAGATAAAGCTAAGTAGTGGCATATACAGCCAGATAGGCCATACTAGTACCAAGATACCCTGAGTACCCCATTTTCATATCATGGGGATGAAATACTTTTTTTGTAATTTATCTCCAGACAGTTTCATTCATGTATATAAAACGTGTTATGGTGAAGTTTGGAATTTTATAGCGCTACTACCAGAGATAAAGCTAAGTAGTGGCATATACAGCCAGATAGGCCATACTAGTACCAAGATACCCTGAGTACCCCCATTTACATATCATGGGGATAAAATACTTTTTTTGTAATTTATCTCCAGACAGTTTCATTCATGTACGTAAAACGTGTTATGGTGAAGTTTGGAATTTTATAGCGCTACTACCAGAGATAAAGCTAAGTAGTGGCATATACAGCCAGATAGGCCATACTAGTACCAAGATACCCTGAGTACCCCCATTTACATATCATGGGGATAAAATACTTTTTTTGTAATTTATCTCCAGACAGTTTCATTCATGTATGTAAAACGTGTTATGGTGAAGTTTGGAATTTTATAGCGCCACTACCAGAGATAAAGCTAAGTAGTGGCATATACAGCCAGATAGGCCATACTAGTACCAAGATACCCTGAGTACTCCCATTTTCATATCATGGGGATAAATACTTTTTTTGTAATTTATCTCCAGACAGTTTCATTCATGTTTGTAAACACGTGTTATGGTGAAGTTTGGGATTTTAGAGGGCTACTACCAGAGATAAAGCTAAGTAGTGGCATATACAGCCAGATAGGCCATACTAGTACCAAGATACCCTGAGTACCCCATTTTCATATCATGGGGATGAAATACTTTTTTTGTAATTTATCTCCAGACAGTTTCATTCATGTATATAAAACGTGTTATGGTGAAGTTTGGAATTTTATAGCGCTACTACCAGAGATAAAGCTAAGTAGTGGCATATACAGCCAGATAGGCCATACTAGTACCAAGATACCCTGAGTACCCCCATTTACATATCATGGGGATAAAATACTTTTTTTGTAATTTATCTCCAGACAGTTTCATTCATGTACGTAAAACGTGTTATGGTGAAGTTTGGAATTTTATAGCGCTACTACCAGAGATAAAGCTAAGTAGTGGCATATAAAGCCAGATAGGCCATACTAGTACCAAGATACCCTGAGTACCCCCATTTACATATCATGGGGATAAAATACTTTTTTTGTAATTTATCTCCAGACAGTTTCATTCATGTATGTAAAACGTGTTATGGTGAAGTTTAGGATTTTATTGGGCTACTACCAGAGATAAAGCTAAGTAGTGGCATATACAGCCAGATAGGCCATACTAGTACCAAGATACCCTAAGTACCCCCATTTTCATATCATGGGGATAAAATACTTTATTTGTAATTTCTCTCCAGACAGTTTCATTCATGTATGTAAAACGTGTTATGGTGAAGTTTGGAATTTTATAGCGCTACTACCAGAGATAAAGCTAAGTAGTGGCATATACAGCCAGATAGGCCATACTAGTACCAAGATACCCTGAGTACTCCTATTTTCATATCATTGGGATAAAATACTTTTTTTGTAATTTATCTCCAGACAGTTTCATTCATGTATGTAAAACGTGTTATGGTGAAGTTTGGAATTTTATAGCGCCACTACCAGAGATAAAGCTAAGTAGTGGCATATACAGCCAGATAGGCCATACTAGTACCAAGATACCCTGAGTACCGCCATTTTCATATCATGGGGATAAAATACTTTTTTTGTAATTTATCTCCAGACAGTTTCATTCATGTTTGTAAACACGTGTTATGGTGAAGTTTGGGATTTTAGAGGGCTACTACCAGAGATAAAGCTAAGTAGTGGCATATACAGCCAGATAGGCCATACTAGTACCAAGATACCCTGAGTACCCCATTTTCATATCATGGGGATAAAATACTTTTTTTGTAATTTATCTCCAGACAGTTTCATTCATGTACGTAAAACGTGTTATGGTGAAGTTTGGAATTTTATAGCGCTACTACCAGAGATAAAGCTAAGTAGTGGCATATACAGCCAGATAGGCCATACTAGTACCAAGATACCCTGAGTACCCCCATTTACATATCATGGGGATAAAATACTTTTTTTGTAATTTATCTCCAGACAGTTTCATTCATGTACGTAAAACGTGTTATGGTGAAGTTTGGAATTTTATAGCGCTACTACCAGAGATAAAGCTAAGTAGTGGCATATACAGCCAGATAGGCCATACTAGTACCAAGATACCCTGAGTACCCCCATTTACATATCATGGGGATAAAATACTTTTTTTGTAATTTATCTCCAGACAGTTTCATTCATGTATATAAAATGTGTTATGGTGAAGTTTGGAATTTTATAGCGCTACTACCAGAGATAAAGCTAAGTAGTGGCATATAAAGCCAGATAGGCCATACTAGTACCAAGATACCCTGAATACCCCCATTTTCATATCATGGGGATAAAATACTTTTTTTGTAATTTATCTCCAGACAGTTTCATTCATGTATGTAAAACGTGTTATGGTGAAGTTTGGAATTTTATTGGGCTACTACCAGAGATAAAGCTAAGTAGTGGCATATACAGCCAGATAGGCCATAATAGTACCAAGATACCCTAAGTACCCCCATTTTCATATCATGGGGATAAAATACTTTTTTTGTAGTTTCTCTCCGGACAGTTTCATTCATGTATGTAAAACGTGTTATGGTGAGTTTGCAATTTTATAGCGCTACTACCAGAGATAAAGCTAAGTAGTGGCATATACAGCCAGATAGGCCATACTAGTACCAAGATACCCTGAGTACCCCCATTTTCATATCATGGGGATAAAATACTTTTTTTGTAATTTATCTCCAGACAGTTTCATTCATGTATATAAAATGTGTTATGGTGAAGTTTGGAATTTTATAGCGCTACTACCAGAGATAAAGCTAAGTAGTGGCATATAAAGCCAGATAGGCCATACTAGTACCAAGATACCCTGAATACCCCCATTTTCATATCATGGGGATAAAATACTTTTTTTGTAATTTATCTCCAGACAGTTTCATTCATGTATGTAAAACGTGTTATGGTGAAGTTTGGAATTTTATTGGGCTACTACCAGAGATAAAGCTAAGTAGTGGCATATACAGCCAGATAGGCCATAATAGTACCAAGATACCCTAAGTACCCCCATTTTCAAATCATGGGGATAAAATACTTTTTTTGTAGTTTCTCTCCGGACAGTTTCATTCATGTATGTAAAACGTGTTATGGTGAGTTTGCAATTTTATAGCGCTACTACCAGAGATAAAGCTAAGTAGTGGCATATACAGCCAGATAGGCCATACTAGTACCAAGATACCCTGAGTACCCCCATTTTCATATCATGGGGATAAAATACTTTTTTTGTAATTTATCTCCAGACAGTTTCATTCATGTATGTAAAACGTGTTATGGTGAAGTTTGGAATTTTATTGGGCTACTACCAGAGATAAAGCTAAGTAGTGGCATATACAGCCAGATAGGCCATAATAGTACCAAGATACCCTAAGTACCCCCATTTTCATATCATGGGGATAAAATACTTTTTTTGTAGTTTCTCTCCGGACAGTTTCATTCATGTATGTAAAACGTGTTATGGTGAGTTTGCAATTTTATAGCGCTACTACCAGAGATAAAGCTAAGTAGTGGCATATACAGCCAGATAGGCCATACTAGTACCAAGATACCCTGAGTACCCCCATTTTCATATCATGGGGATAAAATACTTTTTTTGTAATTTATCTCCAGACAGTTTCATTCATGTACGTAAAACGTGTTATGGTGAAGTTTGGAATTTTATAGCGCTACTACCAGAGATAAAGCTAAGTAGTGGCATATACAGCCAGATAGGCCATACTAGTACCAAGATACCCTGAGTACCCCCATTTACATATCATGGGGATAAAATACTTTTTTTGTAATTTATCTCCAGACAGTTTCATTCATGTACGTAAAACGTGTTATGGTGAAGTTTGGAATTTTATAGCGCTACTACCAGAGATAAAGCTAAGTAGTGGCATATACAGCCAGATAGGCCATACTAGTACCAAGATACCCTGAGTACCCCCATTTACATATCATGGGGATAAAATACTTTTTTTGTAATTTATCTCCAGACAGTTTCATTCATGTATATAAAATGTGTTATGGTGAAGTTTGGAATTTTATAGCGCTACTACCAGAGATAAAGCTAAGTAGTGGCATATAAAGCCAGATAGGCCATACTAGTACCAAGATACCCTGAATACCCCCATTTTCATATCATGGGGATAAAATACTTTTTTTGTAATTTATCTCCAGACAGTTTCATTCATGTATGTAAAACGTGTTATGGTGAAGTTTGGAATTTTATTGGGCTACTACCAGAGATAAAGCTAAGTAGTGGCATATACAGCCAGATAGGCCATAATAGTACCAAGATACCCTAAGTACCCCCATTTTCATATCATGGGGATAAAATACTTTTTTTGTAGTTTCTCTCCGGACAGTTTCATTCATGTATGTAAAACGTGTTATGGTGAGTTTGCAATTTTATAGCGCTACTACCAGAGATAAAGCTAAGTAGTGGCATATACAGCCAGATAGGCCATACTAGTACCAAGATACCCTGAGTACCCCCATTTTCATATCATGGGGATAAAATACTTTTTTTGTAATTTATCTCCAGACAGTTTCATTCATGTATATAAAATGTGTTATGGTGAAGTTTGGAATTTTATAGCGCTACTACCAGAGATAAAGCTAAGTAGTGGCATATAAAGCCAGATAGGCCATACTAGTACCAAGATACCCTGAATACCCCCATTTTCATATCATGGGGATAAAATACTTTTTTTGTAATTTATCTCCAGACAGTTTCATTCATGTATGTAAAACGTGTTATGGTGAAGTTTGGAATTTTATTGGGCTACTACCAGAGATAAAGCTAAGTAGTGGCATATACAGCCAGATAGGCCATAATAGTACCAAGATACCCTAAGTACCCCCATTTTCATATCATGGGGATAAAATACTTTTTTTGTAGTTTCTCTCCGGACAGTTTCATTCATGTATGTAAAACGTGTTATGGTGAGTTTGCAATTTTATAGCGCTACTACCAGAGATAAAGCTAAGTAGTGGCATATACAGCCAGATAGGCCATACTAGTACCAAGATACCCTGAGTACCCCCATTTTCATATCATGGGGATAAAATACTTTTTTTGTAGTTTCTCTCCGGACAGTTTCATTCATGTATGTAAAACGTGTTATGGTGAAGTTTGGGATTTTAGAGGGCTACTACCAGAGATAAAGCAAAGTAGTGGCATATACAGCCAGATAGGCCATACTAGTACCAAGATACCCTGAGTACCACCCCCATTTTCATATCATGGGGATAAATACTTTTTTTGTAATTTCTCTCCAAACAGTTTCATTCATGTTTATAAACACGTGTTATGGAGAAGTTTGGGATTTTAGAGGGCTACTACCAGAGATAAAGCAAAGTAGTGGCATATACAGCCAGATAGGCCATACTAGTCCCAAGATACCCTGAGCACTCCCATTTTCATATCATGGGGATAAAATACTTTATTTGTAATTTCTCTCCAGACAGTTTCATTCATGTATGTAAAATGAGTTATGGTAAAGTTTGGAATTTTATAGCGCTACTACCAGAGATAAAGCTAAGTAGTGGCATATACAGCCAGATAGGCCATACTAGTACCAAGATACCCTGAGTACCCATATTTTCATATCATTGGGATAAAATACTTTATTTGTAATTTATCTCCAGACAGTTTCATTCATGTATGTAAAACGTGTTATGGTGAAGTTTGGAATTTTATAGCGCTACTACCAGAGATAAAGCTAAGTAGTGGCATATACAGCCAGATAGGCCATACTAGTACCAAGATACCCTGAGTACCGCCATTTTCATATCATGGGGATAAAATACTTTTTTTGTAATTTATCTCCAGACAGTTTCATTCATGTATGTAAAACGTGTTATGGTGAAGTTTGGAATTTTATAGCGCCACTACCAGAGATAAAGCTAAGTAGTGGCATATACAGCCAGATAGGCCATACTAGTACCAAGATACCCTGAGTACTCCCATTTTCATATCATGGGGATAAATACTTTTTTTGTAATTTATCTCCAGACAGTTTCATTCATGTTTGTAAACACGTGTTATGGTGAAGTTTGGGATTTTATAGCGCTACTACCAGAGATAAAGCTAAGTAGTGGCATATACAGCCAGATAGGCCATACTAGTACCAAGATACCCTGAGTACCCCATTTTCATATCATGGGGATGAAATACTTTTTTTGTAATTTATCTCCAGACAGTTTCATTCATGTATATAAAACGTGTTATGGTGAAGTTTGGAATTTTATAGCGCTACTACCAGAGATAAAGCTAAGTAGTGGCATATACAGCCAGATAGGCCATACTAGTACCAAGATACCCTGAGTACCCCCATTTACATATCATGGGGATAAAATACTTTTTTTGTAATTTATCTCCAGACAGTTTCATTCATGTACGTAAAACGTGTTATGGTGAAGTTTGGAATTTTATAGCGCTACTACCAGAGATAAAGCTAAGTAGTGGCATATACAGCCAGATAGGCCATACTAGTACCAAGATACCCTGAGTACCCCCATTTACATATCATGGGGATAAAATACTTTTTTTGTAATTTATCTCCAGACAGTTTCATTCATGTATATAAAATGTGTTATGGTGAAGTTTGGAATTTTATAGCGCTACTACCAGAGATAAAGCTAAGTAGTGGCATATAAATCCAGATAGGCCATACTAGTACCAAGATACCCTGAGTACCGCCATTTTCATATCATGGGGATAAAATACTTTTTTTGTAATTTATCTCCAGACAGTTTCATTCATGTATGTAAAACGTGTTATGGTGAAGTTTGGAATTTTATAGCGCTACTACCAGAGATAAAGCTAAGTAGTGGCATATACAGCCAGATAGGCCATACTAGTACCAAGATACCCTGAGTACCGCCATTTTCATATCATGGGGAAAAAATACTTTTTTTGTAATTTATCTCCAGACAGTTTCATTCATGTTTGTAAATACGTGTTATGGTGAAGTTTGGGATTTTAGAGGGCTACTACCAGAGATAAAGCTAAGTAGTGGCATATACAGCCAGATAGGCCATACTAGTACCAAGATACCCTGAGTACCCCATTTTCATATCATGGGGATAAAATACTTTTTTTGTAATTTATCTCCAGACAGTTTCTTTCATGTACGTAAAACGTGTTATGGTGAAGTTTGGAATTTTATAGCGCTACTACCAGAGATAAAGCTAAGTAGTGGCATATACAGCCAGATAGGCCATACTAGTACCAAGATACCCTGAGCACCCCCATTTTCATATCATGGGGATAAAATACTTTATTTGTAATTTCTCTCCAGACAGTTTCATTCATGTATGTAAAATGTGTTATGGTAAAGTTTGGAATTTTATAGCGCTACTACCAGAGATAAAGCTAAGTAGTGGCATATACAGCCAGATCGGCCATACTAGTACCAAGATACCCTGAGTACCCATATTTTCATATCATTGGGATAAAATACTTTTTTTGTAATTTATCTCCAGACAGTTTCAATCATGTATGTAAAACTTGTTATGGTGAAGTTTGGAATTTTATAGCGCTACTACCAGAGATAAAGCTAAGTAGTGGCATATACAGCCAGATAGGCCATACTAGTACCAAGATACCCTGAGTACCCCATTTTCATATCATGGGGATAAAATACTTTTTTTGTAATTTATCTCCAGACAGTTTCTTTCATGTACGTAAAACGTGTTATGGTGAAGTTTGGAATTTTATAGCGCTACTACCAGAGATAAAGCTAAGTAGTGGCATATACAGCCAGATAGGCCATACTAGTACCAAGATACCCTGAGCACCCCCATTTTCATATCATGGGGATAAAATACTTTATTTGTAATTTCTCTCCAGACAGTTTCATTCATGTATGTAAAATGTGTTATGGTAAAGTTTGGAATTTTATAGCGCTACTACCAGAGATAAAGCTAAGTAGTGGCATATACAGCCAGATAGGCCATACTAGTACCAAGATACCCTGAGTACCCATATTTTCATATCATTGGGATAAAATACTTTTTTTGTAATTTATCTCCAGACAGTTTCATTCATGTATGTAAAACGTGTTATGGTGAAGTTTGAAATTTTATAGCGCTACTACCAGAGATAAAGATAAGTAGTGGCATATACAGCCAGATAGGCCATACTAGTACCAAGATACCCTGAGTACTCCCATTTTCATATCATGTTCAAACAGTTTCATTCATGTTTGTAAACACGTGTTATGGTGAAGTTTGGGATTTTAGAGGGCTACTACCAGAGATAAAGCTAAGTAGTGGCATATACAGCCAGATAGGCCATACTAGTACCAAGATACCCTGAGTACCCCATTTTCATATCATGGGGATAAAATACTTTTTTTGTAATTTATCTCCAGACAGTTTCATTCATGTACGTAAAACGTGTTATGGTGAAGTTTGGAATTTTATAGCGCTACTACCAGAGATAAAGCTAAGTAGTGGCATATACAGCCAGATAGGCCATACTAGTACCAAGATACCCTGAGTACCCCCATTTACATATCATGGGGATAAATACTTTTTTTGTAATTTATCTCCAGACAGTTTCATTCATGTTTGTAAACACGTGTTATGGTGAAGTTTGGGATTTTAGAGGGCTACTACCAGAGATAAAGCTAAGTAGTGGCATATACAGCCAGATAGGCCATACTAGTACCAAGATACCCTAAGTACCCCCATTTTCATATCATGGGGATAAAATACTTTTTTTGTAGTTTCTCTCCGGACAGTTTCATTCATGTATGTAAAACGTGTTATGGTGAAGTTTGGAATTTTATAGCGCTACTACCAGAGATAAAGCTAAGTAGTGGCATATACAGCCAGATAGGCCATACTAGTACCAAGATACCCTGAGTACCCCCATTTTCATATCATGGGGATAAATATGATAATTACCAATATACCCTGAGCACCCCCATTTTCATATCATGAGGATAAAATGCTTTTTTTGTAATTTCTCTCCATACAGTTTCATTCATGTATGTAAATACTTGTTATGGTGAAGTTTGGGATTTTAGAGGGCTACTACCAGAGATAAAGCTAAGTAGTGGTATATACAGCCAGATAGGTCATACTAGTACCAAGATACCCTGAGCACCCCCATTTTCATATCATGGGGATAAAATCCTTTTTTTGTAATTTCTCTCCAGACAGTTTCATTCATGTATGTAAAACGTGTTATGGTGAAGTTTGGGATTTTAGAGGGCTACTACCAGAGATAAAGTTAAGTAGTGGTATATACAGCCAGATAGGCCATACTAGTACCAAGATACCCTGAGCACCCCCATTTTCATATCATGGGGATAAAATCCTTTTTTCGTAATTTCTCTCCATACAGTTTCATTCATGTATGTAAATATGTGTTATGGTGAAGTTTGGGATTTTAGAGGGCTACTACCAGAGATAAAGTTAAGTAGTGGTATATACAGCCAGATAGGCCATACTAGTACCAAGATACCCTGAGCACCCCCATTTTCATATCATGGGGGGATAAAATCCTTTTTTTGTGATTTCTCTCCATACAGTTTCATTCATGTATGTAAAACGTGTTATGGGAAGTTTGGGATTTTAGAGGGCTACTACCAGAGATAAAGCTAAGTAGTGGCATATACAGCCATATATGCCATACTAGTACCAATATACCCTGAGCACCCCATTTTCATATGAAACGGTTTTGCGAACGTTAGTACGAATGTACATATATTTACGATTGTTATTACATACAATTCTAATTTCGTATTGCAACATCAATAATTGACTATAGAAATATGTTCAGTTCTCACATTAGAAAATTACAAATTAAGAATGTAAATCACATCCACAGCACGCACAAAATTACACAGAAGTACACAAATCAAATGATCGCTTAACATAATAATCACGACACCCCATAAAGTAGCACACAAAAAAATAAAATCTAAACATAAAATCGCGATAGAATAACAAAACATAAAACGTTACTTTTTTATCTCAGAACTTAGATACCAAAAAAAAAAACACGAAGCTCGCACAATTTATTTAACCATTTTCCTATCGGTGGTTCATATGTATAAACCAAAAAGGTTAAGTCCCCTTAGACTTTCCTCCCCAAATTATTCCAAATACGTATACACACACATATATAAATAAAATCGAGCAGGAAACGCTTTCATAATTGTTTAATTTTTTTGTATGCCGCGTATGTACTATATGTGTTACTATGTGATGCTACCTTAATTTTGTATACCTACATACATAGGTGGGTAGTAAATTTTCTTTGTTTTGCTTCTAATCTCCAAACCAGAGGCCACGAAAATAACAAACAAACAAAAAACAGAAACGTGTGCCTTAATCGGAAAAATTACAATAGAAAATGAAATTTGAACATTGAATGAGATTTCAATTTGTCTTCTTGTGTTGTTTATATTTACATAATGACTTTGCCTTCTTATAGCTAGGTGGATATAATACCTACATATCGACTTTGATTTTTATTTTTTAAATGTTAATTGTTTTCCCCTAACCTTTATTTTACGTAGGTGGTACACATTAGGGGTGATGGATAGGTACTCAATAAACTTTATAAGTTTTTTATGCATGTATCATTGAAAATTAACTTAGCAATTATATGGTAGAAACAAAACGATAGGGTTAATGGAAATACGACTTTAATTGCTAATGATTAAATGGATTACAATTTGAAGGTAATTTTTTATAGTTTTATCTTTTAACCCAGGTATGGTTTTTAACCGGATGAATTGTATGTACTGTACAAGTGTATATATATACATAAATGAATCAACAGAGGATAGGCATGTGCGGTTTATAAATATAAATAAATTTATTTTAGTTTGGATTAATCTGAGCCTTGCAGGCAGACAGATTTTTCCCCATAACCATGCCGAACACATCTAACCGAATATAAATATAAATCTTTACACAAAAATAAAAATCTATTGTTATCTATACGTTATCCTTTTTGTGTACCTATAGTATATACATATACATATATCCAAACACACACTCCATCCTTTCCGAAATTTAGAAATTTACACAGGTATCTTGTTAAGTATCTAAATCCATTATTTTACTATTTTTCCGTAACATTTACTATTCATTATTTTATCTATACCCTTACACAAAAAAAAAATGTTATTTTCTATTTTCAAGTGACCAAAATGACCACAAGTGTTTCTTGAGTTACACAAAAAAAAAAAAAAAAAAAAAAAATTTAAAATTAAGATAACAAAAGGATCATTGGATTATCCAATTGTCAAAAGGATTACGCCTATTGTTATTTATAGCATGTACATATTCTAACTCATTTGTTATACACAGTAGAAAGATTCCTGTTTATTTTGTATTTTACTCGCCAAAAACAGGTCTTAATCCTTAAGTAGAATCATTTAAATTGAATTGGTACCATTTTTGTGCTATTTAAACATTTTTTATTTACTTTTATGTTTGTCTGGATGTAATACATAAATATAAATTTGTAGGAAAATTATTAATTTTTTAAATCTATAAATATTTTTGAGAAATTTACAAAATTTTTGATTAATATTTTATTGAATTTTAAATTCACTTAATTATTGGTTCATAATTTTTTAATTTCTAGGGTTATATAGTTGAATCTAAATTTAACTGATAAATTCTAATTAGCCTGTCCAGCATACTAAAATCATCGATAAATTTATTGATTCTTACATTCATTCAATCTGCGAAAGTTATTTAAAAACCATCAAATTTATTTATTGATACCTGCCAGTTCTTTTAGTTAGAAGAGTTTTTTACAGTCAGAATAATTATAGTTTACGTTCAAATCAACTTAAATTATAAAAATTAGAACAGTGCATTGTCGATGCAAAAATAAAATTATATTTGCAAATGGACCAGAAACACTGGCCAAGGCACTAGAATTTGTCAACCAAGAGGAAAATATTCAGAGAATTAAAAACCCTACCAACGGAGTAAGAAAAATCCTTATAATTGGCGATTTAAAAATAATGGTGATCAACCATCAACTTCTAATAACTTTTCCGCAAGGAATATTCGACGACCATCATCTCAAAATTATTCTCCACGGAATAATTTTAAATCCACACCAAACAATTATCCTTCACGGAATAATTTCAATTCAAATCTCTATCAAATAAAACAGGAAGTTAAAGGAGAACCGAAAAAACCTTACAAACAGGTTCACTATAATATTGAAAGTCAAACAATCGATAACGAGGATTTTCAGCAGGAAGCCTTGGACAATTGAATGAAATTAATAATTATCAATCATCTAACATACCCTTTATTATTTTAAATCTAAATAACAGTCAACTAAAATTCTTAGTCGACACGGGAGTTAATAAGTCATATATTAACCCCGAATATGTCAAACAGTCTCAAATTATACCAACTAGCATCGAAATAAAAAGCATATTTAAAACCATTACGATAACTCAAAAAACCTAGCAGCAAACAGCAATCATAATGAGAAAATATTACAAACCCCTAATGTTAATATACCATTAAAAAACAAAGTAACATTCTGTATAAAACCTTTTACAAAGCAGTGACAAACTAACTTTTTCTAACAATATCAAACATAAAATAAACCTAAATAACGATAAGCCAGTGTACATAAAACAGTACAGACACCCGAAAAATCAAAAACCCGAAACTAAAAATGAGATAGCAAAACTCTTGAATCAAGGAATCATTAGGCCTTCATTTAATCCTTGGTCGAGTCCAATATGGATGGTACCGAAAAAATCCGATTCACAAGGCAATAAAAAATGGCGTTTAGTTACCGACTATCGGCAACTAAACAAACAAACTTTAGACGATAAATACCCATTGCCAAATATAAAATAATATTTTAGATAACTTAGGTAAATCTATTTACTACACCACAATAGATTTAGCCGCAGGGTTCCACCAAATTAAAATTAAATCATCAGACATAAGTAAAACAGTATTTTCAATTGAAGGAGGTCATTATGAATTCGGGCGAATGCCTTTTAGCTTAACTTCCAAAAACTCAAAAGGAAATTAAGAGTTTGTTAGGTTTAATAGGGTATTACCGCAAGTTTATCAAAGACTTTGCGAAAATAACTAAACCCCTAACAAACATGTTAAGAAAAGATAACAAAGTTATTCTCAATGAAGAATACAAAACTTGTTTCGAAATTTGCAAAAACCTGTTAACATCGTAGCCTATACTCCAATATCCGAATTTTAGCCTACCTTTTATTTTAACTACTGATGCTAGTAATGTAGCTTTAGGAGCGATACTGTATCAGGGTCCAATATGATCCGATCTTCCAATCTGCTACGCATCGAGAACATTATCTAACACTGAATGCAATTATAGCACTATAGAAAAAGAACTACTGGGTATAGTATGATCGGTAAAATACTTCCGTCCATATCTGTATGACCGCAAATTTACCATAATCACTGATCATAAACCTCTAGTTTGGCTCTATAATTGCAAAGAACCGAATTCCAAAATAGTTCGCTGGCGATTGAAGCTTGAAGAGTATGAGTATGAAATCATACACAAAAAACGTTCCCTAAACACTATTGCTGATGCATTATCAAGGCTCGAGGAAGACGAGCAGATTAAAAAACTCAATAAGTATTTGAGCAATGACGGTTTATCAGAGCCAAACGAGTTATCAAAAGAAATCTCGGAAACAGATTCAATTTTAAATGAGTTCAAAACTCAAGTCGTTTTGGAAGTCGACACCAATTACGACAAAATTAAAGAAACCTTCTTTGAACATAAATACATAAGAGAACGATCGCACAAGGGAAGTGAGACAAAAATTAAAAATTACGGTTGGTCGAAGCGATGAAAGTTGATGTACAATATATTGTACAAGGCGTTTGAGAGGGTTAATTTGATTTAGCACTGTTTGAGAATTACAAATTGTTTATATACTCAAACACATATACACTGAATAAAGTGGTATATTTATATCGGTACTATGTATCAAATTGTATCCTAATACCATAGGTATAATAACACATGTGATTACCATATAAATATACAATCACTATCGAATATAATAATAATAATAATAATAATAAAAATATAAACTAAAACAACACAAAATTAACGCCCGAGTTAATTAAATATGATCCGTTTGTTGTAGCCCCATAGGTACAATACGCTGTTATTCCTTTGACGTATCTTCTATATGGTATATATAAATAAATAAATTTGTGGGGACTCGTGCTGCAATTAATGTTCTCTCTACAGTTCACATTGATAACCATGTCCAAATCAGCTATATAGATGCGCTGAATAAACTTCCTTGACACGTTAAAATAAACTGAGAGATCCTATACCCGTCGCCCCCTAACGGGTTTCCTTAGTTTATTGTGGAACCCTTGAATAATCAGCTAAAATTTCCCAAAGAAAATAAAGAAAATAGTTTCTTAGGGTGACCAAACAATCTATTTACTCATCAAGAATCGAGTTGTTGTTATTGTTACTGCGTATTGCTCATCGTTTATCCATAACGATCATCTTAATGTATGCGTATTAAGAAGACAGCCGTAACAATTTTCCTAACATGAGACAACCAATAACTAATTATGGGGGCGAGTAGGAGAGTCAGCTGAGGCGCAACAACTTCAACAACAACGTCAAGCAACACGTGCTATAGTTAGTACAAATTTGAATGACCGCATGGGAACATGATGTTGGAACGAAATTTCGCCCCGCCTCCCCCCCTCCCAACCGCCGATGGAAATAATAGTAGAAATTTCTTACAGCTTTTCAGATAAACCTGCGGCACTACTGGGAAACGATGACTAGGAGATTGTGTTGTCTTGTGACTAACAACTTGTCAACAAAAAAAAAAACAAAAAAAAACTAACAAAAATTTACTAACTATCGACTGCATATGACTTATGCATTCCGAAAATCACCGGCTAATCCGAAAAACGATGATCCATTTCATCCTTTTTTCGGATTAGACGTCCAATTTCGGAGTGCTGAATTAAAATATTAAAAACTAAGTAGTCGTCCCAATTTTTCTGTCAAAATGGTATTTTGTCTCTATCGTACTATTGGTGAATTTTTACTTTCTCTTTTTAGTTTGAATAATTTTTTCGCCTCGCCATCGTGGAAACCATGCTCAGTGTGCCGTAATTGCGACATAACGCAATTATGTAAGAAATTACGAGAAACAGGTTTTTTTAAACAAAAGTGCTGCCCGATAGCGTCATTTTCGGCATACAATTTTGTTGTTGTTATGCACAGTATACTGTGGTTGTTATGCAAATTTTGATTTTTTTTTTCAATCATTACGAGTTGTCTGTCGTACATAAAAATCTGTACGAGTAAAACAACAGCAACAAGTCGCAATTATGAGAACTCGTAAAGCTTTACATAATCGCATTTTATCGCAATTTCGAGAAACTCGAAACTCGTAATGCTTACATAATCGACCCCTGAACGCACCCATTTCATATATTTTGAATTTAAATGTTGGCAACACTGAGTTGTATGTACATTTTACTTTTATACAAATTCTTTCGTATAACACACTGTCAAATTGTACCGTTGAATTAGGAGTATTTTTTATTTTTTGGTTGGAAAAATAAATATAATAACTCGAATCTCATTTAATTTTAACAATTAATAAATTTAATTGAATTGAGCGTTTTGCAAAAAGTGACATTTCAAATTGTTATTCAGTTTTCATTGCAATTAGTTGTGCCTATAGCGAATTTATTTTATTTATGAGGTGTCGTTGTTCTACCTTCCAAACAGTTCATTCGGAATCATACGGTAATTATGAAGATTTTTAATTCAATTGTTATTTTGTTAATATTTAAGTGGCTACACGAATTAAAAAAGGCTGAATTAAAAATGGTATTTTTCTGAATTAAAAATGGGCCTTTTTTTATTCATTTTGAAAATGAATTAAAAATGTGTTTAAAAATGAAGTTTAAAAAATGAATTTAAAATGGGCCTTTCTTAATTCATTTTGAAAATGAATCAAAAATGTGTCGAAACTGAAATAAAATGGGCCTTTTTTAATTCAGTTTGAAAATGAATTAAAAATGCGTTAAAAAATGAAATAAAATATGCATTTTTTATTTCATTTTGAAAAGGAATTAAGAAAAAATGAATTAAAAATGTGTTTAGAAAATAAAAGATAAAACAATTACAGCTATGTTATTAACCCATTTGATCCCACTGTACCTGTATGGGTACAGAAAAATCACTAACTTTACGACGCCACTACTGCGGTATTTAATGTCAAATTTCAATTTGTATTTTACCGTTATATATGGTTTTTAGTTTATTTATCATATTTTTAAAAAAAATCCATTTCGAGAAAGGATTTTGAGTGTTAAAAAATATTTAAAGTACAAATATTTTACAAAATTTATTATTGGTGTGGGAACAAATGGGTTAATAGTTATTAGATTCAATAGATAATGTATTCTCTGATAATGAGAACAATAGTGATAATAATATATTATCAGATAAGGAAAATTTTCACGAATTATTGAATGATAGCAGCGAAAATTGTCGTTTTGAATGGGTAGAAAAATATGAAATATTAAACGATCAAATGGATACCGAATTAACACAGTGTATAGAAGAAGTTGAGTTCAATAAATTTTATTTTTATGTATTTTCATTAATGAAAGCAATAATTACAAACATTTAAATAAAATTGGAAATATTTTATTTTATGAATTTTAATTTAAAATTATTAAAATTTCAAAAAGTTACACAAAAATTTATTTTGGTATTTTCATTAATGAAAATAAAATATTCACCCCTATTATGATTGTCGAGTGTCGATCGAATCGACAATAATAATAGGGCTGAATTCTGAATATATGTAACTATCATTATAATTTTGTATTTTTATTAATGAAAATAAAATAGTATATAGCCTTTAATTATTTATACTATTTTATTTTCATTAAATACCAAAAAAAATGTTTGTGTAACTTTTTGAAATTTTATCATACAAATTTTAAATTAAAATTCAAAATAAAATATTACTGCTAATTTTATTTAAATTTTTGTAATTATTGTTTCATTAATGAAAATATATAAAAATAAAATTTATTAACCTGTATTCATGTACTGTACTTAAAAATGTTTCCATGACAAATAATATTTATTTTAACCCTCTCAAACGCCTTGTACAATAATATTGTACTATCAACTTTCATCGCTTCAGCCAACCGTAATTTTTAATTTTTGTCTCATTTCTCTTGTGCGATCGTTCTCTTATGTATTTATGTTCACACTACAGTTTTATGAGCAATGCCATATCATAGCAGTGCATAATTGTACTACGTATTTTATTTTTGGAAGAAAGTCAATTTTAAATGGCGTTTGAAAGGGTTAACATTTTTCAAAAATGGAATAAAACAAAAGAAAAATGAAAAAAATATTTAGCAATAAAAAACAAAATTAATTGTTATTATAAATCACTTGGTTTACTGTGGGAAAATTACTTGGATTACTGTTAGAATATAGTAGAAAATTTTGATTTTTACAAATACACTGAACCAAAGCATTTTTAATACATTTTGAAAATTATTTAAAAATGTGTTCAAAATTGAATTTAAAATGGGCCTTTTTTTATTCAGTTTGAAAATGAATTAAAAATGTGTTGAAAAATGAATTTAAAATGGACCTTTTTTTATTCAGTTTGAAAATAAATTAAAAATGAATTTAAAATGGGCCTTTTTTTATTCAGTTTGAAAATGAATTAAAAATGTGTTAAAAAATGAATTTAAAATGGGCCTTTTTTTATTCAGTTTGAAAATGAATTAAAAATGTGTTGAAAAATGAATTTAAAATGGACCTTTTTTTATTCAGTTTGAAAATAAATTAAAAGTGAATTTAAAATGGGACTTTTTTTATTCAGTTTGAAAATGAATTAAAAATGTGTTGAAAAATGAATTTAAAATGGACCTTTTTTTATTCAGTTTGAAAATGAATTAAAAATGTGTTGAAAAATGAATTTAAAATGGGCCTTTTTTTATTCATTTTGAAAATGAATTAAAAAATAATGAAATAAAATTGTCTTTTTTTTGTTAAAGTTCCATTTTTAATTCATTTTTTCAATTTTCGATTTTTTGTCTAAAACAACATTTTTAATACAGATTTTATTTATTCAAAATGAATTAAAAATGGTTCCAATTCTTCATACTAAAATCACCATTTTTAATTCAGTTTTGGTGTACATTTTTAATTCAGCCTTTTTTAATTCGTGTAGCCTATTTAAGTTCTTGTATGATTTATAGTTTTACTCAAAACAAATCATGGGACGAACCATTAGAGAGAAGAACACCGAAATACGTTCGCAGTTTATAATTGATAAATTAAAAAATACCAGTACATGTAAGGCTGTCACACTGGCAATTTAGTAAAACATTTGAAGAGACGACATCCGAATGTATTAAATGGTATTACAGAAAAATTTTATCGAGCCGAAACAATCAAACCAAAAGTTGCAGAGCAGCGTACATTAGAAACGTATTTCACGGAGCCAAGGAAGAATATTACAATAAGTATTAGCTCCACAGAGATGATTGATCTTTGTGTTGATTTAGTGACATTACATGGATTGCCATTGCGAGTTTTAGAATGTAGCGCACTCCGAAACCTATTCGATCCTATTACCAAAGCCCTTGGAATAAATATAAATCGAGACAATATTCGTGAGCAAATAATGAAAAAAGCTCATAATTATAAGGAATTTATTAAAACGGAGGTAACTGGGACAGTGCTACCAGATTGAATCGGTCAATCTTTGGAGTAAACATACAGTATGAAAAAGATCATCATATTGTAATTCGTACACTTGCGGTAAAAGAATTGTCAGAAAAACACACGGCAGATTATATTCGAAACATAATTCTTGAAATTTTACTTAAGTACGATATTCGCATATCGCAAATTTACACATTTACATCCGATAATGGTCGGAATATGGTAAAGGCATCAGAACTTATGTGTTGTGGTCAACTAAAAGAACTTCAGAATTGCAACAGCACGCAAGCAAATAGTGATGATGATAATGACAATGATGATGACGACAATGATGATGATAACAATGATGATGACGGTGAGGATGATCGTCAAGGTTTCGAACCATATGATGAAACAGAGGTAGAATCTCTGATATTTTCTGAGAAAATATCTCCTATTTTGACTAGTGTAAAATGTTTGGCACATACCTTGCAGCTGGCTGTAAATGAGGCTATAAACAAAGAACCTACATATAAAACATGTATTGAGAAGGCACTTCACACTGTTTTAAAGCTGAGATCACCAACTGTCTTGATTTTAATTAAAAACCAAAGATTAAAAAAACCTATTCGGAACGTAGTAACTCGTTGGAACTCCAGTTATTTAATGATAGCACGATTGATCGAATTACGTTCGTTTTGTGACGAGATGGCTTCAATTATTCCAGAAATTCATGTATCAGCTAACGAGTGGAAATAAATGGAAGAATTTTGTAGAGTTCTCAAAATTCCTTTCGAAGCCACAATTGCATTTCAAAAACAACAATTGTTCTTGAGTGAAGCGTTTGCGATATGATATAAGTGTCAACTGCAATTAGCGGAACTAAATAATTCCTATTCGAAAGCTCTTTTGAAGACCATGAATACACGTGAGAAAAATTGTATTTCCAATTGTGGCCCAATCTTAGCAGCTGTGTTACTAGATCCAAGATATTGTACCTTGCTGAATAACGAACAGAAAAAGAATGCTCAATCTCATATAAAAGATTTGTACAACTATTAAAACCAAGTTTTTAATCAAACCTCTACAGAAACTGCAAGCGGCACATCATCATTACCACTACAGAACCAAAACCAAGAGAAAGAAATAGAAGAAGACATATTAAGGACTGTATCGAAAAGAAAGTATCCACAAAAAAATTTAGTTTTCTTCGCCTTGCTCTAATTCTATTGTAACGGAAAAGTGCCGTTAGATAGAATAGCTTTTTGTAGGTAAATATTGCGTGTGATTTTTACAATTTGTTACCCAGTTGTAATATTGTCACGAATTAAAGAAGAAGTGCTTAAATTTATTTTGCACAAATTTTGCATTTAAAACGGTGTTTCGTTTAGAAATTTAGCTAAGCGCGAAAATATATGTAAAAATGCAGTGAGAAAAATAATTAATAAGTCTGGGGAACATGGTACGGTAAAGGATTTACGAAAAAACGGTCGAAAACAAGGTCCCAGCAATCCCAAATTAGAGCCAAAATTGTGAGTGAAATTCGTAAAAACAAATCAATGTCTGTCAGAGATTTATGTGGGTGGTACTAGCATAGGAATGATCCAGCGGGTAAAATAAGGCGTGACTTGAAGACATATAAGAAACATAAAGTTCCGAAACGAAGTGAAAACAAAAAATTGCATGTTAAAACCGTGCAACTGCCCATTAATAAATTTGGAGCTGTTAAAAATCCACTGCATCACTTTTGTGGAAAAACAATAAACTCCGCCAAATTCACCAGAACTTTGATCAATTGAAAGATATTGGGCAATTGCGAAGCGTTACTTGAAAACTAATGGTAAACTAGCTGAAAATTTAACAAAGTTCAAAAAGTTAGCCCAAAGCAACCAGACAAATGAATAAAACTACTGTGCAGAATCTAAGTAAAGGCATCAAATTAAAAAATTGCTATGTATTTCGAAAATAATTTCTCAAATGTTTTAAACATAAAATCTGCCAATTAGAAGTCTGCTTTATGATAAAACATCATTTTATAATACTTAAAATTGGTTTTTTGTGTTTAAAATTGTTTTTTTTGTGGCTACTTTCTGTTCGATACAGTCCTTATATCGGTTTTTAGCTGAAAAAAAACACATCAACGATTAATTACGTTTAAGTCACGGTATCAATCAATTGCTGAGCATTGCAGTTGCAGAAACCATTGAAAAAGTATCGCCGAACAAAAATTTTAATATTTTTGAATTTTGGACAGGCAAAATGAACGAATTGGCGGTGTTGGCTAAAATAATTCAAGCTGTACCTGCAACGCAGGTATCAGTTGAACGAATTTTTTCTTTATTAAAATGGATATTATCCGATAGGCGGAATAATTTAGATACAATTGTTTTGGAAGACATTTTGTTAATTATCACAAACAAATTAACCGAAAAAAAAAAAAAAATTAAAAGAAAAATTATACTTGATAAATTATTTCAATGAATTTCAATCTGAATAAATATTAAATATAAAACGAATTTATCTTTTGTTCTTTTTATTATTTATTACTAAAAATTATTGGAAGTAAATAAAATAAATAAAAAACATTATTTAATTAATTATAAGCTGGTTGTTTTTTCTTAGAGCAAGTTGCATGATCAAATAAAAAATTAATGTTTTGTAACGTTATACCATAACGTAACGAAATAATATTTTGGTACAATACCGGAAAACGGAACGATACCAAAATTTCTTGTTGAAGTGTAACGAAAAGTATAACGTTATAAATTTTTTTTCGTTTCGCAACACTGGTAGAAATTTCTTACAGCTTTACAGGAAAACCTGCGGCACTAATGGGGATCGCTGAATAGGAGATTGTGTTGTCTTGTGACTAACAACTTGTCAAAAAAAAAAATACTAACAAAAATTTACTCGCTATCGACTGCATAGGTGGCTGAAACCGGGTCGAGTCTATAATGCTAACATTCCTTTCCTATCCTTCGGCCTTGTTATATGTAAGGTGGCGTACGGTGGTGGATCAAGCGTATCCGGGAATCTTGCTGAGGCTTGGTCGTACATCCGTATCAGTCAATCAATCAATCAATGAGACAACCAATAGCTAATTATGTTAAACCGTGCGAATCGTCTAATTTAAATAAATACGAACAGAATCCGGGACAAACTATTTTTGAGCTTAATTCAACTAGGGATAAATTAGCACCCAAATACATTAAAACATGAAACCATACAAGATAACAATACGAACGTTGTCACTAACAAACGAACTGTTTACAAACCACGTATTAAAAAACAACAATTTTCAGGTTAATACCAGCGTCCATCCAACAATCCATCGAAATATTCAATATCGATGGTAACAAGGGTATCCTAGGATTAGATTTGGGACAAGCTAGAATAATCACAAATTACGTTAAATTAATTCATATTATTGAATTAGATGATTTACAAATACAGCTTAAATTCAATAAAAGGTAACATCAACATGATTGAAGAAATCATGATTAATAAAAATCTCTCTACATTTAGAGTAGAAATAGTTAAAAATAGATATAAAGATTTAGAGGAAAGTTTAAAAAATATTTAACTAGCCGTTAGAACGAAAAGAGGATTATTTAATGGTTTAGGGACATTAATAAAAGGAATTTCAGGGAACGTAGATCATAACAGTTATCTGCAAATACAAAATGCAATAACTAAACTAGAAAATACGCAGTAGACTCAATTTATAATAATCAAATTAAAATTAATGAATTAATGACCAGTAGATTCGACAATTTAACTAACCATATTAATGATATAACGTCTAGAAACAGAATTAGGAATTCGATAGAAAATCCACAGTAATCAATTGGCAATACGCATTAATTCATGAGTACTATTAATAAAATAACTAATTAACAAAATACAAAATGTGTAAAACTAAACATCATAGTTTAGTTCAGTTCGGTTTTGTTCTTCAAATAATAAACAAATAAAGTTTTATCAAACTATTGTAAATAATTTGTTTTAATTCTGTTTTTCCTGGAATCGCTCACCGCGATCCTAAAAATATCGTTATAGAGGATCACGCTACCACATAACTATATTTCCCTTTGAACTGCGAATATTTTGATGGAACATTGAACAATTCTTTGGGCGGCTCAAACCCGGAGTTAAGCCAGGTTGTCGATACCATTCTTAAGGACAAAAACTATATTTTCATAAATTTTCAGCCGTCATAAACTCTCTGAACAAAATGTTCCCCAATTCTCCTAGTTTAGTGGACCCACGAATAAGGACAGCAATCACGAAATTTCCTTTTCTATAAGAACTCCGGATCGTCAAAGAATGTACAGTAAACTATTGCTTGGTTTTTCTTAATTTATTTAGTTTATGCAACAGTAAAATCTTTTAGGTTGAAAAAAAGATTTTTTGGCTTAAATGTCTTTGCTTTATAAAATTTTAGAAAAATTAAAAATATTTGGAAAAACTCATAAAATACCCGTAACACAATTGTTGGAATTATGACCACAAATAGTCTTAAAATTGACCATCCGACCATTATAGTCGAAATAAGTGAAATGTCGTCCAATTGTTCAGTCAATTGGGCGCTTAGTCGTAGCCAGATAATTATGCCCCAGCAAATTTATCTTTCGCACCACCGCAATTGAAGGACAAATGGTGCCCGACTTTGCCCTTTAAAATTCGACAGACAACTGCGAGTCGAAAATGAGAGTCAAGTACGATAAATTGTTGTTTATTTGTCATGCTTTTCTTTACTCCAATAACTAGACAGAAATGAGTCAATACCAACAGCCTTTAAAAGGGCGAATCTGTTATTCGTTCATCTAAAACAAATAAATATTATTTATCCACTAAGTGCATTTGCTATACACTTACATATATTTAATAATTTCATTAAAATAATTATTGTATTACAACTTTAACTAGTTTTGTTATTATTAAAAGCGTATAATAGCCGAGCAATAACTCTTTAGATTTTCTGGCATGGCTATAACCACTTAAAAGATTTTAATTAAAATCACCCATTACAGGAACAAAGTTGTAATTTGTCAAAAGCCTATCAAAGCATTGCCTAACTGAAATAATGAGTTTGATACGTGCTGATGGAACATAGATAAAACACCCACAAGCATTTTACAATAAGCAGAGTTTATTATGTCTATAAACAGAACATAGTTCGTCATTTAAATCGTCCCGACGTATAATGATATATTTAATACCCTTACGAATATAAATAGCTACTCCACCCCCATTTCAGTCAACACTTTATCTGTGGTTCAAATTTGTACTCCTTTTTATGTGAAAAAACTTACGTATTTTATTTGTAATCTATGGGAAATTCCAAACACATGTTACAAAACGCACTTTAGTTTGTAATTAAAGTATAACTATAGACCTATAAAGGTGAGTAAGAGACATAAGCGATCTCAATAATTTTAAGTTTTCAGCACAAAAAGTAATTAATATCCTCACTAAGGTCATATGCCGATGCCCGTCTGCTACGCTTACCTAATCGTAAAATAATTATTTTTGGATGTAAGTATGTATTTCCAAAATATGATTTACGAGTTAAACCAAAGGATGATAAATCCTTCTTCAATAAATCTAAAAATTCCCAATTGTAGTTATCGCCCATAATTCGAAGCCAAAAGATTCTACAATAAATAACCTACCTTTTCATTTTAAAGTAATAAAATAAACATTTAAGTAAAAAAAAATAGAGAGAGTCCCTTACTACTCTTAAAATGAAATAACACAAAAATAATCGAGTTTTATTTCATCTATTAAAAAAAAAAAATCGCAATCATTTGATTACGCCAGGATTAAGTTAGATGATACCTTTTCTGAATTGAAAGAAATCATCGCAGGAGTTCCACAGGGTATAGGATCGGTTTTATACCTATACTGCACATTTTTGATCTTCCTGCAATAGGTATTGTGCCACACAACTATCATACTTTTGCTGTCATTCCTATCAGCCATTATTTGTAAAACACAATTACAGAAATTTCAATGCTAAGCTTAACACGAAAATAAAAAATAATTTAAAAAATTTAATGAAAGAGAATGAAAGAATTATTTCTACTTAGTCGTTCGAAAAAAAAAATGTTCCCCGATTCAAAAAAAATGTAATCAAATGTTCCGGAAAGCGATCGTTCCCGAGTCAATCAGTGAGTCAGTCAGTGATAAGCGTAAATATATATTAGTATTGGCACAGAGTTTTTCTGCATCGTAAAATTTATAAGTTATCTAGGCATGTTATTGATTTTTTTGTTAATCGTACCAAGAGGCGAATAATTTCATTAAATGGCAAACAAAGTATACCGGAATCGAATGAATACAAGTTGAAAAAATTGATTCATCTAATTTATATTTGATAATGCAGATGTAAATGAATGTTCCAGTTATTGTATCAAATTTTAGTATTGGCTTCAACATCGTCATCTTTATTTAACAAATTCCAGATATGTTGTAAATATAGACCATTTGCTATTAAGTTTAAAAGCATTATGGTAGAACGACTACAACAGTAGTATTTGATTGTTATCCGAACTAAGCAGAGAGCAAAAGTAACGGAACTAATTATAAAAAATTGGGCCTATCCGACTCCTCGGACGACGCTTTTCCCAGAAAGCATCCGTTAAAGATCCCCAAACCAACCATTTATACTATTTTACAAACATTTTCCGTTATTTTGGGCCGGCATGGTCCTTAAAATATGTCACGAACTTTCTTAAATTTGGAGACCTCTTCTTTAGTATCAAAATTGGTCACGACAACATAAATCTTCTACCTTCATACCACCAAATCACAGACTCTCAAATAATGTTAGATTATTTAGAACTGACACGTGTTGAGCAGAAATCAAAGTCGCATTCACCATTTTTTCATCTTCGACCTTTAATAATTAGATCAGTTATACATCTCTAGTGCCAATGAAAATCCTTAAGAATTTAATTTACTTCATTCAGAAAGCATCCACAATGTTCAAAAATTTATTTTCTGAAAATTTGTACCGCTTGTTCAGATCACAATATTATGTGAGCAACGTGAGACTTGTCCTAAATAATTTTTTACTCAGTGCTTCAGTCTGGACGGAGCATCGCTGTGGATCATTCGAAAATACAAAAAATAAAACACAAACAATACAAAATCAGGATTATCGTAATTATCGTTTGTCTTGTCATATAGCATTTCATTTTATATATCTCCCAGCTGTCCTAAACCTGTTCCACCCTAATGGCGTGATATTATTTTAAAGCCGCCCATATTCTATTCATTTTATCTTAAAGACGCATCTAGGGAACAATTGTTGGAATTTGCAAGAAGTATTAACTGTAGAAAAATATTTCTTCGGAAAGTTCGACATTACCTCGGTAAATAGATAAACAAATTTATGTTATTCCTTTTTGATAAAATGACCCCTACGCAATGCTTCAATCGACTTCAAACATAACAAAAAATTCGTCGGTCTCATTTTTGAGAAAATCTGTTTTGCAGTTTTCTCTTCCACTGCAAGCCCCTCTATATTTTAAGCCCCCAAGATATTTTCTTGAAGAAAATTTCAAATCATCCATTGGTTCCACTTCATCGCAAGACACCATTGGTAATGCTGATAAATGCTAAGAAATAGTTAGACCAGCTTAGGAACAAATCAACGGTCGATTTTAATTGTTTACACTACATGTCATTATAGAACAACTTGTTAGCTCCAAAAGATTTTCTTGAAAAAATTACGTATCATCGTTTGGTCCCACTTCATCGCAAGACACCATTTGCAATGCTGAAAAATGCTTAGAAATAGTTAGGACAGCTTAGGAACAAATCAACGGCCGATTTTATTTATTCACTACATGTCATCATAGAACACCATGTTAGCGCCAAGATATTTTCTTGAAAAAAATTGCAAATCATCTTTCGGTCCCACTTCGTCGCAAGACACCATTTGCATTGCCGATAAATGCTTAGAAATAGTTAGGACAGCTTAGGAAAAAATTAACGGCCGATTTTAATTTTTGTACACTACATGTCATCACAGAACACCCTGTTAGCTCCATGAGATTTTCTTGAAAAAAATTACGTATCATCATTTGGTCCCACTTCAACGTAAGACCCCATTGGCAATGCTAATAAATAGTTAGGGCAGCTTAGGAACAAGTCAAAGGAACAAGACAAGGACCGCCGTTTTGAATTTTTTACACTACATGCCATCATAGAACACCCTGTTAGCCCGAAGATATTTTCTTGAAAAATATTACAAATCATCGTTTGGTCCCACTTCATCGCAAGACACCATTGGCAATGCTTAGAAATAGTTAGGACCAAATCAACGGCCGATTTTAATTCTTGTACAATACATGTCATCACAGAACACCCTGTTAGCCCGAAGAGATTTTCTTGAAAAAAATTAGGTATCATCGTTTGGTCCCACTTCATCGCAAGACACCATTGGCAATGCTGATAAATGCTTAGAAATAGTTAGGAGTGCTTAGGAACAAATCGACAGCCGATTTTAATTTTTGTACACTACATATCATCACAGAACACCCTGAGGGCATAAAGAGATTTTCTTGAAAAAAATTACGAATCATCGTTTGGTCACACTTCATTGCAAGACATCATGGGCAATGATGATAAATGCTTAGAAATAGTTAGGACAGCTTAAGATTATATCAACGACCGATTTTAATTTTTTTATACAACATGTCATCATAGAACACCCTGTTAGCCCCAAGAGATTTTCTTGAAAGAAATTACAAATCGTCGTTTGGTCCCACTTCATCGCAAGACACCATTGGCAATGTTGACAAATGCATAAACATAGTTAGGACAGCTTAGAAACAAATCAACGGCCGATTTTAATTTTATTCACTACATGTCATCATAGAACACCCTGTTAGCCCGAAGAGATTTTCTTGAAAAAAATTACAAATCATCGTTTGGTCCCACTTAATCGCAAGACACCATTGGCAATGCTGACAAATGCATAAACATAGTTAGGATAGCTTAGAAACAAATCAACGGCCGATTTTAATTTTATTCACTACATGTCATCATAGAACACCCTGTTAGCCCGAAGTTATTTTCTTGAAAAAAAATTCAAATCATCGTTTTATCCTACTTCATCGCAAGACACCATGGACAATGCTGATAAATGCTTAGAAATAGTTAGGACTGCTTAGGAACAAGCCAATGGCCGATTTTAATTTTGCATATACATGTCATCATAGAACATCACAGCAATATTGATTTTACTTGCTGTAACGGAAATATTCATGTTACGTAAGGAATTTCCGGGTTCTTTAAATCCATTCATGATTCAGGTAAACATATGAGTACCTTATTAACACTAGAACTACTGACCCGCTAAAATTTATTTGTATGCTAAACTGCAATGGAAAATGATCCAATGTAAGTAATAACTAATAATGTATAACGTACGGATTTCTTAAATTTGTGTAAGCCAGCTGTAGGTCGAGTGGCTGGGTATTTATTTGCTCGTTGTTGTTGTTGTGCGTCTATGACGCGATTTCACAATAAAGAAAATACACTAAATTTCACGTACGTTATATAAAATTTATTTTATGCACAATTTAATTATTATAATTACAAAGTTCGTAATTAATGAATTTTGTTAATTATTACACGAAAAGAAAAGGAATTTACTTTACACGATTCACCACGGTATTATTTATAACTTTTTATAGCTATATGAAAAATAAAAAATATCGACTGTACGTCGAGAAAAATGTAACACGATGTTATTCGCACGAGAGCCAAAACGATATATATGTGAAGTAAAAAATATTCGGAAAACCACCGAATATATTTTTAAGGCGGATGACTAAAAATGAATTATTTTGTTCTGTTTTTCGATGCACTGTAGTATAAATTATGATAATAAATTATGCTTGTTGGTAAATATTGGCTGAGCGGTTGCGGTTGTGGCGCCTCCACATAGTCGACACCACAACAATCGATATTTTAATTAAATGAAATGCACCTATTTGTGCAGTACCAAAATATCGATTAGCGCGCGAGTAAAAATAAAAAAATTGTTTTTGATAATCATCAATTAGTCAGTCATAAATGAAGATCGGTACGAGTTACACTACATCACAATAAAAGCAACAACACATGAACATAAAATTAAATTAAATAAATAAAATTAAAACGAAATTATTGTATGAACCTAAAATATATGTACAAATTAAAACTTATGAAATAATTTATAAACAACAAGTGCTAATAAATGAAATTAAATTCTAATTAATAAAATATTATTGTATCATAAATAATTGTGTACTTATTTATTTTGTGAAGTATAACACAGTGCGTATGGTAAATGTTACACCATGCGATACCACAGTCAATGCCGTAAGTATTCATACACAAGTGTAATGTAGGTAAAATACAATTGCATTACATATTAACAAAAGCAATTGGGTGTTGGCCAAACTGAATACCTACACGGTTATGCAAGGCACATGAGAGCTTCAAATTGCAATTAGGCAATTCGCAATTGCAATTTGAGAGCGTACACAACAATAATCGTAATTATAACTAACTTCGGATGATATCGATGTTTTGTTTTTACTTTTTTTTTTTTAAATGACATTTCAATTTCATACGCTACGAACCAAAAGGGAAGTATATTAAAGAAAATTGATTTTAGAAATTTGTGTTTATGAAATTTAATTATTTTCCTTTTCCGTTTAAGTTAGATATACGACCGACTCGTAACAAGCTCTCAAAATTTGTGTAGCTGAATGGGATCTCTGTTTAGTATGTCATATGACTCAACTTGTTGATGATTAATCTCGCCAATTACTCGGAACCAAAAGGCCTTTAGATCGGATTCCTACAATTAATAAGGTATATCTTATCCCAACGTGCTCGTGTTCTAGAAGCGATGACTACCGTTCCGAACACTCAGGTTAAATTTAACTCAGTCAGCAAATAAATATACATGCATCCATTCAATATTTTAGCTAGCAGCTAGACATATTTTTTTTAAAGATATTTCTAATTTAGATAAAAAATGTATTTCTACTTTTAGTACAAATATTATTTAGTTGGTACAAGGAAAAATTTTGTTTTTGGAATTCACCTTAACACATAATAGTTTCGTATGGCTCGGCTATAAAAATTTTAGTGAAATACATAAGTCGCCAGAAGTCAACATTTCCCAACAGAATTGATGTGCGTCTAATAATTTGGCCAGGGACTGTACATTCAATGTATCATATGAGATTATGTCAAACATGGTTGTCCTAAATACCCTAATCCCCTACTTTTTTCAAAATTGAAATATTTTTTGAATAGTTAAGACCTTATGACAACTTAGCATAAAGGACAGTTTGGTGGCCGCTTCCTAGGATTTTCTAAGGAAAACATTCAAATGCATTTTAAACACGGGTACCTCAGTTTTTAAAAAATGATCTTATTTTATTCAGGCGTATAGCTAACCAGACATAGAAGAAATCTAAATTTGTTCTGTTAGAGTAATTAAACTTCAGCATGATTTTTATTATTTCAATAAATTCATAATAACGAAAATTTTACACAAACACATATAAAAAAACTTAGGACATACTTAGGACAACTTAAGGTAACTTAGGACAAATTTCACGTGCGTAAAAATACAGTCCACTAAACGAAGAAACAGTACTTTTAAAACAATTATTAAATATTTTTAATAGAAATTACCGAAATATTATGTGAGTCAATTACTTTACTGGTTTAGCGGTTTCTTGGAACAACGGGTAAGTTTTGTTTATTACAACGCGTTCCACATTCTGGCGATGAACATATTGTATTGCTTCTATTAGCTTTGTCCATGTTTTTGAAACAAATTTTAAATACTTGAACTAGTTGGTTCCAATTGACACTAGGTAACCTGCCACCTATCATAATTATGGTGAAAGTCTATTGTAAGACACAATTTATTATCGCTGTCAAATCCTATTTAAAATTAAAGAAGAAAAGAATATTTAAATATTTTTATTAAAGAATATTTTCTTCAAACTTGATGACAATTTTATTGTACTGAAGAAGTAGCTGTCACATTTTGCCTTATAAAACACTTTCCAAAATATAATCATAGATGGCACTCAAATCACTTTACATAGGTTGGTCCACAAAATACCAAAGTATAAGAACAGTCAAACCAAAATAAAATTATAAGCCAGCGCGAAGCTAGCGACACTCTATAAATATTATTTTCTGGTACTAACATTAGATGTCTAGTAAGGGAAACAAATTTATTTAAATACGATATGAAATTTTGTATTGAAAATGGAATATATATTCCCTTCACTGTAAAGCATATTCTCAATTTCTCATTTCATTCGTTTTCACTTTGTTTCGTTTTTTTGTATTTTTGGTTTTTATGTAAATAGCCACATACATCCCCATTTGGTATGAAGATGTACCTTATGTAGATATAGTTTTGTTTATGTATTATGATTTTTTATATTCCAATAGCATAGCTAGCTAATGCAATTAAATCGAAAGGTTTTTTCTGTATCGAACTACATAATTATTTATGAATGAAAACGTAGAAAATATTTCATTCATGTTTTTATCTAAATTTGTCTACTTTTACGAAATTTTGTTTATTTTCCTTGCATCAAAATGGTTTGCGCAGGCTATTCTACCGTAACCCTACCGTTTGTAAAGAATGAATCAATATTTTAGAATTTTTTTATTTTAAATAAATTAAATAAAATAAGCTTTTTATTTGAATACAATTTTTTTTAAATTTTTATTTTAGAGAAAAATACAGCTGAGTTAATCTGTAGAAAAGTTACAAAATGGGAAATCGTTTATGATTGTTCTTTTTTTATCCCTTTAGATGTTGGGCCATAGATTACGAAAAAAGTATTGTAAAATTTACACTCAGTTTGGTGCGAGATGGGAAAACATACTCCATTTCCACCCCTTTTTAATTATTTTACACATCAACAACTTTTTCAACATCGCATTTTTATTTAATGAGACCAAGTTTGAAATGTTCAACTTCTGGCGGAAACAACGAACTTGCCAGGTTAAACATAAAAACTTACGATTTTTTGGCTAATTTATTTATTTTATTTGTTTAAAATTCTTAATTCAATTATTGCTGTCGGTCATTTAACCACATATAACTTTCAAACAATTAACAATTTGTTCATTTTAACATTTCAAATTATGAATATTAATTTTAGAGTAATTTGAGAAATAACAAATATTATAAAACTAAATACTAAATTAAACAATTTAAATATTTTTTATATACATATGTACACTGTCTCAAAAATTGCCCATCCACCACTCGGCTAAAGAAACATTGATAAAAAAAAACAATTAGAAATCACACAAAAAAATCCGTTTTTAGTTTTACTTTTTTAAAACTCAAATGACATTTAAAAACCTGAAAATAATAATAATTATGATATAAATTAATTTACTTTTACGTTTGATGAGATTTACTATTTGAACAGCCTGCAACTATGTCAAATAATTGTCCGAACACTTGCATTTTTGTCAAAATTAACACTAGCATGTTAACAATTTATTATTTGTTGCACTCCTATTTTCAAACAACGGTAAATTACGAAATTGTTTTTTGCGTAAAAGTTTATTACGCGTATTTTTCACATGGTAAATGAAATATTGTCCAACTAATTAAAAATGTGTGATTCTCGTACCAAAATTAGTGTAGAAATTGAAAAGTTCATCATTAAATTGGAGAGTAAAGGTAAAAGTTTATCAGAAATTTCCAAAATAATCTAAAAAAGAGGGAAATAAAACCGAATCGAAAGTTTGTGCTCCAACGATCGCTATACCAAAGTTTACCAACGCGAAAATATGGCGATAGAACCTCAGACAATACGCAATATTTTGCATAAACAAAAGTATCATAGATGTGCGGCACAAGAAATGTATTTGCGAAAAAAACTATTAAAAAACGCTTGGAATATGCATTGGAATATCCGAGTGAGTCCAAAGAGTTCTGGGAAAATGTTATTTCCTCGGGCGAAAGTAAATTTAACTTTTTTGGTTCAGACGGGCGAGTTATGGTGTGGCGGAAACCCCACACCGAACTTGAGTAAAACATGGTAACGGAAGTATAATACAGTCAAACCTGTTTTTGTGCGGTCTTTTTTTATGCGATTTTTTTATGCGCTTTTTTTGTGCGATTTTTTTTTATGCGGTATATGAATATCGAGATTCTGTTCAGCCATTTTCATACCTATTGCATCAGCCAAGTTCGTTAATCATTAGACAAGCTCAATATTCTTATATTCCAGCAAATTTCAATATGTAATTAATTACCTATGTATTATCTTGCACACAAAGAATATAATTTAGTTAAAAGAAATGTTTACTTCACAACCAACGAAATGCATAGTAATAGCCACACTGATTGTTAACCTTGAACATAAACTAAAAAAATATACATAATGATGTAAGAAAAAAGGAAATTTACCGTTTTATTTTAAAATGAGAAATAAAATTTGTTTAAATGTTTCCATGTGTAATTTAATTTCGTAAAATTTTGACATATTTTCTAAGGGAGACTTTTTGAAGTGAAACTTCTTTAGTACCGGGGTGATTTTTAAAATCGATGAAACAAAACAAAAATTACAAGCAAAAAATGAAGAAGCGATATGAAACGAAAAAAGCGACAGTATTTCTTTTATTTTTGAATTGAAATTTTTTTAGGCAGGGTCAATACCTCCTAGATTTGTAATATTGATTGCAATTTACAAGTAACATATATTATATAAAACAAGTATAAAAATTGTGTTTGTAAATAATTTGCTTGCACACAAATATCTCAAACTTAATGTTTTTGTACTATTTAGATGTAGGCGGTTATTATGTTAATTAACTTATTGTAAATTTAAATAAATAGAGAAGTGAAGTTTATAAAACTTAAATTTGTATAGATATTTAAAGGATCATACAATGAGAGTTGGCAAATTAAAATTAAATTTAATACTTTTAAACTAAATACAAAATGTATTTATTTTGCTCGGGCAATTCAAAAATGAAACAATTGGTGTATGCTAGCTACAAAATGAGACATGCAAATAATACTCTGCAATAGTTCCAAATGACATGAGAAAACTGCACCTATGCATCAATCGATGGTTGCATTACTTTAGGTAAATTATTTAGTATTCTGAATTTCTCTTGAAGAAAATGTTTGTCTTAAGCAAAATTCACTTTAAAATATAAACCGAACAATACACCATCACAATTTCGCTTGCGTTCTCAAGATAAAATGTCGCGGTGATATCAGTATTAGTAAATAATATTGCTTTCTTTTATCGTGCCTCTATAGACTATAGGTAGATTTTGTATCGAGTTGTGATAATCCTGTTTTACCAGATCATGGAGTAACAGAGATTGGGAAAAATAACTAGATAATGTAGAATGTGCAATTCTATTCTATTAAATCTAATTTGGATATATCTACTCTGACTTTGTATAATACTCCTATAACACTATAAGGATCAATTGACTATTTCTTTAATTCTTGCTGGGGAAAAGCTACACATTTTACAGTATATGCCAGCCACACCATTGAACGATAAATTGTACCTAGTAATTACAAATTTACAGCTTAAAAAGTTTCACTTCTGTCGCGCGTAGAGACGGTAGAGGCTACACACATTGTTTTTTTATGCGGTCCCTACCCACCGTATAAAAAAATTTTTTTTTAAAGTTTTGTCCAAAATTACTTATTATAGCGATTTATGAAGTTTGTGAATATTTTTTTTTTGTGCGTTTTTTTTTTGTACGGTCCCTATCTACCGCACAAAAACAGGTTTGCCTGTATTATGGGGAGCTCTTAGCTGAAGCGGTGTAAGCCACTTCACCTTCATTGAAACCATAATGAACTGGTTGGATTATTTGGATATTTTGAAGGATAATTTGTTAACCAATGCTGAGAAGATGGGACTTTGGCAAGATTTTCGCTCCGCACTTGACAATGACCCGAAGCATTCCTCAAAGCTGATCAAGGAATGGTTATTGTTCAATGTAAAGTCAACACTCCCTCATCCTCCCCAGCCACCAGATTTCAACCCCATTGAAAATGTATGTCATTATTTGGAGTGAAAGATCCGTGAACACCAAATTAGCGGTAACGAATAATTAAAACGGGTCATTGTCGAGGAATGGGCCAAAATCCAAAAATAGTTCCGAAATAACTCGGAAGTTGGCTTTCTCAATCAAAAGAAGGTTACAAAGTGTCATTGCATGAATAGGTTGCACCACTAAATACTACATAGACCTAATTTGTTTTTCCTTCAATTTCCTCAACTTCTTTGTGTGTACGGTACGGACAATTATTTGACTTCAGTTTAGGTCGTTTAAATAGTAAATCATATCAAACGTAAAACTAAATTAATTTATATCATGATTATTATCTTTTTTAGGTTCTTAAATGTAATTGGAGTTTAAAAAAAATAAAAACTGAATTTTTTGTTTGGTTTGCATTTCTTTTTTTATCAATGTTTCTTTAACCGAGTGCTGTACGGACAATTTTTTGATACAGCGTACCCGACAAACAATTGTGAACCGCAACAAGATTCACGGTTTCCAAACCGTAAAAAGTCGGTTGAAAAATTAAAGCAAAACAGAAAATATCTATCCGAAGGCTATCCGGAGAAAGCAAATACTAAGCGAACACAACTAAATTATTTTAATAAAATTTACTTATCGACAGCAACCGATTCAAACACGACAAGAAAACGCCACCTAGTCTGTCAAAAACCTAGGATATTATTGTCTTAAGTCGGTTATAAAGCAATACTAAAATGTTTATTTAGTAGGTACCGGAGACAGTTTTAAGTCGGTAAAATTATTTACATTTTACAGCCAAGTGGGCTATAAAGTATCCCGACAAACATTGTTTTTAAGCGCGACAAGCTTCATGGGTTTGGGACCGTAAAAAGTCGGTTTAAAAATTGAAGCAAAATAAGTACCTACCCGAAGGGTATCCGATTGTAAAATGAATAAAAGGAAAAATAACGAACACGAAAAGACTAACAATTCATGTAATACATGACTTTTCAACTGAATTTGGTTTGGTCGTTCGACGACGACGTGATGGAAAACAATTCTGTGTTCTGTGATAAAAATAATTTGTGTACTGTGTTAATAAAATAAGTTTGAATTTGTAAAAATAAAGTGAAATCATTTACAGTAAATATTTATTTTATTTTTATATTAATAATTATTATATTGTGTAATATATATTTATTTCAATTTTAATGCTATAAGTATTAAATTTGTTAATTATTTATTTTAACAAACATAAAAGCCGAGATGAAAATGGCTGTATTGTAGTGGGGGCTTTCATGTGCGTTTTTATATTTGATACGATAAATAATTTACTCATAATATATTGAATATATATTTATAATTTAACTGCTTTACAAGTATGTATGTACCAAGTCGAAACCGCATGGTTCTTGCCATTTTCTTTTGGGAATTTGGTATTGGAAAATAACCGATGTGGGACTAGAGACTGTACAGTATTTTTTCAGACTTTACTTTCCTCAAGTAAAACCAAAACACCGTGTTTGGGCGGTCCTTAAAATTTCAAAAAGGAGGCGAACCGGTATTTTATAGTCCAGTAGCCTGTTACATGTAAGCAAATTTATCGAACAGAAAACTGTCTTAATGTACGTGCAATTAGAATTTTCGTATTGACAAATAACCGACGTAATACTTAAAACCCGCAGGGTTTTCACAGATTATTTTTGCTTCAAACCGTATAAAAAAACTTTCTTAGGAATAAAATAGGAATTATTAAATATTAAATTTATTCTATAATATTGTATTTTTATATTTTTTTATCTTAGATATAAACAAGTATTTCGCCGAGCTCATAAATAAGTTAGAACTAGTACGTAGTGTGCACAATTACTCAAAAACCGCTAATGCATACCAGAGAAACCTACTTCTATACATACATCTACAATCTACATCTATACATACATCTATTCAACTTTACATCTGTACACCTGTACCTGTACATACATAAATTATATAATTATGTAATTTTAAAATAATTCAATTACATTTTTTTTTTTCAATGTATGTAAGTAATTTTTCAGTACTCGTACTTTAGTACAATATGTATATGTATAAATTAATTAAAATAAATATGAATTAACATTATCAAAAACAGGTATTATTTTATTAATTATTTTCATTAGGGGCATTTTGGACAAAATTAAAAATGAACAAACTTCATGATGAAGGGCTTGACATAAACCGGGGGATTTTCAGTTTTATGTCGATTATTCGTCAATGCTAATGGTATTACTAATTATAGTAATTTTGCGTGTCTTCATGCCAAAAGAGTCTCGCAGAAAAACCGTGAACTGCCACCCTTACGTCGGTTTATTAATAATTCCTATATTATTCCTAAGACAGTTTTTTTATACGGTTTAAAACGAAAAAAAATCTGTGAAAACACTGCGCTTTTTAAGTATTAAGTCGGTTATATGTCAATACCAAAATTCCAATTGCACGTACATTAAGTCGGTTTTGTGTTAGATAAATTTACTTACATTTTACAGGCTAGTGGACTATAAAGCATCGGTTCAACCTTCGTGTTCAAATTTTAAGGACCGCCCAAGGTCTTCCAAAACACTGTATTTTGGTTTTACTTGAGGAAAGCAAAGTCTGAAAAAATACCGTACGGTCCTCTAGTCCCACATCGGTTATTTTCCAATACCAATTTCTCAAATTGTTTGTCGGGGTATATACTATTAATATATAATATGTATTATATATAAAATATTTGTAATTTTTTGTATAGAAGATCCCAATAAAAATTATGTTCTTACGTAATTTTAATGAAACTTTAAAATAATAGATTATTCTCATAGTTCATTATTTGATAGGCTTTTATTACTGGCTAATTTTCTGCCACTCTACCACCACCGCTTTTGAGCTTATTTTTATTGGAAATTGGGTGATTTCGAATTCCGCATTCTCTCTGACAATTATATAGAAGCCATTCTTGTACGATATTCTTGTACGAAGATGAATGTTTCGGATCGGTGTCCTGATAAATTTGGAAAACAATCTTAAATTCAAATCTTTCAATATTTCAAGTGATAAAATGCTTGAAATCAAGTTTTCCTTGAGAAATCGGTAAATATTTCCGATCAACATACAGTCATGCCCACCTTCATGTTTCATTGTTCTGCCGTGTGCTAAGCATATTTTACAGTACTAAACTTTCGGCCAATGAGTTATTGATGCCAATCGATAGTTAATAATAAACTTTATCATTAAAATTAACAAAAATAATTAAAACTAGAATGAGAAACACATAAGAAAAGAAGAATAGATTTCATTTTTGCTGCAAAATACAATAATTTCAGAACTTTAACATCGATTTTCCTAAAATGCAATTCTGTAGTTAAGTAAATCATGTTAAGCTCAAAAATATCATAAAAAACAAAATAAAATAAAACGGCTTCCTGTATCGAAAAGAAGACAAAATTTCCTTCAATTAGAAACAAAATATTTTTTTTGAAAGGTGTTATTTCACCGATACATGCGTTCAAATCTGGGTATTTTTTTTTAAAAAATAGCAGCTTTCGGGAGCGAGTAAAAAATACAGCTTATTTGGACACTGATCTTAATTGGAAAGCCCATGTTTCAATTTAAAACAGTGTTTGTCATCTGCTTCAAGGTCATCTGCTCCTCCTTCGTGATAGGCCTTGTCTCTGAAAAAGGCGTATCATGTTTGGTTATGGTTAACAAATAAAACTTAACAAATAAATATTTAACCAAATTTAAATAAATACTTAAATAAATGTATAATAAATAATTAACAATTTATAACGACTTAAAAGAAAATTGTGAGATCTTTTATTTTAAAATTCTTGGTGATTCATCTGGCCCACACTAATCCAGTTTTTCATGTTGGACTGTTTGTTCAACATAAATAGTTTTGCGAAATTTATCTAACAATATTTTACGGTTACAAAATTTGTATGCTTATAAGGTTTTGAATTTTTTACGCAGAGTGGTCAGCATAGTTTTAGAAGAGATGCTTGTTATAATTTTCGTGGTCTACGAAAACATCCGTATATTCTCGTTACAGCACCGGCTATTTTCAAAGCTCTACTCGATACTGTTAAAATGCATATTAACTCGAAAATATTTTTATCAGAAGTTAAAAATTGGCTACTTGAAATACCTGACCACATTTCTGATTCGTATTGTTACGTAAAATTTTAATTTTTATTTTCGTTTTTTGATAGTATTTTAATTATTTAAGAACTGATTGACATTTATTTCTGTGCTACTAAGTTGTATAGTTTGTTGTTTATGTTATCAAAATTATATCTTTCGTATGTTCTTCTTAGCGTTATTTTTATTTTATTACTAATTTAATTAATTGCTTGGTTAATTTTAACATATTGTAAATTCGCAACTGTCGGTGTTTTTGAAACAGAATCAATTTAACAAATAATAATAATAATAAAAAAATTTATAC
The DNA here is from genome assembly GCA_963556165.1 of Tipula helvola. Classification (NCBI taxonomy): domain Eukaryota; kingdom Metazoa; phylum Arthropoda; class Insecta; order Diptera; family Tipulidae; genus Tipula; species Tipula helvola. The sequence continues at coordinate 83,077,776 of OY744482.1, read as the reverse complement.
AAATAAACTGTTTTTGCAACATTTCAAGCACACACACTTTTGAATAAAGCTTTACTCCGGTAACCTTTACTTTAGTTTATATAGAAATCGATTTTAACAGAAATATTTTTTCCATTTCGTCGGTTTGCGAGAATAGTGACACATCTCAAAAATGGCCAATTTTGAGATAATAGGAAAAAAATCCTTTAAATGTAACAATCTTTAATCTGGCATAGTGTCACTCCTAAACTACCCATAGTTTTCAATAGATGTGACATTGAATTTGATGAATTCAACTATTTTATACTAAAAAATAAAAATTCAAATCGATTTCCTCAAAAATATGATATTTTGAGATGTGTCACTATTCTCGCAAACCGACTATATGTAGATTTTGGGTCATATATTACGAAAAAAATAATGCGTACTCTGTACCCTAAACACCCCATCTTGACCCCCTTTTTCATTAGTTTCCAAAATTTTAAGAGTTCTATTAGGTCAAACTAAGAAAACGTTTAACGTTGACTTTTTCATCCCGGAAAATATTTTCATTCCGCTTTTTATTCCGGTTGGTTATTGTCAAGATAGAACTAAAAATACAAAGTACTAGCTCAGCACCAGAATCACTCGTATTTTCTCTCATAATTTCTTAATCTCTATCCAAGCAATAATAGCGAAACGGGCTCGAGCATATCTTGACATCAAAGGCAAGAAATCTTGAAGCTACTACGTAGGTGTTTCAAAAATTTTAAATTAGTAATTAAAACGAATATTGTTGTTGGCTAATTAAATAGTGATTTAGATGTTTTTGTCTTGTATACCCACGGTCAGTTATCCAAAAGTGTTTTGTAAACTTATAAAAATTGTATGATATTGATAATCTTTATTACGATCAGCAAGCTCAAATATTGAAACTAACGCTTATTATATTAATTAGGAAAACTTGTAATTGGCAAATGGAAATGATGAATCAAAATAAATCTGTGGTATTAAACAAAAACAGGGTATCTGCAAATATCAAAATGTTAGGAAAACTTTTTTAAAGTTTGAGTTGATTTTTTTAAATATGTATTTTGAATTATTTTACGTATTGCATAATGCTGAACATTACATTGAATTTGATTATCAATTATGCATAAAATGATTAAAAACAATCCAAAATATATTGGAGCTTTATTTCAATAATTACTAAGCTACCAAATTTTCGACATATCGTTTCGAAAATAATGAAGCTTTCGAAAAATTATTTAGATTATAAGGTACAGATAGCAGCAAAAACTGAAAAAGGTGAATTTTTGTTCGCAACGCTTACAAGACGCACGACCAACAATCATAAGTGTTTTTTCTAAACTAACAAAAGCATTGCACTTAAAATACCTCCAAACTCAAAATATAAATAAGGAAACACAAAAAAAAAAAAAAAATCGTAAAAGCAAGAGAGAAGTAAATTATTTTGTTTGTTTTTTTGTTTAAAGAGCAAATTCAGTGAAGGAAATAAATATTCCATTTCAAATAAAGAATTTCATCACGTTTATAAAAAAATTTGTTCCTTCGGTGTACATCTAATGTTAGTTTTATTTTTGGCCGTAGTGCGCTGATTGAATTTCATTGTTCTATGCGCTTAATGCTTCTTATTATTCTTTATTTTATGGTTGGTCTTATAAAATACTTTCCAAAATACAATCGAAGATGGCACTGAAATTACTTTACCTAGTGTCAAATCACGATTTTGACCACCTTTGGCTTTAGTACAAAAATCGTTCACCAGATGTCAGATATTTTCCTTAAATATGTTTTTCTATATCTTTCTATAATTTATCATGGGCAGAGTTGTTTTTCAGTATCTGAGCTTTCCAAAAACTTGACTCGAAGAATTAGTTGTAGAATTAGAATTACTTCTCAACCTTCAATTTCAATCTGTGTTACAAAATAGTATACCACAATCACTCACCTGGATCAGTTTTTGTAAGATGCACCACCCAGATGTAGTTCTACGGAAAGAAATAGCCGTATATTAAAGCTATTCGCCTTTAAAGCGCCTCAAGAGGCGCGACGATTTTTACGAGCCAAAGGTGATAACCGGTTATTTATGTACCGCATTTATATTTAAATTGAAATATTATTGATAAATTAATTACCTTTCTAACTGAATTTAATATTTTAATTGCAAAAAACGACTATTTTGAAACAAATTCATAAAGAAACATGTCTAATTAATGCATTTATTTACCGGTTGACCACCATTGGCTAAGTTGTAAAACCGTTCACCAGATGTCAAATACTCTGCGTGAAAAGGCGAATAAGTCGCTGAATTTTTGTTTTCTAGAAAACCAAGAAACCAGAAAACCAAAATAATATGTTAAAGAAACAAAACAAATTGTTAAAGATAATTTATGTCAGTTATTTTCGAAGTGCTTTGTTTAACCAGCACCCTGATTCTCTAAAAAATAGGATAATGGGTAAACGTGTAAACTCGTAAAAAGTAAAGCCTTCTTTTATTAGTTTGCAATTTTTCGATTTTATTTGAAGTAGTAATCAAATCAAAAAATTGGAATTCGTTAGAGTAGGCCTCGCCTTTTGCAAGTTTACACATTTACCCATTATCTTATTTTTTAGAGAATCAGGGTGCAGTACCGTTAAGAAGTTATCATATTTGGAGTGTTTAACGCTGTATTTTGAAAGATTGAATAATTCACTCGCGTGTTAGAGTAGAGCAAGACTGTAGAAGTAAATATTTTCTAAAACGTATTGATAAGAACTTGCACTTATAAATTAGAGGAGGTAGAAAATATATTTCTGATACAAAATTAAATAAATGTGAATATTGTTTTTTTGATGAAAAGGGATATAAATTCAAAAATATGTGATCTTTTTTCAGTCCACCCTGTATAATAGAATCATGAAATTTAGTTTTAAGTGCTTTTAATTAAGTTTTTTCCATTATATTTATCATGTCACGTAGTTAGTACCAAATCAGCTTATCGAAACCATATATGTTACACATTAAACACTTAGACAAATTCTAGATTGCTACTAAAACTTTAAATGGTAAACGCAATTTTATGCTTGAGTAGGTGGGATCCAATTATATAAATTATTCTAAAATAAATGTAAAATTGATTGCGCCAGCACTGTATAAGTGTAGAATTGTCGACGTATGGAAATTTGTAATGTACTCTAATAAACTGATTTAATTAAATAAATTAATTAAAAATTACATAACAAAATATTAAACAATCATAAAATGGAGTCTGTATTAAATAGAGTAACTATCAGCAATGATTCGTACGCATCCATTTATTATACATTTTATTATACCCCATACATTATATTTCGCTACGTTCGACTTATGCACTTCCCTGTTTCTCGTGGCATATTTTTGTTCTTTTTTCAAATCGTCTACCTGTTTGTCCAACATTTGTATTGTTCACATTTGGTGTAAGCAATTTAGTAAATTCCAGATTTAAGAGAAACTGGACTTGAATGTGGTCGTATGTCACAGCTGACAGTTCAATGATGCCAAGAACAGATTTCTATATTTAAACTCTGCAGATCTCTCTACGACAAACGATGGTCAAATCTTTCAAGTTGCTTTTAAGGGACCCTTGAATAGGGATCAGATAAGAGTTTCGTGAAGTCTTTTTAAAATGAGAGCACTACACATTTTACTTCACCGGCAAGTAGATTGTAAAGGGCTAAAAAATCGCGACAACAATTGGCTGACTAAGACTTTTTGTACAACCTACGGATATACGTAGATAACCGGTAGCGTTTATTAGGATACCATTGGTTTCGAACAGTTTGATGGCTTGGTGGATTTTTGGAGACTGAAATTCTTGCTCATAATTTGACTAAATATCGGTGGTAACTTTATTGACGTTAGAGTATTTGTTGTTCAAGGTTTCGATAATGATGTCGGCAAATTTTGGTTCCTCGCCAAGTTATACAGCGTTGGTTTCCATTTCTTCTGTTAAGCCAAACAGTCGGTTTTCTGTATCAAAAGGAATTCCTGCTAGTAAACTTTGGAGCTGGTGCAGGTGGACTAGCAAGAAATATTTTTTTGTATATAATACATATTTCGTCATTATTGCCTTTGCTTTATTAAAATTATCATTGGATTACAGAAAGTTTTATGAAAAAATGGTACACACCCGACCTATCCCTGGATAGAAACAAACACATAAGTTCTTGGAGGTGCAAAGAAATAAAACCAAATATATTTGCTAGATTTTATCGTACACATAATTTTAGTCTAAAATTAAAAAAAACGTCGTATTAAACCTAAATTAAACTAAAAACAACAAACAAAACATTAACTTAATAATTTCGTAATAAAGTAATTCCTAATTGTGCTAATAATAGAATACAAACAGATAAACCCAGTAAATTACCGTTACTCTCCGAACAGAATTTATCCATACAGTCTCCATTCAAGAATTCTTTATATTGATCCATAAATTTATTTAAATCACATAAGGCATCGGTACACCATGGCAGATCTAGTGCAACTTGATTTATAAAGAAGGTCACGCGATCACGAACTGCTTCGTTTGGGCAACTGAAATAAAATAATATTTGTCAAAACATAGTACAATTTACGTATTTTCCGTACGAAGTCTTACTTATAACGCACAATCGCAATGTTAGCAGAGAATGGGCCGAATTGACTAACACGCCACTTTCGGTATTTGGCCTTCCAAAAATTATCGGCCATAAGTGGTTCCTTATCATCATATCCACCTAACGCAGTCAAGAAAATATGAATCAATGCACTGTGAGTAAAATATGCCACCACCTTAGGGTTCTCCGTACTGTTCAATCGCATCAACATGTCCTTAATCAATTCGCATGGCATTTTACGATTAAGCGCATTTCCATACCCAGATTTGTAATAATATTTTAAATCCTCCTTAAATTCGAGTATTTCAACTTGTGCCGGCGAAAATACTGAACACCATGCACTTAAATCTAAGATCCGCCAACTTTGCTCGTATCGGCACATGTCCCAAATGGCATCGATTTGATCAGCTTCTAGCGTATATTTAAATCCTAATTTGGTGGACACATCTTTTACCAAATTTTGAAATAATTCTGAGTTTTCGAATTTGTTTGCCTCGACAAACTTATTTTGCTGCGGGCACTGATCATACGGCCGAAGAAGATAATCTTTTTCTGGTATATCGGCAAGTTTTATATGGTCAGAAGCACCTGGACCGAATAGTCCACTAACAAACGATTTGTACGATTCTTTAGTTCGTTGCGTGTTAGTCGTACGAAAATGAAATTCCGCTGGCGAATAAATACTATTTATAAGGCGATTAAAACTGTGTTGAAAGTCGGAAGCTAAAATACGACTGTCGGTTGCACCTTGTTGCATTAAAAATTGATCGTTACTTTCTGTGACATTACTATTCCATTGCCAGGTACGCAACAAATTTAAATCACGTTCACAAAGCGGGCCACGATCTGGTTTAGTTCTACGCTTTTCATAATTCAAAATGACCTCATCACGGAAATTTACCAATTTTTTTAATGATTCCACTGAACTGGCAGGCGGAAGTCGAGCTCCATGACGGGCGACCAGGTAGAATTTTACTGGTTCACAATCTGGTAAAAAAATATATAAACAATATTTTATTAAACATTTTGCGGTTTGATTATATTTTGGATGACCTTACTTGGATAATAAAACACATTTGGATTCTGTCCCTTAACAAAATCATAAGCAGTCTTTGTCGAGAATCGTTTCAATTGCTCTCGACCGGCGTCGGTCGACAGGCAATAATCATCACAGCATTCACTATTTTGACTGGTAGATTGCCCGTATGATAATGCCACCATTAGGCATATCACTAGGGCCAACGGTAATAGAATTAAATTCATTTTAAAGCACTAAAACAAATAATACAAAATTTAGAATTTAGAATAATTTTTAAATAGATAATTTGGAGTAATTATTGCATTGTTTTGATGCACAAGCGAAACAAATTTGAACCGCCTAATTAATAAATTCAGTCACGATTTTTAAGTCGACGCACGCTTTGTGTACAAAACGAAAACAAATTATTCAAAAGAAGATTTATTATGATTCATCATCATATTCTATTATATGTATACGGTTAACACACCCATAATATGTTCTAGTTCTGCATTGATCTAAATGTTCAGTGAAATTGTTTACAACACTACTGTTGTCATTGTCAGTAAAAGTAAATTACATTATTTGCATAATAACGCATGCTACTATTTAACAACCGATTTCCTTTCTAACGATCTTTCCACATGATCGTCACAACATTAAAAACAAAACAAAAAGTGAAAATACAACACATATCAATCCCGAACATTATCAATGAATATGCAAATCTTACAAAACAAAAATAAAGAAGAACCGGTTTTATTTTTAAACGATCATAAATATTTTGTGACGTCTTATACACGATCATCATTTTTTAATTAAATATTATATTTGTATGCAGGTCAATTGAACGTTTTTTTTTTGTATGGGAAATTTAAACGAGAGTGCACAATATAATCATGTGTAGAGATCAAAATAAAATAACATGATCACTAGACGATCGTTCATTATGAAACAAAGAAAATAATAACTGCGATCACAAATTTTAGAAATTAAGAAAAAAATAAAAACCACTAACCACGCCCGATATTATTTATACACTTGTTTTATTATTTAAAATATCATTCACAAAATTGATCAACGAACCTCTACAAGACAAACTACTTTCGTAAACTAAAATTTAAAATGCTGAATAGTTTTTTATTTTTATTTTTAAAAACAGAATTTTTTTTTCAGTACATAATGAGTATATTGAGAGGAGAATAAATAAAATGTAGATGATGATTTACAGTTTGAACAGGGGTTATAAACTAAAATAAATATTCGCGATCGCGCATTTTTTTTTCTTTTTGTATACACTCGATTAAATGCGATTCGATAGAATTCGATCGATAGAATTTAGCAAATTCCATACAAAATTTCTTTTACACAATGATCTCATTCTTACTATAATATGTGTATTAGATCGTAAAATCGATTTGATCGTTACAAAATCTTAAATACAGTAAGAAATTCGCTCCGTTGTTGTACCTTATTGAGAGACAAGAGGTAGAAATTATAATATGACGATCGTTGATTTCGATCGATTTTTTTTTATAGTTTTTGTCTCTCCCATTGTAGTTTTCTACCTGAGTGCGTGATTTAAATTATTTATTTCCTCATGCCACCTGCTTGTATATGTTATGTTCTGTTCCCAACTGTTTTTGTTTTACTTTATTACAATTATGCCGGTGAAAATTTACAGTACGTTTGGCACAATTTATATACTAGTTTCATTGTCAAGGGTGATTGAATCTTAATTTAAACGACTTGATTTGCTAAAAAAATATCTGACGTAATTTACTTATGTTGATATTAGGTCGTTGGGTGGAAATCGAATTAAACTTAATATTAAAACAGTAGACAGTTTAATTCATTTAAATGTTTAGTTAATGCACAGAGAATTATACTCTACACAGTATAATTTTTTGTGGTTAATGTGTAAATAACTCCTACACAGCGTGATTATGGTGTGTTAGTTTCAATTCAAACAAATTTATTTTACGATTAGTAAAGTAAATTAGTACTGATCGGAGCACTAAGCGGTACTCTTTTGACGTTCCGAGACAAATGCCGCAGCTTGAACCACTGCGCTGTTGGATCGTTCCGAAACTTATATAAATCTACATAAGTTGGAATAAATTTTCGAGACGTACGGTTCTGCGAAATCAAATAATTTTTTATCGCTTAATTTTCAAATATGTACACGCATTGTTTGAAGTTGTCAAACAAAAAAGTTTGGCTTGGTGATAATGAACCAGTTCAGCTGTTCGCTACGTAGAACTATATTGTTCTCTTGCTTAGCAATTATCCGTTTGAGTCTAAATGCATTAATTTTAAATATTGGAATAAAATTTTACTAAATAAAATCAGTAAACGTTTTCAAAGGATGATTCTAGTCTAAATTCAATAAATGTCACTGTTACGTACCACGAATTTTATTCTGTGGTGTCACATTTTCTATGAAACTAAAAACTTGTGTTTACTGCAAATTATGTAGCAATTATCAATTAACAATTTTTTACTGTAATTTCAATTAATTAATTAATGTGTAATTTCTAATATGCAACCGATCCTAATGGTGCCCACACACGAGAGAGAAATACAGTCGCCATACAGTGTTTTCAAATACAGTGTTTAACTGTCTTATAAATTTTGTTTTCACGTGGTATTCTTTTGAGTCGTTCACACGAGATTAGATTCAAACGGTGCATTCAGTACTCTATATATTACTGTCTGTACGGAAATCGAAATATTTTAATGACAATTGTTTTAAGATGACTCGAGCAAGAAGCATTGCAGCTATACAACTGTTGCATATATTTTATTAAAAAAGATACAACATAAAAAGCCCCAGAAAAAAACCGAAATTTTGGGTTAAAAAGTGGATTCAAAACCATTATCCTTATAGAACTTATGACAAGTTATTAACGATACTTAAAGAGAGTGATGGTGAATAATTTAAAAAAATTCCGAATGTCAGCAACTGACTTCGAATATTTGCTGCAAAAAAAAGCCACTGATACAGAAAGCAGATACGGTAATGCGAACAAGTATTTCACCTGGTGAAAGCTTAGCTACTACTTTAAGGCTTTTGGCAACAGGTAATATCAAAACCATTTGTGAATATAAATCGATATTTCATTCTATTGTAAGTGTTGTACTGTTATGTTGGGTCAGTTAGATATAGAACGCCATACCGATGAGTTGTGATCTAATAAATATATATATATATATATATATATATATATATATATATATATATATATATATATATATATATATATATATATAATATTCTAACTTATAGTGTTTGTTATTATTAAACTAGCAACCAAACATAACATGGTGTCAGATGTGGTGATTTAAGAAAAGAATTTTCATAATACAAAAATTGTTTCTTAAATTATCGATAAATATAATAAAAAAAAAATTAAAAAAAAACACGTAAATTGAAAGAAAAAGAAAAGGTAATATTAGCCATCTTTGGCTGACGAGTTGAAGAATATGTTTAAAGATTTTTCGGAAAATTTTAAACTCGTATCGGAAAATCTACGAATGCTAAATGTAAATGTGATAGAAGTGGACATCGAAAATGGCGATATCAGCGAAAAATTCAAACTATTTAAAAATAATTGGAACGAGTATGTAATCGCATCTAGTATAGATAAATGGCCGGAAGATGATGAAAAGAAAAAGATTAATCTATTACTAACTTTGATCGGGGACGAGTCAGAAATAAAATATTCGCATTTTTCATTGACAGAGGATGAAAAAACAACAGCTGTAGATCTATTGAAGCGAGTTATAGGCGAGCGTCTTGTTTATAAAAGAAATGTATTATACGACCGATATTTATTCCATACTTGCAATCAATTAAATTATGAAACATTTAATGCTTATTTAGTCAGGTTACGTCGTATAGTGGATGTATGTAAATACGATCAAGCGGTTACAGCCGACGATATGCTCAGAGACAGGATTACGTTCGGTATAAAAGATCAATATTTAAAGAAAAAATTACTAGCTGACGATCCAGAAAAATTGACGCTGGAAAAAGTTATACAGGAATGTAAAATAAATGAAGTCACGGAGGATAGAGATTTAATAAAATTATTGTGGAGGAAAATAAATCTGTCTATCAACTAAAACAAAAAAAAAATACTAAAAAAATAAAAACAAAAATCGTAAGTGTAAATTCTGTGGTACATTATCACGTATTCGATAAAAATTGTTGCCCAGCCTATGGAAAAAAGTGTACGATATGTAATGGGAAAAATCATTTGGATACTGTGTGTAAAAGGAAAATTAAAAATGTGAGAGAATTGAATTATGAAAGTGACAGTTCTAATAGCAGCGACTCATGTTCACAATACCCAGTGAAAATTAATAAGATTGTTGACAACTCTAAATACAGTGGTGGTACAAAAGCCGAATTAAAACTAAAGTTTGATAAATGAGAAAAAATATTGTGCGATCTCGATACAGGTGCAGATATATGTTTAATCGGATATAAACAGTATTATAGTTTAAACGAAAATGTCCGAAATTAAATAAATCAAAAATAAAATTAAGCAGTTTTGGTGGCAATCCGATAAAAGTTTTTGGTGAAATTGTAGTACCATGTGATCATAAAAATAAAAGATATATTATAACATTCCAAGTAGTTGATGTTAACCATGGACCATTGTTGTCAAATAGTGCCTGTATATCTCTTGGACTTATAAAGTATTGCAATATTTAAAAAAAAAAAATGATCTACTATTCGATAAGAAAGGAAAAAATAACGAAATGAACAGTAAAGTCGCGTTAAATAAAAATATAAACAGTAGTGTAATAAATAGAAATGCAGAAAAAATTATAGAAAAATATATTGATGAGATTAGTGGCTACGGTTTATTGCGCGGTGAAGTAGAACTGGAGATAGATAAATCGGTACAACCAGTTATCAAATCAGCTCGACGGGTTCCGATGGCTTTAAGAAATCGATTAAAAACAGAACTGGATGCATTAGGGAAGATTGGAATTATAATAAAATAAGAAAATAATACCGATTGGGTGAGTAATATTTTGTTAGTAAAAAAGAACAACTCATTTAGAATCTGCTTCCCATTCCATTAAATGTTCCTATCAAACGTCCTCACTACCAGTTCAATACATTAGATAAAATTTTTCCTGAGCTAGGAAAAGATAAAATATTTTCTACAGTTGACACAACGAAGGGGTTTTGGCATGTTAAACTCACCGAATTAAGTAGTAAACTTGCAACATTCTGGACGCCTTCTGGTTGATATAGATGGCTAAGATTATCTTTTGGGATAGCGTTGGCGCCAGAAATATTTCAAAGTAAAATGTATGAGGTCATACATGACCTCAAAGGTATCGAGATTCTTGCGGATGATATTCTGATATACGGTTGTGGTGAAACAATGTCTGGTGCTTTAATGGACCATGATAAAAATCTCGAAGGTCTTTATTACGATTAAGGCAAAATAATTGTAAGCTAAACAAATCCAAAATAAAATTATGTCAAAAAAGTGTAAAATTTTACGGACGTATTTTAACCGATCAAGGTCTAATGGCAGATGAAACTAAAATATTAGCAATAAAAATTATGCCATTCCCCAAGGACAAGCAGGACTTACAACGGTTTATGGGTATGCTTAATTACCTAAGTAGATATATGAAGAATTTGAGTACAGAATGTGCTGAACTTAGGAAATTGACCTTAGAAAAAGCTGAGTGGAAATGAACTGCGATTGAAGATCATCAATACCAAAGACTAAAAGATCTAGTCTCTGACGTAAAACATTTAAAATATTTTGAAGTTGAAAAACAAATTACTATAGAATGTGATGTTAGTAGCACAGGACTTGGTGTAGCTATTTTTCAAGATGATAAGATTATTGGCTAAGCATTACGAACTTTGACATCAGCTGAAAAAAAATATGCGATGATTGAAAAAGAACTATTAGCAATAGTGTTTGCCTGCGTTCGTTTTGATCAGATGATAGTGGGAAATGTGACAACAATAATCAAAACAGATCACAAACCATTGGTCTCTATCTTCAAGAAGCCGCTACTGAAAGCTCCAAAGAGACTACAGCTAATTTTAATGATTTTGCAGAGATATAGCATAAATATTCAATATGTTGAAGGTAAAGCAAACATTATCGCAGATGCTTTGTCAAGAGCATCTTACGACATATGTGAAAATAATTCATTTAATAGGAAATCCATCGTGCGAATATTTTCAAAATATCTTCGGAATAACAAGTATTCGAAAATATTCGAGGTTTAAATTTAATAAAGTGTTTAGATGTTTCCAATGAACGAGTAGAAAATATACAATTAGAAATTTCAAGTGATCCATCTCTGCAAACATTGGTTAAGTTCATTGCAAATGGATGGCCGAAGAATATTCGTGATGTTCCTGAAAATATTAAAATGTATTTTAAATATAAATATGAGTTATCTGCGCAACAAGAATTAATATTTCGTAATAATAAAATTTTAATTCCGTATACTTTGAGAAAACTAATGATAGAAAAAGTTCATGTTTCTCACCTAGGAATTGAAAATACGATTAAGTTTGCAAAGGAAATATATTTTGGCCTAACATGTCTTCAGAAACAAAAGAGAAAGTGCAAATGTGTGATATATGTATGAAATTTTCTAAATCGCAACCCAATCCACCGATGCAGTCACATGCGATTCCAACGTATGCTTTTCAATTTGTTTCCATGGATGTATTTTCAATTACATATAAAGGAAAACCATATACAATGTTGATTACAATCAATAAATATTCCGATTTTTTCGAACTGGATATACTAAACAGCTAATCGGCAACAGTACTTATTGAAATTTGTAAAATAAATTTTTGCCGCCACGGAATACCTCAACGTGTTTGTTCTGACAATGGAACAAATCTTGTTAACAAGCAATTTGAGGAATTTTCTCGAAAATGGGGATTCGAACATGATACTTCATCTCCTCATCATCAAAGGGGAAACGGTAAAGCGGAATCAGGAGTCTAAATTGCTAAATATTTGATACGGCAAGTTGAAGAACTAACGAAGATTGTGATTCTATTACTGATGTGTACTCTACCATATGATTTTCGTTTAGTTGCTGCCAAACATTGTGCATCAGCTTCGCTAACCTCCAATATTTACTTTTGAAAACTTCATTAGTTTTCTTTTATTTTCATTTCAGATCAAATTTCGGATTAAAGATGCAACAAAATCACAAAATATACCTGATATTCCGTCTTGTGATTTGGTTCGTCATGATCACTCATCTTTCCTGTTTATTATTATTCACTCTGCTTGAACATGAAGGAATGTTTTCTATAAAATGCGGAGTATCACATCATTCGGTTGAATTTGACGTTTCAGCTTTGCTGTAAAATAATATTAAAATTATCAATATGGTTTATATACATATTTATATATATTTGGCTTTTTTCCTTATATAGATTCCGGACACCGAAGCGGAATGGCTGGATTTAGCAAATAATTTTAAGCATAAATGGAATTTTCCGAAGTGTATAGGCGCCTCATACATAGTTGGAAACACGTTTCAATTAAGGCTCCACACAACACTAGCAGATTATATTATTTTCTTTGCTTTGATTTTTCTTTTTTGCTCATTGAATTGTGATCTTAAATTATGTAATTTTGTGGCGATTTCAGCACTCGCTTGTTTTGAGCAACACCCTAACTAGTTTATTTTCAATCACTTCATTTATACAAAATGTTTCCTCTCTGGTCCAAAGGTGTTCAGATTTTAGTTTTTTTATCAGAACGGAAACTGTACATACATAGTACACAATTTATTTAACATGTTAAATAGAATATCCAGCGCAGATAAATTACTCTCCAGACAGTTGAAAGCGTTCACAAGTAGACAGTGGCGTCGCTGTAGCTACTGTCTGGTAAAGTAAAAATTAACGGGACAATTTAAACGGGCATAAAACTAACGGGCAATAAATTGGCATCACAAATAATATTTTGGCACCACATATGAAAAAACAAACAAATATTTTTGAAGGACATTATTAAATACTGTGGCGACAAACATTGACATCAAAATTAATAAATTGGCAACAAATATAATATTTTGGAACAGAAAAAAATAATTTTTAGTAGTAAAAAAAAAAAAAAAAAAATCGAGACAAAAAATTAAATTTAATCGATACAAATTATTTAATATTTGATGGGGGATCGATATAAAATATTGCAGTGTCATTAATGGATTCTATATAATCCGCTCCTACGTGCGGCACGCAGTGCGACATGTTTGCCTATCCTGGCTCCTACGTCCCTCGAAGTTTAAATCTAAGGCCCCTCGGAGGGCTAAGCGGGGGGGAGCGAAGCGACCTCCCGCGTGCCCGTGAGAGTTACCGAAGCCGTTAGCCTCTACAATTCTAAGTTAAATTAGGGATCTCCATTTTCCAGAATATTTTAAATCTAATTTAATTTTCTTAATTTTTAATTTATTTATTTATAACTTTGTTGCCAGTTAATTATTTTTGTCGCCCAAAATGTTTATTTCGATGCCAAAAAATAATTTTTGTGTACCCTTCCAATAGTGCCAAAAAATTATAAATGTTGCCAAATTATTATTATGATGCCAAGAAATTTTTGTTTGTTGCTCATTAATTTGTGCCGTTTTATTATTTTTTTGTATCTCAAATATTAATTTTTTGTGTGCCGGTTTATTGCCAGCCAAAATTAACTATCCAAACACCACTCTTTATTGTATTCACACGTGTAGGCAGCAAATTTGCTGTCTAATCTGATACTGACTCGTGTGTTGCTAACATTAGACCATTTTAATGTGTTTTACAGTTAACACGTAGAAGTATATATTAGTATTTACGAACAACTATTTATCACCCCATAGATAGACACTAGACAGGTTTTCAATATTACTAATGTTTAATTTATTTGAAGTTACTATTTCCGAAAAATTGTAATAGAACTTAATCCAGTTTCGAACTGATGAGCTTATAATTATGAAAAATCAATCTTCTCATCAGACCGCGGCGACTTGACTGATTGTACCACAATTTTCATTCTATATATAAAGAATGTACTGGGCAGGTTATATTAGCGAATTATACTAATACAGTCAAACTTTCTTACAAGTATCTATAATTCGCTAATACAAACTGCACAGTACATTCTGCAAATATAGAATTTAAATTGTAGTACAATCGGTCCAGTCGTCGCATGGGCAGATCCAGCTTTTAAGTTTAGGGGGGGGGGGGGTTATTTGTAACTAATGTGTAATTATTATATACATAAACAGAAATATCCGTTAGGAACAGGATATTAATTAAAAAGCAACACATTTGTTTCCCCGTTCTAAATTATATAAAATGTATTGTATATAGGTACGGACATGGTCGGACGGAGTTTATGATTCGTTCTTCTTTAGTGTTAGTAGTTTTCTACTTTTAATTAGGATATGAGATATGTGTAAATACTAAATTTTTTGTTTACATTTTATTTTCAATTTACTGGTAAATGTACTGTTACCAAGATTTTTAATAATTAAAAATAAAATTTTTAATAATTAAATTGAAACTATTATACATAAATCGGATTATAAATGATTTAATAATTTTGCATTGCTACATCCAAATAATTTCTATTAATTAATTTATCGTCGCATTAATTTAATCTGTAGTAATTATCGAGTACGAATTAAACATTTTAACAAAGTGCGCTAATTTCGAGTAGAACTATCCGCCAACATAACCATAATTTATCAAGGTTCACAAAGTGAATAGCTATACCCACGATTCTACAACAAGTTCGAATTTACCCTAAATCATAATATCGAAAACTCGATTTCTCGTTGAATTAACGCGGAATTCTCAATATTAAATTTATTAAAAGCTATAATTTTCCAAAGTCAAACCAAGGTTATTTCAAATCCAAATTTGAAGTCATATCCAGTTCGGTTCATGAAACAATTTTCCGCTATACATATACACAAATAAATTGTTACGATCGGTTAATCAAAATTAATTAAATCATATATGTACGTATAAACTAAAGTGAGTGTGAATTCCTGCGATAACACCAACAAATAAAAGAGTAGCTTACGCTATCAATATCATAAATAAAATCCGAACCCGCCTAGCCCGAGTCGAAACTTTAATGTCTGAATTCACCGCAATCGAGGACAAAATATTCATTCTATATCCCAATGAATAAACGGATGATGTCTACGAAGAAAATTACTACAACGCTGTTACCAGTTTAAATAATAGCATAAGATCTAGGACCATGTCCGTCAACAATATTTCACCAGAAATGTCATTCAATGCAACACACATCGGTCATACACGAGATATCAAACTGATCAACATACCACGATTTTCAGGGGACTATACCAAAGGGCAATCATTCCATCCCTCTTCTCAAGCACCATTCACCAGTCAACGTCTTTGAGTTTGGTCCAAAAATTCTAATACCTCAAAGGGCTGCTCCGAGGTGAGGCTGCCGTTTTGCTGAAACATATTAGCGTCACGGAACGCAACTATATGTGCCTTAAATAAGTTAAAGGAACGATATGATCGAAAGAGGCACATCATTAACTCATTTATATGTATTACATTTATTAATACATTCATGGACCAGCCGCCAATCTCAACAGGTAATTGAATCACGCGACCATTGGTTGATTTTCATTTTGGTACAAAAATTGGATGACAAGTCGAAAATATTATGGGCAGAAACACTCACAAACTTAGTAAACCCACAATTCTCAAATTTTTTTGAGTTTGTAACGCGACATGCCACCCTAGAATTAGTGAAAGCATCCACTAAACAACCGACTTCCAAATACAACATCAAAAGTCACCTCGTAAGCAGCAAATGCCAACAAAATGATCACTCATTGTTTACCTGTAAGGAGTTTAATGAAATGTATGTTAACAAGAGAAGAAATTGGGCCAAGGATAAACACCGATGCTTCAACTGTCTAAGCAGGTCACATTTAAATCAGAAATGTTCTTCCTAGTGTCACTCATAATCTACCGTCAACTAATACAGCGGAGCTGACATCCCTTTGTTCACATAACAACATACCGCATTCCATATTGTCTACCGCTGTAATCGCCGTAGTAAGTTCTACCGGAAACACATTAACTTCGAAGAAACGAAATTCCAGATTTTCAGTTATTGGATTAGGAGGTTCTAGTGCTGGTTGGGTCTCCAAGAGTTTAGTTACGTTAACAATTCGACCGAAGCACCACCTAGAATTCTCAATAGAAGCATTCATATTATCTAAAGAAACGACTAGATTGCCGCCCCAAACCATTGAAGATATCTCACCAACTTTTCATACCAAATTCTAGCTAGCCGAAAATGGGCCGACATTATACAAGACTATACTAGGTTGGTTTGTCGCCGGAAAGGCCGATAAATCATGACATAATATCCATGGTGGCAACAAACGAATGAGAGGATATCGATTTGGACCGCGCACTTACGAATTCTGGGAGTTAGATTCGATCCCATACTCCGAAATGAAGATGTCACCCGAAGAAACCTTTTGTGAGAATGACTTCGCCAAAAAAAACAAATTATCCACTAACGGACGATTTATCGCCAGAATACGAAAAAATCAGCAAGTCACCACATAAACAGCAACATTAACCATACTGTTTTCTTACGCGAACGTAAATATTCGTTCACACATTTTGTACCCAAAGTTGATTATTGAATTATTCAGTTTGATGTTCCATAAATGACTCGCTTGTTTAAGTTCGTAATTGTATTTTAAATAAGCATACACGGCCACTGTCGTCTTCAAAATCATCCGACTAACGCATGTACATTTTTCCTGAACATCACCGTAAGGAAAACTTGCGATTGCTTCCATTTGATCAGTGTCTAAGTTGTACCTGGAAGGCAATGTCATCCAGGACCGAACCGAAGTGTAGCGAACCACTGGTGAAAAAGTTTCAAATTAATCGAAGCTACACTGAGAAAAAAAATACCGTAGCATTAACGAAGAGATTTTCGTTAATTTTTAATAGAAAAATATCGTTAATGTTACAGAATTATTTTAATATAACGTAAACATCATTAATAATATTAAATAAAAAATATATAAATAACTAACATTCTTGAATACTACATATTTCATATCGTTATTTATTAATTTGATAAATAACAAAATAGTCTTTGGATTGAAAACTAGATTGTTCATTTAACGAAACATTCTTTATTCCAACTTTTCGTGTATGAAGAATTTGAATAATATTTATCATACAATATTAGGTGTAGAACTAAAAGGCAGGTAATAGTTGTAACTAGTTTAAAAATATTTCGTAAATATAATTATTTTTTTAATTTTTAACCCAACAACAAATAAATTTCAAAAAAAAACAAATTAAATGTACTTTATATTAAAGAATTTTTCATTAAATATTCATAAATTATTTTTAAATTAAATAATACGAAATTTCTTAACAATTATGAAATATAATTAAAATCATTTATCGATAAATAACAAACTGTTTGTTAAGTGTATTATTTGAAGGTAACATTAATAAATTATAATAATTTGCTTTATTCAAATTGAATCAACGGTAAATAAATTGAGTTTAATGTTGCTATATTCCTAAATGTAAAACTGGAAACTTGAAATGTCGGTATAATATCAACTTGGAAATCTCCGTATTTGATTTTATATAATATTAAATTTTTTAATTTTCGAACAACTACAAATAACCGTAATAAGTGCTTAAAAAAACTAGAATTCGAAAACTGATATACGATTTTGATTGCCTCTTAGTTTTAGAACTGTTTTTCTGAAAATTGGGAATTTTAGCCTCGCACTTTTATGATTTGTGGCCACAATTATATTTAAATTGTTACAAAACTGCTTTTTTGACGGACATAAGTTTACATTTTCAGTTACTCGTTCTTTCTTCTGTAGGAAAACAATATTGTTTTATTAACCTTCCGTCGGTGCATAGGAATCGAAAGTTACCCCACGCTTATAAAAAATGGAATAAAATGCAGTCGAATTGGCAATAAGTGAACCACGCATTATACACAATAATTCACCTACACAATCGACAAGTGACCTTATCACGTTTTAGTTTTAATCGAGATCTCAATTAAATAAGCTATAAACAATCCGAAATAAAAAGGTGCCATTGTTATCAACACCTCATAACAATGATGCATTTTCCTTTAAACCAAATATTATTGTAGACTACAATTCAAGGGGTGAGTGGATAAGGTGAATAATTTCGCCAAGACCGTAAAAGTATAACTTGTAAATAGCTAATGGTGTGGTGTGTAACTTTTGAAGATTTTAGATGTTGCAAATATTTTTGCATTCGAGATCCATAATATAAATCCAAAATATATAAATAACTAATATTCTTGAATACTTCATATTTCAAATCGTTATTTATTAATTTGATAAATAACAAAATAAACGTTGCATTGAAAACCAGATTGTTCATTTAACGAAACCTTCTTTATTCCAGTTTTTCTTGTATGAAGAATTTGAATAATATTTACAATATTAGGTGTAGAACTAAAAAGCAGGTAATATTTGTAATTAGTTTAAAAATATTTCGTAAACATAATTATTTTTTATTTTTTTAACCCAACAACAACTAAATTAAAAAAAAAACAAATTAAATGTACTTTATATTAAAGAATTTTTCATTAAATATTGAAATTTCTTAACAATTTTGAAATATAATTAAAATCATTTATCGATAAATAAGAAGCTGTTTGTTAAGTGTATTATTTGAGGGTAACATTAATAAATTATAATAATTTGATAAATTCAAATTGAATAAACGGCAAATAAATTTAAGTTTGACAATCATGTTTAATGTTGCTATATTCTAAATGTGAAACTTTAAACATTGAAATGTCAATATCATTCATAATATCAAATTCGAAATTTCCGTATTCGAATTAATTTTTGTAATTTTCGGGTACCTACAAATAACCGTAATAAGTGCTTAAAAAAAACAAGAATTCAAAAAATTCATACGAATTTGAATGTCTCTTAATTTTAGAACTATTTTCATGAAAATGTGAATTTTATATGCTTCTTATTTCCGAACTAATTCACAGATTTTTAGTACCCAGATCGATTAGATCTGAAATAAGAGACACAGCTATCCCTATACTTGCACCTTTATGATTTGTGGCCCAATTATATTTAAATTGTATCAAAAATATGATACTTTTTTGACGGAAATACTACTGTGTCTAAAAATTAAAACCAGTTTTCAATTTAAATCCCGCGGATAAACCAAACAGTAGTATATTTACATTTTCACTTACTAGTACTTTCTTCTGTATATGAGAACAATAATGAAATAAAAAGAAAATGAACAAATGAAATAAAAAGAGAATTAATAGGAATTAATCCGAAATTTCCTAGGAATGCCTTCTCTGATATGTTTTACACATAATCTCGAAACTCCAATCGAAATCGGATCATTTTAACCCTTTCACGCATTTAACCACCGGACTTTACGTTATCTTGAATTGTGTAACTTTACGTTATCATGAATATTTTTTGCTTTAGTTTTACTAAATATAACAAATATGTTTTAAATACATATAACATATACACATAATTACACGTTCTTAATTCAACTGGAGTTTACCACTTTAGTTTATTAAAATTTATTAGAGTAGGTAAATGATACATGGAAAATTCATTAGTATAACATAAATCGCTTTACTTTTATGAAACATAATTAAAATCATATACAAGAAACTACGAATTATTTATTAAATGTATTATTTAAATGTTACAATAACAATGTATTTTGAATTCAACAACTTTTAATCCATTTAACAAAAAATCTTTATTTCTCTATATACGATTTTACGGTGTTACGTAATAGTTAAGAAGTTTTGGTTGTACTAGAGAATTTTTCTTTAAAAGTACTCCTTTTCGTTAAATTTGGCGGCTTGGGTAACGGTAATAAATAAATCTACCGAAAATTATTCTTCAATCGTTTGTAGACCAAAGTGGATGCTTAAAATCAACTTTAGTTAAAAATTAAATGTTAAAGTTATAAAAAATAATAAAAGTGATAATAAAAGTGATAATAAAAGTGATAATAAAAGTGGAGAGATGATCTGTTTTGCTTGTAATCTTACTGTTGAAAATTTCAAAGCTTTACTGGTGCATTACAAATATTTTCATGGTTTTAAAAATAACTCAACTTATAGATGTCCGGGAAATTCATGTGATAGAACATTCCAAAATCTTTCAAATTTTAAAAAGCATTTTAATAATTTACATGTTAATGAGTTGGTTATTGCGGCTCAAAAAAGTTCGTATAGCAGTAGTAAGAAAAACATTGAAATTATAAATTCTGGAAATGATGTAATGCAAAATGATAAATTGCTCGCTGATAAAGAATATTCTATTACAAATACACACGTTGAACCTAATAGTGAAATAATTAACAATATTTTAATATCTGCGGTTAAATTTTCAATAAATTTAATTCAAAAAAATAATTTTACCACCAAAGATGTGATCCAATTACAAAAACAGGTAAAAGATTTTATTTTAACTCCTCTTTTAATAGCAGTGAAAAGTTTGATGTCCACTGTGAATCTTCCAATTGATGGACCTCTACTAGAAGCTTTTACAAGTCCATTAAGAACATTATCTAGTTGATGTCGGCAATGAAACAAATCTTTATGAAGAAGTTGAGGAAATTCTGAAACAATGGAGCCTGGAGGACTTATTTGATACTTTGAAAGGTAATTTTATTATATACTTATAATTATTTAACTAAATTTAGCCAAGGTAATTGGATAATAACGCATTAAATCTTACCCGTAATGGGTGATTATCCATTTGCTACAATTCAAGCAGATACTTATATGAATTTTATGTCTTAAATTAATTGTAATTATATTGATAAAGGGTGAACATTTACGATAATTTACCGTAATTTTTCCAACATCCTTGGTTTTAATTTTTAAATTCATAGTAAAATTCTTAAATATTGTCGTAAATACGTTAATTAATTATAGTACTATAAATTGTCAAATTAAGATCATTAATTGTTTTATGCTCATTGCTCGTATTAATTGTAGCGTCAAGAAATGCAATTGCAAAGATATTATGTATTGTATATTAAAATAATTTGTTTTTCGTTTACTGTTTAGAAAACGAAATCGATGTGGAATCATTAAAGCGTATGCAGTTGCACAATGCAAGGGAATTGCTGTCTAATTTTAAATTGGGAAAAAGGATTAAATTCGAATATAATTTAACGGAATGGCAGAAAAAACAGGTAACCTTTTTAATTCTGATTGACTCTATTATTTTAGTACAAACCGTGGTATTACACAGTCTTTTTTTTTTGCCACATGCAAAAAACTCCGGCAAACAATGACAAAATTAGGTTTGAATTTATGAAATCAAACAAAGGTTTTAAAAAAATGTTAAATTACAAAACTTTCAAATATAATAAATGAAATGTATTTTTATTTCGATTTGGAATAGTTTTAAACCAGTTGTTGTTATAGAATTACTTTATTCCACCAGTAGTGCAATCTCTAGCACCGGAGCAACTATTTCGAGATATGACAATAAATCGTAAATTTTTTAGATTATCATTTGGCATTACATATTATAATTGTCAATAGTTAATTAATATTCGCTGTTTTCAGTTAATTTAAAATACTAAACTTACTCGAAACGTGTTTTTTTTAATTTTGTTTTTAACAGCGAAGATTAATTAATTATTACAATTATAATAATGCCAAATTATAATCTAAAAAAAATTACGAATCAATGTCACTTTCACAACTAAACATTTTCATAAAGTCTTCTGATGGTAAAGATTACAAGTAACACAGACGGATAGAATAGTTGTATTCCAACAAATAGTTGGTTTACAACATTTTCAAATCGGAATGAAATATATGGTATTGTTGTTGTAAAGTTACCAAAGTAAGACGCCTTATCTAAATACAGTTGTAATCTTTTATGGATAATTTTTTCAATTTTTTTTTCAAAATGTTGAAAGAACGGATATCGTTCTTTAATTATTAATGTCATGCTACGTGCTTATATCCTGATTTAAATATCGGAGTAATACGAGCAAATTTCAACTCATTGGGTAACTTTTTCATCAAGATTATTTCATTTATATCAGTACATAAAATTAGTGTTATTGTAAAATTAAATTTCTTAATAAGTTTTACCGATAGAATCCCAGCCTATTGAGCTGGAAGAATCTAAGCATGATATGACACTTCTTCATAGTCTGTAATTTCAACATTGCAGTAATTGTAGTATACTATATACATTACGTTTCAATAAAATATTAGGGTTAGTATTATAGAGAAACACAGCAATTAAAATATTTGTTGAAATTATTTACAATTTCCTGTTGATTTGTGATCAATTTAACATCCCCTTTTAAATTGATTGGTTCTTCAAATTTCGCATTACGATTTTGCAATACTTCTTTTATCAATGGCCACATTTTCTTATATGACTCATTACAATCAGTTGAATCACTATCACCCATATAATTTCTTAATAATCGAGTGTCTTCTATTTCATCCGCTGATCTATATAATTCAGCGCTGCATTACGTGTCCAAAGATGGTGAGTTAATTTCGGTAGTGGAACTTTCCTTGTCTTCAATTTGATGAAACAATTTATCCAGGTTGGCTGCTCCACGTTCATCTCAATAATTCATCATGAATATGGTGCCTTCATCTGCCGAATTGTTCAAATCGACACGGCTGTTCGAGAAAAAAATCCGGTGATAATTCGATACGGCTACTTTGGTATATTGTTGACTGATGCTCCTCTATAATGGATTTATTATGAAATATTAACAGATCAGTCTCGGAAATATGGCAGTCAATCATTTCTTTATCAAAGCAATCGATTTCCGATTTTATGTTACCTAAATTATGGATTAAAGGCATGGAAGCTTTGGTTACATCATAGGTGCATTTTCACTACATAGATTTAAACCTTCAATTTCCAACTATATAATTTGACTATACTTATTTGATTATTGCACTCTTGTTTGATTCTTATCTCAGTAAACCGTGTATTAATTGCGGTTTTTGTTTATGGCGTCACAAAGGTCGATTTTAAGAAATTATAATTAAATTAAATTAGCCACTATCGCTATTCGCATTATTAAATAATTATATCACCTATTTGAATAATTTGGTAATCAAACTTATATTTATCACTACTATTTATTAAATTTAAATTTATTTCTGCTCAGCATCAACACAACGTATTCATTCAGTAGCAATATTGCCAAAAAAAAAAACACACTGATATTCATAGATAGGTATATGTTAAATTCTAAATTTCGGGGCCAGGGATGCTATTCTTGAACTATTATGAAAATTTTAATATGAGTTACTGTTTAAACGCTAGTTTTCATAATCGTAATACTGTGACACTAATTTGCAATACGAAAGTTTTCGTAATAGTTCAAGAATAGCACTTCAGTGGCACTATTCTGGTTTTCCCGGGGAATTGCGAATTGGGAATTGTTTTATTGTCAGTTTTTAGTGTATTTTGGTTTTCTTTCTTCCAAAGCATACTAGATTTTGGGGAAACATATTTCGATTTCATAGCAATTTTATTGTTTATTTTTCCCTAAAAATTTGGCTGGGAATTGTTTTTTCCCAAAACATGACCAAAATGCCCATCGCTCAGTATGCTTTCGAAAAAAGAAAACCAATATACACTAGAAACTGACAATAAAACAATTCCCAATTCGCAATTCCCCGTGGAAACCAGAATAGTGCCACTGGACACATATTGTAATTCTTAAGAATAAAGTTTCGCTTAAAGTATTATCAGACACAACATAAATAACATAATTCTTTCGTATTTAAGGGAATTTTAATCAACAATTTGTGTACGTGTTGCTCAACGTCATCAGCAATTGGTAATAATGGCCCGAAAACAGTAACGGAGAGTGAGCCCTATGAGGGGAATTCTATACATAATCAACCGGTAATTATACATTTCATGAAATAACTTTATGTTAAGAAGAGTTAACAGTCTACAGTAAGAGTATTGCATCATTTGTTTTTTTCAGGCTACGTTAAAAGATATTCTAAAAACCACTTTTGAGGGCAACTATATTTTAAAATTAGCGCACACAAACCAACGTATAACAGATGCCAATAGATGTATCTTAATACAGTTAATTGTAAATTATTTTATCCAAAATGATATTAAAATGGGTGTTCATCAGTGTGAAAAAATCTCCAAGCAAATTGTGGAGTACTTTCCAACAGAAGCTGAAGTAAGAATTTTTTGGAAAAGTAGGATGATTAGACTCTTAAACATTTTTCTTTACTATGCAGACTGTTTATTTTCGACGCAGAAGGAATGAGAAACCAAAAGGACAGTTGTACGACAAATACAACAATTATATAGCGAAGCTCAGAAACAATCATTTTTTACCAAAACCAGTGCGGCACAAAAACAAAAATAGTTCAGCAGGTAAATTAAAATTTTACTTAAAAAATATATTAATATTGGTTTTGCCTGAAAAAATGAAGAAATATTCTACGACAATTTCACAGCTAAATCAAAATTATTGCAATAATCAGTAGTGTGTTCACAATCTTTACAGTGTAACGATATTGTAACAATAACGTAGAAAATTACAATGTTGTGATTACAATTTTGTTACAATGTAGAGTTTATTAACACGTTTTATACAAGCCCTAGTGTGTCAGTTAATGCGCAGATACAAAACCAAGAGAAAAATCGAAACGATTTGCTGTGATTACTTTTACCTGGAATGGATCTCGGGACCGTCATGTTGCAAAGCATGACTGGACCAGGAATAACTTTTTAGAATAGGAAATAAGAAATTTCAGTGGTACTTTTGTTAGTTTACTGAAACAATCATTTCCACTCTAATTATTTTTTTACCTACCAACAACATCTTAATTTACAAAATCGTTCCTATATTCCTGATAAAAAAAACTACGGTATTTGTTCCCGATGTTATGCACGCCGCTCAAAGAGTTAATTAAAACTGCCGTACCGCAGTCAGTACAAAAGATGTAATTATCTCAGGAATAACGCATTTAAATTGTTTGCTTTCATAAACTGATCACCCTGTATTATATTTAGTAATATTTTTGGGTTTCGTATGTTTCATTAAAATAAGATAATTCGGTTTAGAAAGCTTTTTAGAAAGATTTATTTATTTATAATTCTTCTAACTTACAGTTGAAGAATTACAATTACCTAGTGATGAAACAGAACCTGAGGGCCCAAACATCCAAATACAACTGAAATACAATAGAGATGATACAAATATTAGCCTTATTCGTCAAAACTGGGAAAAATCAGTCAAATATAGAAGGAAATCGGTTCTTCAAAATAGTAAAAATTGCATAGCGGAAATATTGGAGGAATGGCCTGCCTATACACAATCGTATGGACCCATACTAATAGAAATAGATTTTAAAAATCTGTACCCGGAAAGTGGTAATTTTTTACTAGATTTTGACAAATTTGTCAAAAATATTCTTCCTATTATGGAGCTAAATCTTAGTGACGCTGCATGTAAATTGATGTTAAAACAGCTGAAACAGCAGAAAAATATTTCTATTGGTAAGTTTTTTTTTAAGAAAATTGTTATGTTTAAAAATGATTTTAATGTCTATTTTTATACTTGCAGATGGAAAGAACTGTATCATCCTTTGTTTACTTCATGGAGTTTTGAGGCCGTCAAATAAAAGATATTCAACAAATTCAAATGGGGAAAAAAAAATAATTAAATATACAATCAAAGATTCACAAGAATCCTTCATAATATTTGCGCTTACGGTTCAAGCATGTGACCAAATATTTGAAGATAAAAAACAAAAAGCTATTTTAGAGAAGCAAAATTTACAACCATTTGTTTTTGTTATAGGAGACAATGAATTCGCTCCGAATACTTTTTATATATATTTTGATGGTATTAAGTATAAAATGCCAACAATAGTTTCCGCTATAGATACATTGTTTAAGATAATTCAAATTTTTAATATCAAATACCCAGTTGAGTCCGAATCTGTTTGGCTCTTTATTCAAAAAAAATTGTATCAAATCAATACTCCTTATGACCAAATATTTCCTTCTGTTGATCTCTTGATATCAAAATTACCTAAATAAGATTTTTCGTGCATTAGCTACATTTATCCTTTTTTTTTATTCATCTAACTTGAGTTTTGTAAATGAAGTACCTGAAAGGTTACAATTAATTAAAGAATTTCTGACTCATAAAGTTAATAATAGTTTTTATTAAATAAAAATTGTAATTTAATATTGTATATATGTATATAAATATAAATTATATTTTATATATATGTATATATACATATATATTTTGTATTAGCTACATTTATACTTCTTTTTAATTTTCTATATTTATCAACTGGTTTTGTTAGTGAAGTTCCTGAAAGGTTAGAATTAAATTAAAGAATTTATGACTGATAAAGTTAATATTAGTTATTATTAAATAAAAATTGTAATTTAATATATCTAAATAATAATTATATATATATATATATATATATATATATATATATATATATATATATATATATATATATATATATATATATATATATATATATATATATATATATATATATATATATATATATATATATATATATATATGCAATATCCTACATTTATACTTTTTTTTTATTTATATAACTTTGTTTTGAAAATGAAGTACCTGAAAGGTTAGAATTAATTAAAGAATTTCTGACTCATAAAGTTAATATTAGTTTTTATTAAATAAAAATTGTAATTTAATATATATAAATATAAATTATATATATATATATATATATATATATATATATATATATATATATATATATATATATATATATATATATATATATATATATATATATATATATATATATTTATATATACATATATAATAAATATTTTGCATTTAAATGTATACTTCTTTTTAATTTTTTTTATTTATCTAACTGGTTTTGAAATTGAAGTTCCTGGAAGGTTAGAACTAAATTAAATTTCTGACTGATAAAGTTAATATTAGTTATTATTAAATAAAAATTGTAATTTAATATATCTAAATAAAAATTATATATATAATTTATATGGTGCATATGTTTATATATATGTACATATATGGTGCATTATCCTACATTTATACTTTTTTCTGTTTATAATATAACTTGGTTTTTGTAAATGAAGTACCTGGAAGGTTAGAATTAATTTAAAGAATTTCTAACTCAAAACTTATATTAGTTTTTATTAAACAAAAATTGTAATTTAATATATGTATATATATATATATATATATATATATATATATATATATATATATATATATATAAATAAAAATTATATATCGCCCATTTGCTACAAGAGTGACATAACTCAAAATGGAAAATTTCGAGTTGTGTTTGGGTTATAGCCCACACATGTGTTATTAGAGGTACTACAAGCTGCGTTTCTAACAAGATATTATATCTCTAAATTATACCGCTAAGCCATTTTAAAATTTTTGTCGAAAAGATTAAAATTCAACAGTTTTAAACGTGTTTCTTCAAAAATAATTACACTTCTGAGTTGTGTCATTCTTGCAGCAAATGAGCGATATATACATATATATACATAGAAATTATGTATATGTATGTACATATTAAATACAATACATATATATATATATATATATATATATATATATGTATATATATATATATATATTTATATATATATATATATATATATATATATATATATATATATATATATATATATATATATATATATATATATATATATATATATATATATATATATATATATATATATATATATATATATATATATATATATATATATATATATATATATATATATATATATATTTATATATATACATATATATATATATATATATATATATATATATATATATATATATATATATATATATATATATACGTGAAATCGCATATCCTTTATATGGGACCGGAAGTCTTGTTTGAATTTTATAAGTTTTATGTTTTTTATGACTAATAAAAAGAAGCAATGAATTTTTTACAAAATATTTTAATTTATTCTTTCAAAACCATTTTTTACTAAATTATTAGTGCTTTGTGTTTACTACCGATTTCGTTTTTCTACTTTTTGGGGATTGATTATGACTTTAATATTATTAACGAATATTTGTTCAGTACCATATCTGAGAGTGATTATTAGTTCTTTAATAATGATATTGCTTCGTTATTTTGCATTTTGGGGAGTGATTATGAATTTAATATTATTAATTAATATTTGTTCGGCATCATTTCTGACAGTGATTATTATTTCGTTATTAATAATACTATTTCGTTTTTCTACTTTTTGGGGATTGATTACGACTCTAATATTATTAACGAAAGTTCATTTAGCATCATTTCTGTAGGTAAGTATTAGTTCTTTATTAATAGTACTATTTCATTATTCTATTTTTTGAGGATTGATTATGTTTGCTACAATAAAGAAAATTTCTTAAATTTCTAAACTTAATATTATTTAAGATTTAATATTATTAACGAATATTTGTATTTAATTGAGTAACTTTAACGAATAATTTTAATTAATATTTGTTTAATTAACAACGAAGTGTTATCCATGAGTATTAAATTTTATTAAAATTTTATTAGAGACACAAACATTCTGTTGATGGAATAATATTACTTTAACTAATTTGTTTTAAATTTAACAAATATTTCGTAATTTAAATTTTTAATGTTTTATTAAATAATTGATGTTATCATAACGAAGAAATCGTCGGATCAATATTAACAGAAATTTCGTTGGAGTTATGCAGAAAATCGTTTCTGGCACACAATTTTTTTTTTCAGTGTAGCGTTTTGAATACAGCCCTTTGCAACTGGTCTTATCTTCTTCGAACGTCGTATAACAGATTCGACAATATCGGCTGGCCTTATCAGCACCACCAAAGCCATTGTCAGTTTCCGTAGTCCTATCATTATTGTTTGTTGCCCTTGTTTAGCAACCACATCAGCATCAGATTAATGCTTAGGGGCATCTCTGCTATTGATAACCCGGTTGGTACCTAAATGATGAAAATTAGCTCACGCGATTTTGAGTAAAATTTCTTATGTCTTTCATCCGGAATATGCAACGTTGCACCAGATCCAAAAATTGTCAAGTGGCTTAAATTCGGCGTTGATCTAGTTCAAATTTCAATCGGTGTTTTGCCCCCAAGAATTGCTGTTCCAAATGCTTCAATCCAAAACTTCTTGTTCCTTGTATGTTCAGTTAAAGTACGAATCGTTCCCTCGGCAAGTTGATTTGGCTGTGGCGCTAACGTTTTGATAGCACATGACTTAAGTCTCATGAAAATTTGTATATGTACGAGGACTGAAATAAAATCAGGTCAAAAGTAACAATATTTGTATTCAGACGAATGTACAAAAATGTACAAAAATTGTATTCAGACGAATGTACACCTTGTCATTTTTTACGAATGGGTTAGACAAATTAATATTATAAGTATTTATTAGATACACCTTTTAATGGCGCACCAATTCCCACTGATGATTCCTGTTTTCATCAATTCAGAAAACGTTACAACACCAAAAGAATTAATTTAGAGTCTAATGATTATGCTGATATTGATCATTTTAAGAGCAAACCAATATTGTTTCTGATGAAGATTATATTCAGATTTTATGATCAGGCGTTAAACGACCAAACATTTTCTAAAAGAAACAGCCAAATGAAAAATGGCACGAATTAGAAAACATTTCTCTAGCACAATTTGTGACTCACTTTACCATCAGTGAGGATGGAATGTTCAAAAAACGAAAAGAGCCTCGTACAATTCGATACAGAAACTAAGATATGTCAACAGATCTAAATAATTATAAACAAAAAATGGTAAATTTACATTCAAAAAGAGAGAAACTGATATACTGGCAGATATGAAATTTTTAAAAATTTATGCGGAAAATGAACAGTTCATTGTTAAAGCAAGAAAATAATTCGAATCAGATTTGGATATTGAAAAAACAATTGAAATTTGTAGGCAAATGTGTCGAACTGATGACGGTGATAATCATGAATATAATAATCATATTAATGCTGGTATTGTTCCAGAACCAAATCCATTTCTATAACTATACCAAGACCCAAAGTCAGTGATAATGAGCTTCGTTAATTTAAAATAATGGATACTTAATGAATGGCTGTTAACCTGGGTTTAAATTCATTTTTCGTTCCCTTCTTTAATCTCTCTCTGCGAAAGGAAAAAAAAACATTTTTTTTTTATTTATTTCCCCGGGAACGAAATTCAAAAAATAAAATAACTCTCCTAGTATAAAAACAAAGGGAAGGGAATGAAATAGCGATCGATTCATTTTTTTTTCTAAAAAGAGGAAACAAAAATTTATTTATAAACAACTAAACAAAGGAGAGAAGCGAAAAAAACCAAAACATCGAAATTATAAATTTTAAATTTATTGGAGGAGACAGTTAGCAAACTCAAAGCATTAAACAACATCGTTGATAACCAATGAAAACAACAATGGGTCAATGTGACTACCTTGAGGCACGCCAGATGGTACACGATACAATTGTGAGTAAGAGCCCAAGAATCTAACGGCATGCCAACGATCAGTAAGGTAGGAACGCAAGCATTTAATAGGAATGAGCTGGCAATTTAGACTCTCTAGTTTACTAATAAGAATAGAGTGGTCAATCATATCAAAAGCCTTGGCAAAATCTGTATAAACAACTTCGAGCTACTGTGTGGAATTTAAACTATCAAATAAATCACTGCAAAATGAGACCAAGTTAGTTACTGTAGACCTATACCGAGATAAAATCCATGCTGTGCCGGAGAAATGAAATTCTTAGTATGGAATTGCAAGATTTTATGAACCATAGACTCAAACAGTTTGGGTGAAACGGAGAGAATGGCGATCCCGCGGTAATTACTCACATCAATTCTTCTACCCGCCTTGAAGATTGGATGAATACAAAAAATCTTTCAAGGATCGGGAAAAAACCCGCGACGAAGGCTTTAATTAAATATGAAGGTAATCGGGAGGACCAAACTCTCAGCACAACATCTAAACAGAATCGGAGGAAAACCATCATCATCCGATCCCTTTCCAACCTCGAGCTGGAGCCAGCAATCCAGAACTTATTTCTCGGTAAATTTGAAGTCTTTAAACTGACCGAAGCTGGGGAAAGCTGGAATCACGACAGTGGGTGAAGGAACTGGTTTGTAAATCGACGGAAAAAAATTAGCGAACAGACTGCAGATGTCCGAGGGCTGACCAGCGACGGAGCACTTGTACGACATGGTAGCCGGAAAGCCAGCCACTTTTTCCTTACTATTAATGAACTTCCAGAACTCCTTAGGACTAGATGTTAACTCTTCATCAATTCGCACTATATATGTAGTTGTTATAAAGGAACCAGTTTAGGTTGTTAAATTCTTTGCGAGCTCTATAAACATCAGGATAGTATTTGACACCATGTAGTCTATACAAGGAATGAAGCTTATTGCGTCGTTTCTCAACAACAAAAACTGATTATTATACCATGGCTCCCGACAGCCGCTTTTATTTTTTTTCACCCGCGGAACATACTTTTTGATACCACACCTGAGAAGATCGTTGAACCTCAACACCGTATAGTTCAAATCTCTACCGCGTTGTAAAAGGATGTGTAGTCGGACGTTCTAAAATTAAAATAATAATCATTAGATGCATAGTTATTTATACAATTGGAATGAAAAATATTTATCATAATCGGTACGTGGTAAATGCTCTCACAACTAGTGAAGTTCGGACACGCAGAAATCTCGGCATGCATAACATCATTAGTAAATACTTGTTGCCAATACAGTTGAGCTGCGTAGTTGAGATGGCAGCAAAGTAATCGATGATAGCCAATGCCCTCTCATCAGTAGAAGATGAAGAAAATACGCCGTCCACATCGTCCCAAGATATCATGGGTAAATTAAAGTCACACACAATGATAAATTGATTGCTAGGACGGACTAGAGGCATAACAGCTGAGTCGATATAGTTGATAAACGTATTATAGTATCCAAGTTCAACCCGTACGGTATATACACGGCGACTACAACAATCGGAGTATTATTGGCCAGTCTGACTCGAACAGCAATCACGTCTAAGCTATGATGACAGGCAATCACATCACTAGAAAACGAATTCTTCACCGCAATCAAAACACCTCCACCCGACTTGTGTCGAAATTGTATCTATTCTTTCTATAAATGACATAATCGGATGGAAAGTATTCTTCGGAGGACATATTTATCGTAAGCCAGGTTTCGCTGATTATTATGACGTCATATTTGTTGTCCAATACGCCTAAACGAAAAACCTTAGCTTTACCTCGAATGCTGGAGGCGTTGTGGTAATATATCGAGGTGAAGTCGTTGATAGCGCTGGATGCATTAGCAATTATTGATGTTGTTGGAACGTTAGAGTAGCTCTGTTTTTTGGTTTTTGTGAATAATTTACAAATGGACATTAGAGTAGCTCTGTTTTTTGGTTTTTGTGAATAATTTACAAATGGACGAATTGATAAAATTAGTTGTTTAGCTTGTTAAAATGAGCATCCTTTAATCCAATTTTAAATGAAATGAACGTAATGGAATTGTCAATTACCTGGCTCTTTGCAAGTAATAACCTACAATCCACTTCGTCAGGCAAGCACTCTTCAAGTTTACTTTGAACGTAGCCTACAAGCATTTCAGGTGAAACAGATGGGTCGATTCCGTTTATATAGAAATATTTTTTATTGTTGGCAGGAATAACGGCAGGTTTAATTGAATCAATAGGACCACCTGTACCAATAACACTTTGAGTATGGTTCCGAGAATTAATGATAGAATCCGGGCCCGAGTCCCTTTCAGATAAAATTCTGGAATATGGCCAATTAGGAAGGAACTTAGCCATTTCTTATCCGATTTTGATGAAATTCAGCATATACGAAGGAAATTGGAAAAATATATTACTATGTAGGTAATTGTTTTATACATTTGAAATTTGACATAAAAAAAAAAAATCAAATAAACAAATAACATCTACGACTAAAGTAGTTTCACTTCTCCCGCGAGCTTGTGTCGATGAGGCTCACAACTTTATTTTTATTGTTAATAAACTATAAATTGTAACAAATAAACTGCGAACAAATTATCCCGCACCATAACATATGTACTTATTTTCGCATGTATTAATTTTTTAAGTTTTGCATTTTTTTTTACTAGGCGTTTTGAATAATTGTTGATTACTTAAAATAATGCCTTAACAATTATATTCTGTTCACACGTCACACTTGTTAAGAATCTCAAATGGCATCACCTACAAAACGGGAAGACTCCAAAACACAATAGGTACTTAATTTCATAATTGTCTTTATGTGCTTCGAGACTATAATGCGTAGGAAGCAAAATGCAGATAATTCCGCCGGGTAATATATTTTCTAGTATAAAAATGGGTGTAATTATTCCGAATTTATACAACCCACCATAAATTAGATTGCATCAGCAAATACTTAGTTCACTCAGGCTGTTGATTCTACGAAATTATTTTATGAAATAAACAAGGCAGATTTTTTACAAAATAACATCTTAAATTCTTAACATTCCTATATACACCCGTTCAAAAGTCGAAACGACAACAAGCGTATAATAATAGCATAAATAAGAAAAATAACGTGAATATTAAAATTAAATAAAAATTTATTATAAAACACAAAAAATTTATTTTTATGTAGGTTTGTGTGTGTGTTGTGTATGTGTATGTTTATGAAGATTCTCAACCAAATTGGGAAATGAAAATGTTTGTTGTGTAATCTTTGTGTGACACATGGAATATGAGGTTCTTTCTCATTCGCATTTTATCATTTTTCATTGGATTTGTGTGTTATCTGTTTTGCTTTGATAAGGAAATGGGTACTAAAATAAACACTCCCAAATGGAATGTTATTTTTCTTAATTAGAGCAATCAAAACAGAAAACCATATAAATTTGAGCTTTTCGGTTTTTTTTATTTTTTATAAGCCAATGTATATGTATATTGTAATAAAATATAATTTAGTTTTGTGTAAAAAGCTTTCTATTTCTATAAATTATTTACAGGAAATGTTTAAAATTCAAATTTATCTCTTGATATAATTTTATCTCTCTAGCTGGGTATATACATATATAGTATGATATACCCGTACTCTATTCTGTTCTATTTAGTATTTATGAACTTTATTATATAACAATAATATTTATATCCATTTATTGTTACAGCAAAATAATAATAATAATAATAAAAGAAAAGTTATTCTTTTTCAATAATATAGTATATACAAAAAATATAAAAAATTAATAAATAAATAAATAATTTTCCATTTTTTTTTTTGTTCTCACAATATTATGATAATCAACAACATGAGCTTGGAGTATAAAAGCACAAGAATATAACAATTCTATTCAAATTTTAATGATATTGTTTATGCTTTTAAGTTTGTTCCTATATACTTAAAAGCATTGAACCAAAATTAAAAATGTGAGAGCGCAAACTTTTTTATTTTCAGCTGTAAGATACAATTCACATGAAATAATAATAATTTTAATGTGCTAACGTAAAGCTAGACGAGATTGAACTGTAAAATTATTATTATTCATTACCTAGAGTACAACTGCGGCTGTATATTGCAATATTTAAAATCAATCCATCAACTTCAATTAAATTTAATTCAAAATCAATTTTTCGTCACCGGATTCCATTCAACTGCAAAAATTAAATTTAATTCAATAAATTTCATGAGGAAAACGAGAATTTTCTCTAAATTTAATAGAACGTTATGACATATATAAGTATGTATAATAGCTTAGGAAAATATGAAAATTAATAATATGGTTTTCCAATACATTATAACATACATACATTTATGTATGTATATAATTAAAGCGGCTTCGTATATATAAAATATTTGTAGATATGATTGAAAAGCTCATTTTAAAGAAAATTTGTGTTTGACAGGTGAAAAGTAAGTTGTTCGAGTTCTTAGCATTTTTTATATTAAAAAATTAAGTGAATTTAGTTGTTTCCCATCATCCATCAATCATTGACTCTGATACAATGTCAAACGTATATATGTAAAATGTTAATCCATAAAACCACATAAAAAAATTTAGTTTTATATATGTATACGAGTAGCTACAATTTTTTAGCCACTTGAACGTTACACAAATTTTTCAACTAAAATACTCTAAAAAACTTTTTTTGTTTTTTTTTTTGTTTGAAGCACATCACATAGATAAATGAAAACCCAAACATGTTGTTTCAGCATGTCACAAAAAAAAAAAAATCTTTCTATGTATGACAGATGTATAATCAAATCATTAAGAGTCTAATAAAAATAAAATAAATAAAAAACAAAAGCTTGTGATGTGATGTTGTTGTTATGAAAAAAGTTTAAATTTCAACGAACAATTTAAGTTGTAAAAATAGCATATAAGTATAAAAAAAAAAAAACTTTTGATTCATATGGGAATTAAGACATAAGGAATATGTATATAATGTATATTGAAGAAAGTTTTCTTATTTGATGCGAATGTATGTGTGTCTATGCTCAAGTGTCAATGATACTTATAAAAAAAACTATTATCATTGTATATAAAGTGTATTCAACTGTATTCACACACAAACGTATATCACAACACATGAATATGTAATTCGAAATAATTTTAGTAGTGAGTAGCTCACTTACAAGTGTACACATATTTGTGATGTTTTTTTTTTGTGTAATTTCATGAATTTAACAAAAAGCTCTCGTTCGTTACTTATTTATTATTGTGTGCTTCTTTTTGTAAAAAAAAAAGTTATATACATATACGTCGTTGTTGTTGTTGTTCTAAATGACTCTGTTGAGAATTTTATAGAAATAAAATAGATACAATTTGTTTTGACGTCGTCTTTGCCAGCTTGTATGTCCTGCTGGATATATTTTCTTTAAGTTCTTGTCTTTTTGTAGTAGTTTTGCTGCAGAAATTGTTAAACAGAAAATTACAAAAACAAAAAAAAAACATTAAGTAAAGACAAAACGAATGTAATGAAATAATAAACGTGAAAAGCTCTGGTTTTCTTGTTCTTGTATATGTATAGTTAAATTGTTATTATGAACGATCGATAAGTTTTAATGAAGAGAATTAGTTTTAATTGTTGTGGTCATAATTTTGCACTCTGTAGGATACAATGTAATTTTAAATTACTTTCAATTTGAAAAGATATTTTTTTTTGATTTGAAATCCATTTTATTGTTACGGTTACATTGAAAATTGGAGAACGTTATTTAATTTTTAATATGATTTAAAAGCGTATTGCTTTGAATTAGCCATACCAAGATGCAAAATATGCAGCTCGTTTAGTAAAAATACATCGTCAACATTTTCTTTGTTTGTGTTTAGTGCATAGAATAATGTAACATGTAGACGAATGTGAACTTTTTAACAAATAAACAAAATCAACAAAACTTATAGAAGTGCTGCCCTATTTTTTGTTTCTTTTTATGTTTGGTAAAACATTTAGGGTGCTAGTTTTGGGTTCATGTTACACGCTGCATTAGAATGTTATGTTAAATGTTGCGTTAACATGTTGCGTGCCATTTAAAATGTTATATTAAATAAAAATATTTCGTCTTTTTTTATTTATCATTTTATCACATTAACCCTAATCCGCATAGGTCATTTTACTGGCGTAAACGCATGCGATGAGTCTCTCGGACTCATATGTTATTTCAAAGAAAACTGAAAACATTTACTACATTATTGAAAATATTTTATTTATAATAATTTCAATAACAAAAACAAAATTAAATTTGGCACTTACTAACTGGCGAACTTTCTTAAGTGCTGGAGGAAAAAGGTACTACACTTAAGCGTTTTATCTGTTACTTTACGATAAAGGACAAATAATCATCGCGTATAATATTTCTACAAAATTTAGTATGGAAATTGGTTGGTTGAATTATATTAAGACCCAGTAAGTGTCTTCTGTAAGTTGCTGCATTAACACCTTGTTAGTGAAGTAGACTTGAAGCACTGAGAGACCTGTGTTTATTTCTATTTGGTTCAATGAATTTCTATTCTAAATTTGCAAGAAATATTTGTTAATCGTCATTTTTTGTTTGCAATTGGCTTGCTGTAGCATTACAATTACTGCTATACTCTGATCTACATTTTATAAAGTAACGCCAGCGGTTATTAAGTAGGTTTCTTTTTTTGAAGAAAATATGTGTCACCGAAAAAATCGACGAAATAAAATGTTGGCTCGATTTTTGTTCTTTAGCTAGCCTAAACTTTTGAAAAACGGAAAACATTTCATTAATTAGACTTTCACGATTGAGAAGTAAATCCTAAAGACCTTTTAATTTGTCGAAATCTACTAAAATATGTGAAATCCCATACTAAATACTCCCTGTACAAATAATGACTATTGCGGTACACAGCTATTCTTCTCCATTTTTTTAAATAAGGAATTCCTCAGAAATTTAATGGATTTGTTGTTGAACTATCGCAAATCTACCAAATTTTCATTTCATATTTGTCAAGTTTAGATGAAATGTATTGCTGGAAAAAAACTTTTCTCGAAATTGTTACGCAAATATTGGAATCTTTTGATTTTGTTTTCTAATGGCTGAAAACATTTCTGCAGAAATGACTTGATATTATATTTGACCCTTTATTTGACATCTAATTCGAAAGAATCCGAACCACAGTTTGGGAACTTACAAACGGTTATGGTTAACCAATTAATCTAAACTTTTCATTTAATCGATCCGATAATAACCGGTCTTTACCGAGAATATTTTGAAATATTTATTAAGCATTTTTGAAAATATAATTTCTCAAAAGAATTAGAATCAATAGCAAATTTTCGGTTATTGTAATCCATTCGGTAACAGGACAGTTCATCGCGCACATTTTCTCGCGCACTTTTCCTGGCGCACATTTCCTCGCACACATTTCTTCGCCTGATGAGGGAGCGTTTCCAGAATTTTAATTTTTAAATTTCCATTCCAAGGAAATGTTCTGGAATCAATCCATTCACATTTCAATTTCACTTTCTCGGGTAACCTCTGAGTGCCGATTATGTATCTCTTGCTTTTACATAGCGGCGAGTTTCGAGAATTCAATTTATAAAGGCACAATTGTAGGGAAACACAATTATGTATGTACGCGTTACGAGGGCTGGAAATATCTTGCATAATCACGTTTTTTCGCAATTTTGAAAAAATTCTGTCAACTCGTTTAATACTTATGTACATAATAATAATCACACTATCAGACATTCAATTTTCGGATTAAATTTTTTTTCAATAAAGTTTCATTTATCTACATTGTAGTCTTAATAGGGATTATTCGAAATGTTGCTGACTTACAGGTACATCGTTTCGATATTTTATGTGATTCCTCGAGGTTTATAACCTTATTCGAGATTTGTTTGAGGTGGTTTCATATAGAATATAACATATTAAGCGAAATTTACTCTTCTAATTTTATTCGAGATTTTCGGAATTTTAGAAATTTTAATCGAGTTTTTTCCATTTATTTCGAGATTTTTGATATTTATAGGAAGATTGTAGCTTATTTGAGGTTTGTTTGGCACGGAGTGTAACGTAATAGATATTATTTAAAATTTTTAAATTTTTTTGATTATTCGAGTTTTGGTGAGAGTTCGATTCAGTATAGTATTCTATTTTGTGCAAGATCACTCAGAGATGAGATTCTAAAGTCAAATTTTTGGATTTATCTTGATTTCGAAATTGTTCGTGTTAGACAGCGTTGAGTAGCAAAATTATAACCATTATATTATTCAATATTTTCGAGAATATTCGAGGTTTTGCAAAATCTGCTTGATATTTTTTAGATTAATTGGAAGGTTGTCTTAGTGGTTTCTCGTTGTTCAAATTATTATAAGATTCCAAATTTATTCGAGTTTCCCGGGAATATTCGAAATTATTTGTGAATATCAGAGGTAGAGTTTTCTAGGAATGTAGGACGATTCAACCATTTCGATGGTGCTATAGAGTAGACAGATTAACTTGGAGGGTGTTGAGTTACATAGATGATATTTTTGGGGAAATATTTCAAATTTTCCAGGGTTGCTTGTTATCGAAATTATTTTTGAAGATTTCAAAAATTTTGAGATTAGACGTCTTTTCGAAATTGTTGCAGATTTTCCAAATTATTCAAGAGATTTTGTTTTTACTGAAAATTTTTCAAAGTTCCCAAAAGAACTAATTCAGAGAAGCAAAGTTGTTATTGGGACAAAAATTTTAAAAACAAATTATTTTTGACCATTTGAGGTCGTTTAAATCAATAGGCTCAAAAAAAGCGTATATATGTCTAAACGTTTCTACTACAAGGTTTTGGTCGAGGTGACCCAAACAACGTCATTTTCTTTTATATTATTGTAGTCTTACTTTGGCAATTTTACAACAACAATGCCGTGTATTTTCATTCCGGAATGAAGAGTTTCATTCCGCTGAGAAGAATAATATAATATAATAATTAATTAAATATTTTAATTTTCTATAACTGTTAATATTTCTAAATGTATTTTTTTAATTTTTGAAGATATACATAATTGCAAATAATAAAATGATTTAATAATTTTTTGTCATTGTTACTTTTCAATAATATTTTGGATTTGCAAGATCTTGGCATACAAGTGCTCCCTATACGGATAAAACAATTTCAAAATATATTCTTAAACTTTTTGTTTTGTCAATTATCCATTTTGGCTTTACCCATAGCCCCTAATTTCTATCATAGTGTTTCTAATTTCTTTTCGCACTCGTTTGTATGATGACGAAATGAAGGCTAGATTTGATGTTCCCAAACCCCTATCAACTTCGTTGGTATTTTTGGTCCGTTTCGTTGCTAAAACACTTTTAGTTTTAGGGCGCAGCATGAAATTTTTGTTTCAATAAATATGCGGCTGGGATCGCTTAAAATTGAAAATTAATCATGCTCCAATAAATAATTTTCTATGGAGTCGAACCAATTGAATATGTCGGTATAACCACGACAAATGAAACAGCCTTTAACCGGCAAATTTTCTTCGACCAAAACAAATATCCTGTAGCGGCTCGCTCACTCATTTAACATACACGTTTACGCATTCATTCAATCATTCACCACAATTAATTCGCCCGCGCACAAAACCTATTTTCCACAAACAAACACACCTATTTCATTTATCAAGCATATATCAACTGTGTATAACACATGTAACCAGAGCGTTTGGTGTAAAATAATTTAAAGTGTAAATACTTAAAAAAATAGAAGTTTGCTCTGGTTGAACAAAATTATTTATGAAGGGACCTCTCGCGGAAACTTTAGCCGACTAAAGCTCAGGGTTGGAGTGGGGTTTGAGAGGTTTAAATAAATCTGTAGTTTACCGCATACAAAAAAAAAACTATAAGGAAATACACATACTATAAAAAAACCATACAAAGATGCAATACATGTTTGGAGACATTAATTTACCCGGAATATTATGATCTACAAAAATATATTTACTTTACTTTTCATTACTTTACCTTCATCTATCTTGATCTCACCCCTTATCTCTCGAAATTTACTGGCTGGCTTATTACCACACACATTGAATTAACAAACAAAAATCTAACGTGAATATTTACAAACTTTTTTACAATGGTTTTATTTAAATAAAATTAATTAACGGAATTGGGGGGTAATGAAAACGAACCCAACAAATATATAACTTATCGGTGGTGCACATGTAGGTGGTTGACCCTCCGTCCGGCTCCTTCTGATGATGTAGCGATAGAATAACTACATCTAGTTAGTCGTGGTTTTAATTTTTTTTTGGTTTTGTACAAATATGGTGCTTTGCTAAATACCCTTTTACACACTCACACAGTTGGTTTTATCTTTTGGTTTATTTTTTTTTTATTTTAGAACTATGGCTTAACTAATATTTTTAAATGTCTTTTTTTTCGTGTCTAGGATACATATTTGGTATAAAGGTTGTGAATTAGAATTTTATATTCAATGTAGTCATGTTTCAATACTTCCTCACAGTTGTATCACTAGATTTTTTATTTATTTCGGTAATTTTTATTTTTTTATTTTAGGCTATGGCACACACACACACTATTGTTATTTTCACTTCCTTTCTCTCAGACTCTCTTTTTCGACTCCCCGAAAATTTTCCAAAAAACAAAACTTTGATTCCGCTAGTCACTAGATTTTTTTTCAAAATTTTCCGTACACCCAACTCTAGTATGCCCAACGCTCATGTCCGACACAGTACTACGAATTAAAAATAATCTGAACTATTCATCGAAACATATCACACAAAACCAAAATAAATAAAAAT
This sequence comes from Tipula helvola, assembly GCA_963556165.1. Lineage (NCBI taxonomy): Eukaryota > Metazoa > Arthropoda > Insecta > Diptera > Tipulidae > Tipula > Tipula helvola. Next base: position 83,035,692 of record OY744482.1, on the reverse strand, counting down.
AGGTAGAATCAGTCTCGTCTCGGATTTCATTGTGACAACACGTCTCTTTGTGTTGGTCGCTCACCTCAATTTTGTGGATCAATAAAATGGTGTTAAAATAATAAATAAAACATAATTCTGTGGCAATATGACATAAGGGAATAACTCTAAAATTCGCATTTTTCAGGAAAACGTTTTTAAAATGAAGAGTCGTTCAAAATCGAGTTTTTTGAATTCTTGCTTTTTTAAATGATTATAAGGATTATTAAAAGGGTCTCGACTCGAGTTATTCCCTTATGTCATATTGCCACAGAATACATAAATCAAATAAATTATTACAAATTATAATGTGTTTAAGGCCCTTATTCCCTTAGTCGTGTCACTTGTCGTTTGTACCGACAATCGTCATTTGAAGTGCCAAATGTCTCTTCATTTGGTATTCTCTTAATCATTTGGAAAATTTTATGACACTTGAAAAGACAATTGCATCGCCTGAAATTTTTAAGTGACAGGAAATGGATGAAGGCAAAAAATGATAGTTTTTGGATTTTAAATCATATTTTGCCTATTTTTAGCAAGTTTTAAAATATAGTAAACGTTTATAATTATTGTAATTATCAATAATTGTACATTGCACGTGAAAAATAAAATTTGTATTTCTGACAAAATGGGCATCATCAACATAGAATCAATTAACACAAAAAATTATGAAATACAAATTTTTAAGAAGTATTTCTTTAAATTTTTAACATATTTTCGACTTTTTAACAACACAATTCTTGATTTTTAAATGTCAAAATTCCGACAAACAATAATAAATTATTAATGCTGCCTAAACTGTTCCTTTTTATGACATTTGTCGTGTCACGTCACTTCAATCGACTTGAAGAATATCAATTTTTAGCTGAAGTGACACGACAATTGTTACAGCGAATGAAGTGAGACGACTAAGGGAAAAATTTACCACATTGTTTTTTGTCACACTCTGGAAAAATATTTTTCTAGTCTAGACACAGGAATTTTGGTTTCTACGGAAAAACTTTCAATTTTTTGGTTTTGTTTTTGATTTATTTATAAAAGGAATATTGTATTGGGAAAAAATTGTTTAAAATGCTTTTGAAAATGGACTCGAAGTGAGTCAGCTCAAGTTAATTAAAAAAAATAAAAAATGAAAACATTACAGAACCTTAAACCATTATATAATTTCAATTATATAATAAAATAAATTAAATAAATTAGCGTACAGGCTGTAGCTATTGAGAGTCATAAGGAAAATAAAACTTCGGTATCAGCTCGTTTTACTAATTATTCCCTAAATAAAACAGAAAATACTTTTTTACATAGAATAACTATTAATCTATCATTTCCATTGCAAGATTACTGTTTAATTATTGGTTAATATTTTAAAAATGATTTTTCCAAATTGTTTATCAATGTATACAACTATTGACACTTACATACGTAAAGCTCCGGACGGCAACCAAATAAAAAATCCGTATTTAATTAAAAAAATCATTTTATTAAATATAATTATATGAAATATAAACAAAATCTTAATTCATTTTATTAAAAAATATTATCACAACATGACTTCAATGTCACTTACTTAAATCAAAATGTAGTCTTAATATCTATCACAAAATGATTCAATTTTGCTTAAGCCGTTTGTAATTCTAAATTGCATTTGGAACATAAAAATAATGGCATCATTGCCAATTCTAGCAATTTGACACATTTTCTGTGTTCAAGTTCTGGGGTTTCATGCTGAATGAAAATGTACAATGATAGTACATTATACCTTTGGCTATTTTATTGTTCCCGATGTGTACAGGTAACGATTCAAGGAACGATGTATCTATAGTATCAGCTTCCGTATTTAATTGCTTGACTATTATCCAGGTTAAGTTCATTAGCGGCAGGTGACTCTAAAAAAACTTATAGTTAGATTAAACATTTTAATTGACATTCATTTCAAACTTTAACCATTATTACCTGTACTCGTACTTAACCCACTGTTAACTTGAAAATGCTGATTTTCATTATTTCGAGCAGGCAATATTTTATTTCTGTTGTTTGGGGCATTAGGTTTCCCAGACTTTTTTTTAATTTGACTGTGTTGCTTCTTTAAAGCTTTCAATTGGATTTCTTGTTATTTTATACGTTGTTTTTCAATCTTGGCTGCTTTACGAGCTTCCCTTTCGTGTTCCAGTTTTTGCTTCTCCATTTGTCGCTGTCGTTCTGCTTGTATAAATAATGGAGATGTTAAAACGAATGGTTTTTTAGGTTTAGCAGTAGATTCAGCGGTTTGGTTTCCAGTTTTAACAGGCGTTTCGGCCAGTCTAAATAGTCCTCAATTGACTTTATTTCAGTATTTCCATGGTTATAGCTAGCAATATTTATATAGCGGTCGATTCAGGATATTAGGCGTTCGTGTCTTCCACCGCGTCGGATATGTTTACTGTTGGTCCAATAGTCTCATCTACTAGATTGGATATAGCATTATCAATGTATATGAAGCTATCTATTTCGCTAATGTCAATTTCATGAATAATATTATCATTTCCGTCATCCACCTGATATTGAGTTGTTTCTGGTGGTACCGTCGAATCCAGCGTTTCGGAAATATATGATTATTAAGTGTCGTATAAAGTTTGAACAGTATATTGAAATTTTCGTCATACTTTCCTAAATTCAATGGATTTTTTAAAATATTTTGAAATGTTGTTATTTTTTACTGTCCGACAATTTCATTAAATTGTTTACTTGTTATAGAACGATCAATCAATTGTAGGGTAATTTGGTCGCAGTTTTCAGACGATTTTTCGAGACATTTAGTAAAATCTATTGACGAGTAATTGAACGGATAAAGACCGCATGCTTTAAATCCATTCTGTATAATTTCTGATGTAATGCAACCATCAAATGCTTTCAGTAGCAAAAGGGTAAAATGTTCTCTGGTTAAAGAAGCGCCTGGGTTTTCTTTTCGCCATTTTAAAACATTTTTGGACCAACAGTTTTTAAGAGGTTTGAATCCTACATAGTCACATGGCTGCAAAATTCTTGTGGCATTGGGATATAATGATATAATTATTATATCCAAACGAACACATAACTCGCTTACTTTTAAGGTCATGTGAGTGCTATGGCCATCGACAAAATATTTAACTGGAAACGTTACATTACTTTTAACTAGAAATGGATGGAAATATTTCGATATGTATTCATAGAAAATTTATTTCGGCATCCATCCATTATCTGAGCAACCTAGCGCCCAACAAGAAGGTACCGATTTCCGAATCTCCTCAGGTACTCTTTTGTATGGATAGATTACCATTGGCGGGATAGTTAGACCATCTGCACCAAATGTGCACATAACCGTTAAATTTGACTTAGCCGCCCTACGATCAATCTCGTAAATCTTTCGTGCATCCTCTGCCGCTAAAACTGAACACAACATAAAATTTGTTTCGTCTCCGTTAAAAATACGATTTGAAGACTCTAAAATGGTTAAACTGTTCGACTCCTTTAGATATGTGCCTATAGAATCAAACCAACGTTTTATGTCACTAGCGCTGACTTTTGAACTCGGGGTTGTAACCGGATCTGGAACTCTGATAGTTATTTGTGGATTCCTCTGAAAAAATCTGTTAAACCACTGGTATGTTATTTTTAAAAGGCGTTTTTCTTTTGTAGGCGTCAATGAAAAGTTTTACTGTATCCAAAACGTCTTCTTTGCGCTTTGGAAAACCTTTTTTTTTTGACACATGATCAGCCAATCGGCAATAGTATTTTCCTCTGTTGTTGTTAGAATAGGCGAAGGCCAGGTGCAACCTTTTGAAACTTTTCCCCTAAACGAAAAATTAGGATTGATCGAGGTATATTGTACTTTAATGATGCCTTTTTTTAGAAATTTGTTTGTTTCTTATTTCATTCAAAGCTACTTGAAGAATTTTTTCATCATAAGTTCCTCGTTTCTTCGGCATCGTTGTAAACTTAATAATAAAAAAAATTAGGTCTATCCGACTCTCGGACGACACTTTTCCTAGAAAGAATCCGTTGAAGAACACCAAACCAACCATTTGTATTTTAAAACATTTTTCATTATTTTGCTTAGGTATATTTTGGGCTGGCACAATATGTCACGGGTTTTCTTAAATTTGGAGACCTCTTCCCCAATATCACAATTGATCACGACAATTTAAATCTTCTACTCTCATATCGCCATATCACAGATCCACAAATAATGTTAGATTATTTAGAACTGACACGTGTTTTCAGCAATCAAAGTCGTATTCGCCATTTTTCATCTTCGACCTTTAACAATGATATCCAGTTATACATCTCTAGTATACCATTGAAAGTCCTTAAGAATTTAATTTACTCCATGCAGAGAGTATCCACAATGTTCAAAAATTTATTTTCTGAAAATTTGTGGCCTTTGTTCAGATCACAAAATTATGAAAGCAACGTGAGAATTTTCCGATATAATTCTTTACTCAGTGCTTCAGTCTGGACGGGGCATCGCTGTGGACCATTCGAAAATACAAAATAATAAAGCATCTCCCAGCTCTCCTAAACCTGCGCCACCCTAGTGGCGCGATATTATTTTAAAGCATCCCATAGTAATTTGCTATTAGGAGTTGTATATAGGACTTTGAATATCAAGAGAATTTATTACCCAAAAATAATACCTTTAAAGACGATTTTACTCACAAATCCCTTTAAAGGCGATTTTACTCGACAATCGATCAACATGTCGTTGATATTTCCATCATTACAATATCATAAAATGCCAATAAAACGTCACAGAAATGTCAATGTCATAGAAACGGAAATATCTTGCTATATTTAAAAGCTCACTAGATATAATTATTTTGAAATGATGACGATATTATTTGCCACCAGCAAAGTATTTTAGATAAATTTAGAAATTTAAATTTCATATTACACGGTAATCTATTCATTTTATCTTAAGACCACCTAGGGAACAACTGTTAGAATTTGCAAAGTGTATTAACTGTAGAATAATATTTCTTCGAAAAGTTTGACATTACCTCGGTAAACAGACAAACAAATTTAAATTACACCTTTTTGTTAAAAGACCCCCACGCAATGCTTCAATCGACTTCAAATTTTGTGAACAAGTAGATGATGAATTGTCAAATTTATCAGCAACATAACAAAAAAATCGTCGGTCCCGTTTTTGAGAAAATCTGTTTGGCAGTTTTCTCTTCCACTGCTACCCCCTCTGTTCTATAGAAGTATATATACTCGAATGGACCTAAAAGTTAACACACACTGCTTATTACTAAATTCTATCTTGTGCAAGATTTCGGCCAAAACTATCAATATTTGTGAGAATCGGAGGCAAAACGAAAATAATAAAAATGTGCGACTGGAAGGACGGACGGACGGAGGGAAGGACGGAAGGACGGACACGACATTTTTCTGATCGGTGTTTCGGGGTCCTGGTAATTTAATTCGTCGAGAAATGTGAAAATCTGGAACAAATTTTTTTTCGCGATTACAATACTTACCCAATATACATATCTTCGTTATAGTGGGAAAAGTAAAAAAAACATTGAAATAGTGTTAAACCACATAATAATAATATTTACTTCGCTATGTTTGGAGTAATCTGTTTTTTATTTAAATGTTTATTTTCAATAACCGTACCAACGACCAACGTAAGTATGCATATACATATTTTGAACATTAGTGTCAATCATTTTTGCATGGAAGTACCAGTTATTGACATGCTAATGGCTGTAATTAAAACTACTTTAAATTCAGCTGCAGTTACTGACACCGCAGTTATTTATTTAGATATAGATTAAAACTTATATCTTGATAAATGTAATTAAACACTTATAAATATTTAAATTAAATATTATTTTAAAAGTACTTACATTTAACGTATATATCGAATTAAATATATCGAAAATGTACGATCTCTACGTGACTCATTGTGCCGAACAAGATTTACCTAAAGTAAAGGAGAGCTACTATCGTTACCAGTTTAATACGCAGTTCAATATTGATTTTCACAATGCGATATGGATAATGAAAGCGATATACCAATCATATGCTTCGATTTGGAACATGTCATTACTTGCCCCAAATCAGAAATTGGAGAGATATTTTATCACTCGAAGTTAAATATGTCCAATTTAACTGCACATCTTTCAACCTCAAATACAGTATATTGCGCAGTTTGGATTGAATACACCGGTGGGCGATCAGGTATAGATATCGCCTCCCTAATCACATGGAGTGATTCATGCGTTCCACAGAACAAAAATTCTTTTATGGCGTATGCTATTAAATATTTATTGAATCAACATCGCAACGTCGAGTCCATTTAAATGCGATATTCATTACCAGGACATTCAGCGATACAGGAAGTGGATCATGCTCATAGCGAGATCGAAAAAGTGCTATCGAGAAATGAGTTTTTCTCGCCCATTGGTGTGTTACGGCTTCTCAAAAACAATTTATCATCGTCGTCCTTAATATATTATAATTTATATTATAATTTAATTAACATGTATTTTGTATGTTAAACGAAACTAAATTCTTAAGCAATAAAAATGAATTAATGTGATATATTTTATAAATAAAAGTTTTTTAAGTACTTACAACCATTTTTTTTATATGTTTAAAAAATTATTAAACCGTGTTCTACATATGTGGCTAGTTAAAACTTTATTAAATAATTTTTAATGGCTTAAACTTATTAAAAGGTTCTATCTGAAATTTAATTTCGTAAATTTCTGGGAAAGTACATAAATAATTGTAAAATTTCTTCTTAAGTTTTATTAACTATGCTTCATGCGATCATATGACCAATTTTGATATGAAAATAAATAAATAATATACGAAAAATTAGATCTCAAAACTGTGCAAGCCAATATCTCGAAAGAAACATAAAGGTAGTTACAACCATTTTAATCTAGGGTCGCGATTGGCAGAACTTAAAAAAATTAAAACGTGATTGAGTGACTAACACCCTTTTTTAATATATCATAATTCGAGAATTTATTATTACACGTATTGATGGTAAACCGTCAATCCATGAACCAGGGTCGTTTTTGTCCTGTCCAAAATTAAAAAAATACCTTCTTTCCGAAGGTTGCTCGATAAGCAATTAAAAAAACTATTATTTCTTGAATAACGATGCCTAAAGATAATCCATGAATTATTTAAGATTTTTTATTAACCCTGGTTCATCTAATTAAGGTGCCTAAAATACCTTCTTGGATTGAGGGTAAAATACCACCACTAGTTTTTTAGAGTTTAGTTTAGCGACTTTATCACAGAAAGCTAACTACGTGATAATCGAAATTGATCAGCTTACTTACCGTAATATACATTTCGGTCCGATTTTTTTTGATGGTACAGTTACCTTGGTGGAGTCTAGATTGGTTTCTCATCTTTCAAAATAATTTTTAAATATGAAGCTTTGTTTTATTCTCAATCCGTTTTATAATCCTCGATTATTTTATTCACTTTTTTGAAACTCTTGATTTCGAATAATTGTAAAAGTTGTAGATTAAAATCAAAATTGATTGAAAATTTTACTCTAAAACGATTTTTTTTTTTTCAATTCATATTTAAATTAGATTTGAATATATATAAGTCAAAATAAACATAACTCAAGTTCGGCTCGACATTTAAATCTCTTTGGTAGCTGAATATTTTAAAACGTGGAACAAAGAGCTTTACACAAAAAATTTAAATTTTATAAATTTTGCAATTTACAATACAAAATTAATAATTCAACCCTAATCTCTTTTTTAACTTTTTTATGTACTCCAAGTTCATTTCACATATCAACATAATCAAGATCACCCGTTACATATCACATTAAATTAACAACGAAAACAACGCAAAAAAAAAATCTTCATAAAGAAATAAAGAAAAGCTCGATAAAAACAAATGAAACAAAATTAATAGGAGTATGTATTAACTGTAAATATACGAAAAAAAAACATCAGTAATTAAATTTATTATGTCAAATACTCAAATCAAATAGTAAATAGGCAAAATGGAAAATAATTGTTTTTCTTCCATCATATATGAGTGTACATACAATTATGTTTGTTGGGTTGGGATATCATATGCGAGAGGCTGATTCATTCTTTTATACATTTCTATATTATATCGTTTCTTATTTTGGTCAATTTTCTAATTAAGGAAAATTTTTTGCTCATGTTTTTTTATTTTGCTTCTTGGAAAATATGTAGCATAGAGAAAAAAAAAATGTTGTCCTTTTTTGGTTGGTTTAAAAAACAAAAAAAAAATTTATAAGACGATTTACTTGATCTGAACCCTTTTTTCGGTAGTTGGTATATATACATAGTATGTATGTATATAGAAAATAAATTTCCTAATTGTTATTTTAATCTAAAAGGGTCACTAGAACTTAATTCTTCACACCATTTAAAATTGATTATGTATTTTTGGTACATTAGAACGAAAGAGAATGAGATCGAGAGTTTTGGTTTTTATTATTTTCTGGCCATTTAGAATGTATATAGTACATTGTATAGAGGGGGTGGCAAATAAAAAATACTCTCTTCTTTGTGGTTTGAGCTTATTATGTTAAAAAAAAAAAATCTATAATATTTTCCATTCTATTAAAATACCACAAACAATTTATTTCAATTTCCATTGTCATTCATCTTATCAAAAGCTCCAGTCTAAAAATGTATAGTACACAAAAAAAAAAATAATTTCAATATAATATTGTGATGTCGTACATAGTCGTCTGAAAGCTTTTTTTGGTATATTAAATTTTGTTGTTGTTGTTGTTGTTAGTAGGAAATTAAATGAATATAATTAGAAAAATAAACTGAACAAAAATAATAGACTATGCTGTATTATATAAATAAATAAGGAAATTTTTAATTCAAATAAATTTAAGAATATAAACAACATTTTATTTTATTTTAAGATTTTTTTTTTTGTATTAATTTACAGAAGTATAACAATTCATTAATGTTTGTAATAATAATTATTTATTATTAGTTTATTGGATATAATTGTGATGTATGATATTATCTTTTTGTACTCCCACACAGTATCTATCTACTATAGTGTATACATTAAACTTATGCTTGTTTATATAAATAATTCTTAGTAACCGATTGTTTACGTTTTTCCCTATGTATACATTTCGTTAAGACCCTGAGAAAAATCACCTGATACTTGGCAACATAAATCTTATCGACTGTAATCCATATTTTTTTGCTTGTTTCCTTCTTCTTTTATTTTGATGAATTTTTCTTTTATTATTTTTCCTGGTCTTCTTGATTAAAACTAATTGTTTCCTTACTCTTTCTATGTTTATTTATATTTTGGGGGTTCGGTGAATGGGGGATGGATAATAAAATACCAAAATAAATAAATAAAATGTAACAAAAGTTATTGAATAAATTTCGTGGGTGATAATTCAAAAAGAAGTATACATAAGAACAACAACAAATATATTGTATACCTACAACAAACATGTTCTTCTTGTAAATAAAATAAATGGAAACAATGGATTCTCTTGTAAATTTTATCTGATAACACGTTCGATTGAAAATGAATAAAAAATTTATATTGGCCAATAAAATTCGTTTAAATATATTCAATTTTTTTTGCTAATTGAAATTAAATTTGTATACTATTATGTAAGTAAAACAACTAGAATTTATCTTAATCACTCAAAGTAAAATAATGTAGGGTTTCGTGAGAACTTTTTCATGTTTTTACGTGTGTTTGGTCTAATGGGAGTGTCGAATAGGGTATATTGTTTAAGTGGATCGTTTTGGTAATAGATACCCGTTTGAAAGTGGATGATAATGTAATTTGTCGCTTAACCAGATTTTAGATTATTAATCAACTTTTAAAAGCTTTGTTAAAACACTACCTTACTATGGGTGATCTGTATTATGGTATTTGGTGTTTTGGTGATAAACTGAGATGATAATTAGTGTAATGTACTACGCCACTGTGTATCAACGGTATTGATTGTAATACCGTTAAACAACTCTCGAATATAAACATATACAATAAATTAAGACATTATTAAAATTAATAAGTTGTTTTATATATACCTAATCATATTGATCCAATATTGGCGACGAGGAGAAACATACTTTATAAATATTAAAAATTATTTCCAAATAATTAAAATTTTTGTGCGCATAATCTATAACCGGAACAATGGAACCATTGGAGATCAAGACACCACATTCTTGGGGGACATATTGTCGTCGTTTTGTTTATTTATTTATTGTATGTTTAACAATAATTTAGTATTAAAAGAAAAAGCACAAATGGAAACAAAGTAAACGGAACAAAAAAAAAACAAAAAAAAAAAATAATGAAGCTGCTTCCATTAGGCAGAAAAACCTCTTACATTTTTTCAAACAATTTCCACCTCATGCATACACATTCTATTTTGAGCAATAGCTCATTTACAATAAAATGTACAGCGAGAGGTGAAATAATATTAAAAATGAACAATAATAACAATAATATTAAAAATAAATTTAAAAAAGCCTACGTATTGCCCATCAATCACGCCACTCCAAAAATTTTGACTTAAATAATTTGGCCGATCCTAATCTCTTAATTTCCAATGGAATTGAATTCCAAAGAGAAACTCCCCTATAAAGATAACAAGGCTTCTTAGCTTTGAGAAGTTTAAAAATAAAAAGACAAACGCGAAATTCGTAAAAGGTAGATAAACTACATCCTGAAACAAGGCTAGAGTGGGCAGAAATATGATCGAATTTCCTAATACCAAAAATAAACCTAGTACACCCGTGTACACGCATTGAAACATCTTTGGAGAATTCATATATTCCTGAAGCTTACTAAATAAAACTATGTCATCGTATATAAAATGAGGAAGAAGATAAAGCAAAAACATTTTTTTCCTAAACTACCGAAAATCCTACTACTTTATACAAACCACTAAGCATGCCAAAGACCCTCTTACTAATACTAACTAAATCCCTAAGAAAGAGTTTTATTATTAACTAAACCTAAATCTCTAACAGTATTTGAATACCTAATTAGCGAACCCTGCAGGAAAATACCAGGAAAGGACGAGGTGTCTAACGATTTTTTATAAATTATAATCGACTGAGATTTATTCGCATTTAAAACGAGCCTGAGATTTATTCGCATTTAAAACGAAGGCGAAGATTTCGCTTTGAAAGTAACCTTTTTAAGCGGAGCGCAACAATCAAAGACCAAACTAATATACGAGTTGAAAAATTCTATTTGGCTAGTTGCAGAACTAAGGCAAAAAATATCCTCCCAAGGAACCGAGTTACAAACTAAGTAAAGGCGTAAATTATCTATACTAGCAAAATCTCTAATGCTAAAACTATTAGGTTTAGGTGGAGAGTAACAATTCACAGAAAAAACTAAAAGATCATGATGGGATCCCATACCGAGAGACAAGTCAATTTCAACTGATTGAAAAAACAAATAGAGTTATTAGTAAAAGAGATGATATGGTCAATAAGGGAATAAGAGGCTATATATACTCCAAAATTCCGTAAATTCGATATATAGCGGTTGGACAACAAAACGTCGGCGTCACAGTGTTGTGTACGGATAAATTAAGACTATTTAAAAGATTCAAATAATCGCAAGGGAAGCCGGAATTTTGGAGTATATCGAAATTGAAGTCACCTGATATATACATTTCATCGAATCTACAAGAGAAATAACTAAAAAAACTTTCTAAATCTACAAGGGATTTTTTAAATTGGGCATACGACCTCTTACTAGTTTTTGGAGGGTTATAGACGGTACCGAATAAGATTTTACGACCATTAATGAAAACGTTGACAAATAAAAAATCTAAATCCGATACTAACAATTCTGAAATAGAAGAAGGTATGGTAACTAATCTACATTCAATAACGACCTATCAACTAACATGGATTTCAGGACTAGATTGGGATAATTAAGCAACATAACTAAATTAAAAATCAAAACTTAGCATAAACACGACGTGGGCGTAATTGATACAAATACTTTCAAATAAAATAAACAAACGCTTCATCCAGCTTCAAAATAAACCTCAATCACTGGAAATCTATAACGAGAAAAAAAAACGCAACACTTCTCTCTGAGGCTACTAGTCCAAAAAAGTTATATTTCGTAGTAAACGGTATAAAGGAAGACGATAAACAACGTGCGATTTTCCTGACGTTGCGCGGTGGTGGAACTTTTGATTTGTTAGAATCGTTAATAGCTCCAAGCAAGGTAAGTGATCTAGCTTTCAAAGAAATAGTTTCCAAGCTTACCGATCACTTTTCATTCGTAGAAATGCATGCGCACGTACAATTCATTCAACAGCCGCGCCATTCGACTGTTACTTACAACCGACCATCGGTAATAAAACAACATGGCAACATTTGCTCGTTTTGTGGTATCACCGGTCACATTAAAAAGGTGTGTCGATCCAATCCAGATAACCAACAAACAACGAAGAAAAAATCTAGAAGGAGTAAAGGTCGTTTCAATTTCATGAAGCTGGTCTGCTCGCCACTCGAAGTTAAAATGAATACTGTAGTGGTTATTAACAAAATGCGATACAAATTTGAAGTCGATTCGGGCTTAAGATATACCATTATATCTGAGAGGGCTTTGAATCGTATATGGAAAAATACTCCAACGGTTCAGCCACATGATCTGATCTTAACGGATTTCCAGCAACATCCGATCTTAATTCTAGGTCGACTGGAGGTTGACATTGAATACAATGACCATCATTTCAGTCAACTTCCATTATATGTTACATCGGGGAACCGGACAAATATATTGGATCGTGAATGGTTTGCGCCATTAGGCAAATCAATTCTAGGAGTACATGTTGTCGAATCGTCAAAGTATTCCGACGGGACCGAGAAATTCCAGCATTTCTTTTCAGATGATCTTGGAGAATTCCGTGTTCCACCAGTTGCATTAAAATTGGATCCAACTGTCAAGCTTATTCATCTATCAGCTATATGATACGGACTGATCACAAGCCACTTTTGGGGTTGTTTAACCCCGAGAAGCCAACACCTCAAATTCTCTCTCCCAGGATTATGCGCTGGAACGTTTTCCTAAATACGGATCAATTCCAAATCATTCACCGCCCTGGGAAGGAAAATGGAAACGCTGACGGATTCAGTCGATCACCAAACACGATTGCACCGGATACTGAAGAGGAGGAGGTGATGATGATAGACATAATACAACGTCCAGCTATATTGACGAGTAACATCGCCACGTCTACGAAAAAGGATCCTTTTCTTTCTCGAGTTCTTTCTTTGGTGCCTCAGGGGATGCCCCGAGGAAGTCGCCGATCAATTCAAACCGTTCTGGATGAATTAAGCTGTATGAAAGACGGCATACTATGGGGATAGCGCACAATAATACCATCGTGTTACCGCAAACAAAATTGGTCGCCATACATGCCGCACACCCAGGAATGTGCGTATGAAGAGTATGGCGAGAAGTTACGTTTGGTGGCCGAAAATTGACGATGACATAGGAAAGCTTGCTCGATCATGCATACCATGCCATTCAGTTTTAGGGAGAAGCGAAGAGGCTCCTACTCAAAAAAATGCGCCCTCAACGCACTTCGAACTATATTCGCTACTCAGAGCATTCCGCAGATGATCGTGAGTGATAATGGCATAGCATTTACCTCAGCAGACTTCCAGATGTTCTGCGAGAATAATGGAATTCGACGTACTCTAGTTGCTCTGTTCCATCCATTGTCAAACGGACAAGCGGAGCAAATGGTGCGCAAGACAAAGGGCTACCTGAAGAAGGAGCCATCATGAGATATCCATAAACGTATGTCGATATTTTTTTTCCACCAGCACGTGACGCCGTCAACGATTACTGGGATGAGTCCCACTGTACTTCTGTTCAACCGCAGAATTGGCACATATTTTGACAAACTCCACCGATACTGAAGGGGGAAGTCATGACAAGCGATCTGCAATATGCGCTATTTAAACTAATAAACGAAACGATATCCTTAATCACTTCGCTTATCAATACAACCACTCCACCGACTCTACACATAGAGTTACATTACGGTAAATTTTAAATCCTGGATTCGCTAAAAATAAAATAATGTTTTTACGCATACTTCGAATATTTTGGTGAACAATAAATAATTTAGACTTAATTTATGATGATGTGGGTGTAGCAGCTAATGAAGGTATTACAGATGAATAACTGGTTTTATCGATTTTAGAGTTTTGATTTACAGCTGACGTTTCTAATCGTTTTTGGCTGCGACCACATTACGTTTGATACAGGTGAAGCCCGTGGTCAGCAACTTTATGAAATGCATCCTCAACAAATTTTACCCGACATACCTGTTAGATCAACCAATTGCTTTACAACTGAAGTTAAGTTGAATTCCGAACAAGCGATGCAGTAGTATCAGAGTTGTGAAGTTTTTGCCAAATTATTAAACACAGCCATAGTTATGTTAGCGCACTTAAGATGAAAATAATTTCTATGCGTACCACTACACGGCACCATCTCTTCTCTACCGTTCCACTCATTCTTACATTTTCCAGAGAAAAAAAAACATCAGACATGTTTTTACTGTCTTATTAAAAACAGGTAAATGTAATTATGTTTTATTTTATTTAGGGTCAGCCTAAACTATAGTCGGAGAACTATTTATCTGAGGCTCGCGAGCATAATACCTAAATCTTTGAGATCCTTATTTGTGAATATCCTGTCCCATTGCATTTTGCAGTTATGCTAGACTTAAAGATTCAATGTAAAAAAGTAGGTTTTGATTTTCTTTCAGTATAGCAGCTATTATTTTGCCACCTAACAATATTGCTGAAAATAATTGTTGGGAAGCTCTAACAACTGATCAAATTTCGGCGGCATCAGCAGTTTTTCATCAGTGTTTGAGTTTAATCCACATAAATATTTTTACCTCGATGGTCTCGGTGGTAGTGGAGAAACATTTTTGTGTCTGGTATTGAAGCAGAAGATCTCTAATAGTAATAAAAAAGTACTGTGAGTAGCTTGGACTGGAATTGCTGCGAATCTACCCCCTGATGGAATGACATGCGATTCAGTTTCTTGCTTCCGCATGGATATCGTTCAATATCCTCAACTATCGTTAAAAAAAATTGTTTAATCTTATATGGGATGAAGCAGTACCGATGGCATCAGGTATCGTACCTGAAATATCGTACCAGCCAATGATATTTCTTAAAAAAAGCCGAAACAGCATATTTTTCGGATATAATTACATAGATATTTCTTCAATATCGCAGCACGCTATATTGTTTCCAAAAAATCGACTCCGAGAACTCCATGAAGAGGTTCTTGAAAAATAGGTTTCCGAAAAGCCCTCCTACACAGTAAAAATGACGGGACATATGGCTCTGGCTTGCAAGTAATTTCCCAAGTTGAACACATAAATTCTTTGAACCCTTCTGGTGTGCCTCCACATTTTAAATTTAAAGAAAGTTACATAGCTATATGCTCCTAAGAAATATTTCTATAAAAAATGGGCTATGCAACGGTGTTATAATGGTCGTGAAGGATTTTAGTCGAAATTATAATTAAGCGGAAATTATTACTGGGGCACATTCCGTCACTATTCACTTTATAACAAGAATTTCACTAAACCCAGCTAATGGTTTATGTCTACCAGGCTTTCTGATGCTACGTCTATAAATAAATCACAGGGTCAGATTTTCAAAAAAGTTTGCTTATTTCTTCCTCAGTCATGTTTTACTCATGGACAACTATATAGCACATTTTCCAGAATGACTGATTCCAATGCACTCCGAGGTAAAGTTTCAGAGACCCCAAGACAAGGAAAATCATCGACGGGGGTAGTTGTGAGGGATAATGTTGTATTTAGTAAAGTGTTCCATTGGAATTTTGCTTGTTGATAAATTTAAAATACTAAAAAAAAAATTTAAAAAAATACAAAATGCAGAAAAAACAAAAATGAAATTGTTTCCATATAAATAATAAAATTTACCAACCAAACGGTATAGTGGTTATAGCTGCGGGTTAGGATCCTGACGAGAACCCGGTACATGAATCGGTTCATTGGGAAGAGATGCTTAAATGGAATTATGATCATCTGATTAGAATCGGTGATGGCGAGGAACACATCTATGACCCTTTGTTGGAGTGCAAAATTCATCGGCCAGCGCACCATTCATGTTAGTGCTATATAGGATGGCATGGAGCTCTACAATGTGCAGCCGGCCTACGTAACACTTACTTATATAGCCGTACGTCTTCGATTAGGCTACTGCGTAAGGTAGCACGTCAAAAGTAAACTGCGAATGAGTTGGGAGTGCTTCGACCCCCAGAAATATTGCATAGAAATAAATAAACAAATAAATAATAAAATTGTGCAATTGTACAGGGGCCCCCTAGTATTGGGAATTGGGGAAGGGAATTGCAGGAATTGCGTTTGGAATATTTTTGTATGCATAAATTCCCAAAAATTAAAATTTCAAATTATTATTATTACATAATATTTTAAAATTATCAGAAAATAGAATTTTTGATAAATTTTACTGACTACATAGGCAAATAAGGTTGATTTCTTATAAATGTATTATTATGAAAATCACATACGAAGTAAATTAAAACGTTTACTCGTCTCGGCGCATTGTCTACATTGTCGACATCGGTTTTTCAAATGTATATACATACATTGTATACACAAGTAGATACATGATTCATTATTTAATGCATGTTACACGGCACAACACTGCTCATAATGATTATAGGTTAAAATATTGTTCATTGTATCGTGGCAGATTTGGTAGGTACTATTAGCACGTTACCATATTAACTATGGTGGGTCCCTTCAACGTTACCACAGTAATTTGTGTCTTTATACGAGGAATTTTAAGACGTCTAGAGCACCCGTTTTGGTAATGAGAGTTTTCTCGTAATTATTTCATACATATAGATTAGTTAGTTCCAGATACCAGTTCATCCTTATCCATATCTAAGAAAATCGATAACTTAAAATTTTCTTCTCTCGGCAAACATCCCACAATACAAATAACTTAAGTCCTAATAAATTTTTGTGTTTGGATTTTTTTAATTTTGTATAAAGTTCAGTATAGGGTATAAGGATTCCGTGCAAATTTTGTATGAAAAACTTATACCAAAATAAAAATTATAGTGTGCTTTTGAAAACCCTCTACATGCCGATTGAATATTTTTACTTGAAAATTCATAGATATTATTAAAAATAATCATTGAACGGTTGCAACAACTGACCAAAATCCTAGTTTAGTTAATTTTACTAAATTGCACGGAATTCCTGTATAGATTTGAAACAATTTTATGTGTACACTTAATTTGTCCGAATGTAAGCTTTTTGAACACCTACACATTTTAAAGCAAACTTCAATCGCATAACATAAATCCATAAAATTGGTTGTGCTTTTGTAACTGTGGATCATATTTCTTTGCCATTGAAATAATTCTTGGAAATGAGTTACATTCATGTGTTATAATTATTAGCTAAAACGTGCGCATGTATTATGTACATACGTACAGTGCACATACATGTGTAGATAGAATTTACATAAAAAAATCAATTAAAGAATATTTAGCGATTTTATAACTCAAATTATATTACATGCATATCATATTGACATAAGCCTAATCATTAAAATCATTATAATTATATCCACATCCTTATAATATTTTATAATAAATTTGCAAATTTAATTTTACTTTATGTGTATATAATGTTTTCCGCATTTTTCCCAAAACATTTTTTTTTTAATCAAACAGCCGTAACATAATCTCATAATTATCATTATCATAATTATTACATTATATGTTTGTTTTATATTATGTTAATTAATGTTATACAAATAGAAAAATATAAATCGGGATGGTTTTTGATTTCATGTTTATGTAAATATTGTGTATTTACTTTAATTCTTTTTAATATATGTACGTATAATTACATACAATATGGCGGCTTGCTAATATGTGTAGGAAGCATAACGGGCGTAAAGGTGATGTGGTGTAATAAAAGGAATCCCCACTGTTGTATTCCAGACAATCTTAAAACAACATATAAAATGTTGATCTCGATAACGTATAAGATGCGCTTTATTAAAAACACTATACATATATGTAATATGTATCTACTATGTATACCACCAACTATGGTTCGCAATCAAAAAATTTTACAATTTCAAAAATTAAATTTTATTTTTCTCAATTAGTATCGTATAATAATGGAAAATACTACGAGTATGAGTATATTATACAGTTACTACTTATTTAACTCTCTATTATTGTTATTTACATTTAATAATAATAACATTTTGATGTTCGACTAATTGAAATGAACAATATTTGGATGTGAATTTTAAGTATTTTTTGGGAATTATTAATTGTTTGTGGTTTTCGGATGTTGTTCGATAATTAAGAATATTGTTTTATGAATTGCAATGTTTCGCAACATTGTTGTGTCTTGTATAATTTTTTTTTCTTTTTCTTTTTATAGACAGAAAAAACGACATTTAAAATTAAATTTAAAATTAATTTCAGGGAAACATTCAAAGTTTTAAATTATTATATTTTGCAACATAAATCATATATAAAAACGTTTATATTTTAAATGGTATAGTTTTCAACTTCAAATTGAATATTTTTGATGAAAGCTATTTCTTTAACTCGATATGCAAAATGGCATAGCTACATAATTTTTAGATATTAATTTAAATTTTAAAATTTAGGATTTTTGAACGTTCTAAATGGCTTAAAACAAAAACAAATGTTACATGACATTTAATTAGTGATTGATTGCAGTGTTCGACCAAGCTTTAAGCAAGATCTCTAGGTATTAATAGTGGCCGGGCCTTACCGAATACCTTGTTACATACAACATAAAGAGGATTTGGATAGGTTTAGTTAGTATGAAAGAAATTGACTCGGTGATAGACACCTACAATGACTTTCTAAACCTTTGAAGTATAGCCAATACAATGACTTTCTAAACCTTTTATGTTTATTAAAATTAAAATTAAAACTACACTCTGAAATAATATTTATTAGTTTGCTGAATCAGATTCCTGAGCACTTCTGAAAATCATAATTGTAATTAATAAATATATACTTAATAAATATAAATAGTGCTCATAAATTAATTTAAAATGCTAATGAATATACTCGAAATCACCTGATCATTCACTTAATCATTCACATAAAGTATTTACATACTTTTAGTGCTTTATTTTTTAAATCAGTTATTTACAGTTAATAGTTTTCAGTGCTTGTACAAAATGAGTAATACTAGATGTTTTATTTGTAACAACCGGGTTTTTCGTGATGACAGTAAAACAAACCTTAACGTTATTGATTGTGTTGTGTGTAACAAGTTTTGTCATGCTTCGTGTGTTGATATGCTACCTAGTGATGTTGAGTTTCTTCATAATAATAAGAAGTTATATACTTGTGATACCTGTCTTAATAAAAAGAAAGCAACTCAATCGGAGCGTTCAGGTTCCGCACCTGTATTATTAAAATCTAGCAGTGCATCAAAACCAAATAATTCACCGCCTGGACCTAGCGCCTCTATTTTTGAAGAACACACAACTTTACATGCTACTGTTAATGCCATTTATGACCTTGTCGTTTCATTTAAAAATGAAATGAATGTATGCCTTGATAACATCGAGTCAAAATTAAAGTTGTATTACGCTGTATTATATAAAATAGACAGTCTGGCGAAAAACAATGATGATTTGCAGAAAGAATTGGATGTAATTAAACTTAAACTTAACAATTTCGAAAGTACTGCTAATCGTAATTCGATAGATATTTCTGGTGTTCCGTTCTTTGATTCGGGAACTTTAACGGATTCAACTGTTAAAATTGTAAATGATGGTGCAGGCATATCGTTATCTTCGTCCGACATTGATTTTTGTTTTCGTCGAGGTCGTTCGAAAGAAGGTTTAAAATTGTTTGTGTTCGGTTTGTATCTGGTTTGAAGAAAGACGATATGATGAATGTAGTGCGAAACAAAATTAAAGCCAAACAATATAATAACAACAGCTGTTTGTGCGTCTGGGAAAGATAGATTGTTTTTCAATGATGTTTTATCAACGCATAATCGGACATTTTTAATTTGGCGAGAGCTGAGAAGAAAGCAAGGGAAATTCAACATGTGTGGACCAGAAATTCCTTGATCTATATACGTGTCAAGGAAGGGGATAAGCCACTACTAATTAAATCAGCTGTGAATCTGAGAGCTGTTGCTTAGTATCTTTTAATTAATTTAATTTTTATATTTTAATGTCTTCATCAACTAACTCTCAGAATTTATCTTCAGCTGTTACTAATGATACAATTTTTTCTTCTTCTCTTGTAGATAGCTCAATCGTGGAAAATATTTCAACCGTTTATGTGAATGAAACATATTCTGACACCAGTGCTAGTAACATATCTTTCAGCCAGCAAAACATACGCAGCTTAAGAAAAAATTTCGATGTGTGCCTAACTCATATTTCTGCGCTCAACTATATTCCGCAACTAATTTTTTTGACAGAAATTTGGGTTTTCGATGATGAGTTAATTTCATATAATATACCGAATTATCAACTCTATGCGAATTGTAATAACTCTTATCGTTCCGGGGGCGCTGGCGTTTTCGTTCATAATTCTATTTCTGCCAATTTATTTTTCATGTTAATGAAAGGTATAGTTTTATTTGTATATATCGCTTCCACTGGGTTAGCTCCTCAGTATTCATATTAGAACTAAGGCTGTTTTCCAAACACCGACTTATTGACTTATTCGAACTTATTCAAATAAGTCTGCTAAAAAGGTAACTTATTCTTTAGTAATTTTTCCTATAGAAAACTTATTTATTTTTGGTGTCATGGAAACATTCTGTCTAATTATTGTGTGTTGTTTCCCTGACTCGCTTAAATGCTCCATAGTGCTTCCTCTACATAAAAAGGGTCTAAAAACAGAATTAAAGAATTATAGACCAATTTCATTGACGTCAGTGTTCTCTAAAGTATTTGAAAAATTAGTTAAAATTCGATTTAACAAATTCATTGAAAGTAACCACATTTTTTCAACTCTGGAATTTGGCTTTCGTTCTGGTCATTGCACTGAAGATGCTCTGGTAAAGTTTTTGAATATTTTAAACTGTGGGATAGATCAGAAAAAATTTACAGCTAGCTTATTTGTTGACATATCTAAAGCTTTTGACACTGTTGATCATCGGCTCTTATGCATCAATCTTTATAATTATGGCTTCCGCGGATTTGTTTATGACTGGATTGCGTCGCTTTTATCTGATAGAACCCAAAAAGTTCGGATTGAAAATAATTTTAGTGAACTTAGAGATGTTGAGTGTGGTGTTCCGCAAGGGTCCGTGCTTGGACCATTGCTGTTCTTAGTTTATGTTAATTCAATTTATTCGCAAGCTTTTCAAGGTTCAATTACTTCTTTTGCTGATGATATGGCTTTTACATACGTTAACAATACCAGTACAGCCTTGATCAATGCTGTGAATTCAGATTTGATCATACTAACGAAATGGTTTGATGCACACTATTTGGTTTTAAGTGATAAGACCAAAATAATGTCGTTTAGTCTTACGGATTGTCGTGACATAAATTTTGATTTACCATTTCACAATTTCAGCTGTAATCATTCATTCTGTTCTGGGCTTTGTTTTAAAATTGAGCAGGTAACAAGTTTCAAATATCTGGGAATTACATTTGATACTAGATTAAATTGGAAAGAGCACGTTAAAGTTTTAAAATCTTACTGTTGGTTATTCATTAAGAAGTTATTTTTGTTAAAAAGTTTATGTCGTCCTGACTTGTTACGTATTATTTATTTCGCTCTTGGTGCTTCGAAGCTTCAATATGGTTTATCATCTTGGGGTGGTGTTTACTATTCTAATATTAAACCAATTATGACTTTGCAAAAGTATATGGTTAGAATTTTATGTATTAAGCCTAAACTAACCCCTTCGTGGCCATTATTTGTTAAACAGCAAATTTTTCTAGTGCGGCATCTTTACGTTTACGTTTATAAAGTATTACGTCTATTTTATTTCAAAAGTGGTAATCGGAATATTCGTATTATTGATTCCCACCAAATTAGAGGTAATGCCCAAAATCTTGTGAATGTTCCCAAATATAATACCACTTACATGTTTCGAACATTTACAGTATTGGCTCCTATATTGTTCAATAAACTTCCCATTTCAATAAAAAAGTATTACAATTTTAAATTCCTCAGAGAACTTAAATCCTGGCTGTTCACATTAGAAAATATTGAAGAATTTTTATTTTTGACTTAAATTTAGGTTATAGTTAAGATTTTTATAAGATTTTCTTAGTACACTTCATTTAAACCCATATTACCCCACAAATATTTGATTTTTTTTTGGTTTTTGTGAGCTCGTTGATAATCGATACAGATTATCTCCTATGCTTATTTATTCCATCTTTACTTATAATTATTTTTGTATATTGGCTAATCACGCTCAGACTATTGTGTTGTGTTGTGTTGTGATGAGCATGAGGCATCACTTTAAACCAAAACCTCTATTTATGTTTCATAATGGTCTGTTTGTGTAGCCTTATGTTTGTTTTCATTTCTTATTTTGTTATTATTATTTTTAAGTTATAATTGTATTTGATGGATATAAATAAATAAAAAAAATAATTTTCTCCATCCTGGTCCCTGTCGCTACTTATATGTAACTATAATTTAGTTCAAGCTATTAGAGTTTCAGCAAAATCCGCCAATAAGATTCTAGGAGTTTGATCTGTACTCTCTACACAAAGCTCCAGCAGAAGTTTCCACGTCCGAAGATGAAGGGCACATCCCTTTAAAACAAAAGAAGAATCAGACTACAGGGTCAGACACTAAATGCCGAAACGAAACTATCTAAGTTGTTGTCTACGACCTTTGTACCTTGTAATCCGTCGCCCCACGCGTTTCGCAGCATTGAAAAATGGAAGATATTCTTCGACTGTGACTCGGGAGAGTTACCAGTGGAGCGATTTCTGTTTCGTATAGAGCATCAAGTTGCTACTTATCATGTATCAAATGAGGAACTTGTGCACTAATTAGGTATTTTATTAAAAGGGGCTACTTTGAACTGTTTCTGGTGCCATATTGAACGTCATCTAATTATAACATGGAGTCAACTGAAATCAGACTTCATAAAACGTTTTCAAGATCGGCGGACTGAGCATGACACAAGGAGAAGTCTAGAATCACGGAAACAGAAGACTAGCGAGAGCTTCAGGACTTTTTATAATGACATAATAGCTTTTTCATTGCAGTTTCTGAACCCCTTACCTGATTCGGAGCTCCTTCATATAGTGAGATGAAATATGCGAACTGGATTCCAAAACACGCTTGCTGATCAAGAAATTTATTCCATTGCAACTCTGGCAAGACGATGTCTAGCTTTGGAAGACACCTGGAAACGCACAGGGTATGAAAAATTATGCGCACGCAGACATATTGAAGAGGTTGATGTTATCAACGATGAACGCACTATTATTTTTGTAAACGAGTTGAGTTCGCGGCAAAATAAAGATCATTTCACAGTACAAGCTAGGCCTTCCACAACTCAGTTACCCAAGGAATTATTGAGTATCTATTGGAATTGCTAGGATATTGGCCACACTCTTATCGATTGTCCCAAATCCACTAAAATTTTCTGTTTTGGGTGCGGCCGTCCAGGAATAGTAAAACTAAATTGTTTCCGGTGTACTGGCAACTTATCAACGAGGGCTCGAACCACTGGGAAAATCCGATATCCTCAACCCTTTCCAGAACTATCAGCATGCCGTACAGTGGGGCGGAGGTGCTTCCGCTGCCTCTTCCAAAATAAGTCAACACTCTAAAATGCTCCAATACAATAAAAACGTTGAAGCCTCATCTTCAAATAGGCTCTGTGGTTTACGGAAATCTGACAGAATCCGCAGGTATTAGCATCATAAACGGGTTCTTCGTGAAATTATTGCTGAAGGTTTTTTTCAAAAACGTTTCTGCCAACCGACCCTACGCAAAAGTATCCATAGACGGGCAAATGAAATGTTTAGATTCATCTCATCTGAGGAGGGCAACAGCAATACAACAGAGCATGGGTTATCACAAGCGAAGTTAATCACAGCCAACCATCCAAGGCGGCGACCATTGAGTCAAACGTTGCTTTTAGCCAATTGCCAAAATTCAGGCAACAGTTGAAGCAGTAAGATATCCGAATGCGAGGTTTATATCGAGAAATTCGATTAACTGAGGACATACTGGCTAGTAACAACAGATCCAGACCAGCTTTAAAAATCAAATTAAAAAACATGGAGAGGATGATGATGCAGATCAGCGACCTTCATGAACAAATTTGCATGGAGACTTCCGAAGAACAGGAAGTAAATTCAAAATATTTCGTAGACCACGAACATTTAAAAAATAAACACGAGAAGATTATAATACAATTAACAACATTGTTGGAAGAAGAAGAAGAATTAGGCAAGATAAAATCATTAGAAATTCGTCTACCACCAGTAGAAATCCCATATTTTCACGGGGACTACATGAAGTGGGTAGGTTTCTCTGACACATTCAAACGTTTAGTTCATAACAATAATCAGCTAACCACGACACATAAAATGAACTACCTTAAAAGTCACGTAGAAGGGTCAGCTGGAAAATTTATGGGTCATTTGGAACCTACTGGAGACATTTACGATGCAGCTTGACCGCTTCAACAACAGGAGATTATTCGTATCTAATTTGCTGAACACGTTATTGAAACAGCATACGAGCAACACGGCTGCTGCGATCAAATACTTACATAACACAACAACCGAGTGCCTACATGCCATAAGGAATACCGGCATAAATATTGAAACATGGAGTCCTTTCATCATCTTCAGCTTGTTAAAAAAGTTTGACAACGAGTCACGATCACGACGGCTACAACTCTTGAAATTTCTAAAAAAGCGTTTCCAATCTTTAGAAGCAATCGGTAACAACAAGATAATACCAACCCAACAAGCAAAATTTCAACCACCACCGCTAAGACGCTCATTCGTAACTGCCACACAACCAAGTAATATTTGCGTATGCTGTCAGAAAAACCACAGGACTGAATCATGCCAACGTTTCAAAGATTTAAGCATTTCTGAAAGAAATCAGATGGTCATGCTGCACAATTTGTGCAGAAATTGTCTCAGTCAAAACCATTCGACAACAAGTTGCAGCATTAAACTGAGTTGTTTTACCTGCAAAGGCATACATCATGCGTTGCTACATGTAAAAAATCAAGAAAACAGTATTGCAAAACTGAACATCTCAACATTCGACAAGAATAGTGGCCCGGTACTTTTAGCAACAGCTCTAGTAAAAGTACAGAATATGTTCGGGAGTTTTACTCTATTACGAGCACTGATCGATCCAGGCTCACAGGCTACTTTCATCACAGAGCAAGCAGCACAACAACTAGGCCTGCTAAGGACAAGGGTTCTAACTGAAATTTCCGGAATTTCAGCAACAAATGGACGAGCCCATCAACAGATAACAATAGGCATAAGTCCAAGATTTCCATAAATTTTCAAGATCGAAGCTAATGCTTTAGTTCTGGGAACTATCACTAAATCACTTCCAGACAAAAACTCAATGGGTTTAGATAGCGAAATAATCAAAGAGAAATAATCCTAGGCGACCCTACTTTCGATACTCCCGGACCTATTGATCTTTTAATAGGTGCCGACATATACGGAGAAATCATTCTAGAAGGCATAAAAAGGGATCGTCTAACTCAAACCAGCAGCATTTCAGTCACCCGGTTAAATAGCCACGTCACATTGGCAGATATAGACAAGCAATTAAAATGCTTTTGGGAATCCGAAGAACTGCATCCTAAACGAAGTCCATCTGCTGAAGAGATCGAATGTGAGCAGTACTATGAAGAGACTCACAAGCGATTAACAAATGGACGATACGAAGTTCGGAGGCCGCTTAACAACAACAAACTCAAAGAATTGGAAATAGGAGAATCTAAAAGTAAAGCAGCAGCTACATAGATTGCTTCAAATTGAAAACAGATTCAAGAAGGATGAAGAGTTTAAGAATCAATATCACAAATTCATGAACGAGTACATCCAGTTGAACCACATAGAACTAATTAAAGATGATACAGAAAAAGATGCTTCTCGGGTTTACTACATGACACATCATTCTGTCATAAAGAAGATAGCACAACTACGAGATTGAGGGTAGTCTTTGACGCTTCCTGTAAAACAACAACAGGTACATCACTAAATGAAATGATGCATGTAGGTCCAACATTACAAGACAACTTGTCCAATAACAAAAATCAATTATGAAGAAATGGAACAAGCGGGCAGCATGGAACGAAAATCATTAAGAACATTTACAACAACAGTGAAAAAACCTGTCGGCTTGTTCATAGCATTGTATACTGTTTACGATTTTCATCAAATGCAAAATCAAAAGCTAAAGACCACTCCCATTTTAAACAAAAAGAACTGAACACATCGCTAAGGGCAATAATCAGAGTCGCACAGCAGGAAGGTTTTGAACGAGAATTAAATAAGTTAAAACCGAATCAAAACCTACCAAAGAGTAGTACAATCACAACGTTAACTCCATTTCTGGACGGAAATGACCTACTCAGAGTCGGAGGTAGAATAACAAATTCTAATCTCCTATTTGAAGTAAAACATTTGATAATAATACCCAGAGGTTACAAGTTGTCAAGTTTGCTTATCATAAGCTCATATAAAAACACTACATGGTGGCAATCAAGCAACCATAGCACACCTGAGAACGCAGTATTGGGTAATGAACGCCAAAAATACGATTCGTCACACTATACATGAATGTATAGTCTGTACGAGAGCGAAGAAATTGGCGTCTCATCAACTAATGGGCATGTTACCAAAAGAACGAGTAACACCAGCACCACCGTTCACTAACAGCGAAGTAGACTATGCTGGTCCGATTAATACAAAATTGTGGAAAGGCTGCTGTAAAAAAACAACAAAGGGATACATTGCCATATTCATATGCCTAGCCACAAAGGCAATTCATCTAGAACTTGTAAGTGACTTGTCAACAGACGCTTTCTTGGCCGCATACCGACGATTCATATCAAGAAAAGGAATTTGTCTGAACATATTCAGTGATTGTGGTACAAATATTGTTGGAGCAGACAAACAACTACAAAGACAGGCAAAGCAACAGGAAGCAGAAATTAAAGGTAAAATAGACCAGATAGGAACTGAGTGGCACTTTATACCCCCGGGAAGTCCTCACTTTGGAGGAGTATGGGAATCCGGAGTCAATTAAGTCAACAAAACAACACCTCCGCAAAGTAATTGAAACCCATACACTAACTTTTGAGGAGCTCTCAACACTTCTAGATCAAATAGAGGCATGCTTGAACTCTAGGCCACTAGCTCCACTCTCACACGACTCAGATGATGACGGGTTTTTAAGTCCGGCACATTTCCTGATAGGCAGGGCCATTATATCAATGCCACAACCTGAGATGGAGGGTATCCAAACCGTTATAAGATGGAATTTGCTCACCAAGCTCAGTAAAGGATTTTGGAAAAAATGGCATATGGAATATCTCTCACGACTACAACGAAGGCCAAAATGGTTGTAGAAACAACCTAACATCCAATTGAGAGAACTAGTAATCCTCAAAGATGAACAACTACCTCCTACGCACTGGCCACTAGCAAGAATAATTGAACTACATCCCGGACAAGATGGACTTGTTAGAGTAATCACGCTCAAATACAGGAACAATACGTTTAAAAGGAATATTACTAAAATATGCCGCCAATCAATTACTGACGAGCCAAAGGACTACATCAACATGCAAAACAAGAAGAATGATCCAGTGCATGCGGTAGTTACTAAAGATACAAGCACAACTCAACAATTACCAACCCCACAAAGCCTAGACAAAACAGTACCAGGAAGAACAACCACGCAGATGAGCAGTCCACAGTGTATAGGAAATAGTCTACCGCTGCCCGGAAAAGACAACCAGAACCAAATAGTGCAGCCTCACAGACAAGCAAAGAATTTAAGTAAAGTAAATCATCTTGCACTAGCATTACTCTCAATTTGCTGCAGGGACAGTCGCAAATTCAGATCAAGGTTACACCATTTAACGACTCAAAAGGAATATAATTATTCGAGAATTTAGGCAAACTTGAATTGGTAGCCAGGAAGTGGACATTAGTGATCTATTACAACATGATGAACTATTGTGAAGAGATCGAAGCTTTTAAACAAGCCCAAGGCGAAATGGGAGCAGCTTGTAAAGGATTGCCTGGTTTTAACTGCGACGTAATCCTGCAGCAACTTCCGTGGGAGTTCAACAACTTGATTGTAGAGAATGTTCTCCTATTAACAAGCAATAAGGAACGTCGACTAGTGAACCGCGGTTTAGGAGACACAACAGGCATTATCTTAGGAGACATGTTTGGAATTCTGACCCAGCGCGAGGCCAACCAGTATGAAACCCAATTCGAGAATATCAACAACAACGAAAAGCATGTAATGGCATTAATGAGAAACCAGACATCAATAATCGATAACACAATCAAGTAGATGAAATATAATTCTAATCTCACAACAACATCTTTGAACAATTTAATGAAGGATCAACAGAGGTTAAGATTAGAGATGATACAACTAAACAAATATCGAACACACGAAGAAAGGGTTCACCTGATATTAATGAGCGCACTAGAGTTGACCTTAATACTAAAAACCTTAGAGGATACGCAATAAGGTCTACTTGATATTATTTACTATATGCACATCATAGCATTTTGCATCCATCGATTCTCGCGCCGTCACAATTAGAAGACCAACTGCAATTTATTCGTCAACATACACCAGCATCAATAACCATTCCTGGCCATAACATTCATGATCGCATGCATATATATCAAAGCATGAATGTACCTAGTAGAGTAACACAACGAAATGTGATAATTGAGATTATCATACCATTATCCTTTGCAACGGATTATAACCTGCTAGCTGTCTTCCCAGTTCCGGATATTAATCATAACAGCACTCAATCACACATCGTTACATCAACAAAATATCTAGCAATGGACACTCATCGAGAACATTTTGCCACTCTAACAACAGAAGAAGTGGGACGTTGTCAAACATTCCAACCTACGCAATTTTTATGCGAAATATCACAAATTTTCAATGCATTAACTAACAGAACCTAATGTGAAGTAGTAATCTTACAGCGAAAGCCAATGCGTGACACATTATGCAATGTTAAAGAAAGAAATTCAACTAACCATTGGATAAAACTGCATGCTCCAAATCAATGGATATACGTAATTACAAATAAAACGACAGTTGACATCATATGTGAATCCAACATCGACTCATACAGCCTTCAGGGGTCCGGATTAGTGACGATAGATGCTGGTTGTACGCTAATGGACGACAATCTCTTTATCATCGCTATCGGCACAGCACATAATAATATTAGCAAAACATTTGAAAAATCATCTAATATGTTAAACGAAGCGATCAATCTAAAGGAATTCAGTTCGCAAATAAAACTCAAAACAACGAAACCCGATAATCTTAACCTGATGCCAGCAATTGAGACTACCGATTTGGAAAGGGAGCTAGAAGTGATAAAGGAAAAGGAACAACTGTCAACAGAAATGAATCATCATGATATTCATCATTACACGATATCCTACTCAACTATAGGAATCTTAATAGTACTTTTCGTCATTTTGTATTTTAAAATTAAAGCGAAAGATCAGGTTCTAATACCGGCAGCCCTTCCTCGACCGGATGAAAATAGTGAAGTGTAAACAGCAGGCTACTCAAAACTCTACAGCCCGGAATATGTTGACTCATCAACATTCCAACATTTTAATTTTCACCAAATATGAAGTTTTGGTGCATCTGTTGTGCTGACGCTTAACTTAAATTTAATAATACATACTACAAATATTTTGATTTTTTACTTTATATTTTTGGTGCTGACTTTGAAAATTAAAATTGTATATAAAGCGTAGCATTTAATAAAATAAGGCAGAATTTAAATTGACACCAACTAATTTGTTCTCACTAATTAAAGAAAAGCCCCACCAGTGGTAACCTTTTAAGTTTTTAAATTTACATAAAATCCGATACAAGGTGTTAAACCCTTTAATAGAGGTATTGAAAATCAAATTTACCAAAATCATAATTTCATCTATACGATTATTAAAAATTGAAAAGGATGCCCAAATAGTTGACATCATTTATCGCAGTTTACCGTACTTATCGAAGCTGGAGGCTATAGATATTCTTTTACCAAATTGCATTTGTGGAAAGAAAATAATTGAGAGGCGAGCCAAACCTGATGCTCATTAGAAATTAACCTAAAACGACTAGGTTTACCGGTGAACCATAATGCATACCTATAATCAAAATTTTGTGTATTACCAAATGGAAACTTTTTTTGAGGCAAGATATTTAACAAAAAAACATCAACTTGTTTTCAAAAGGAATTTTTTTTTCTGAGAAGCTTTGAAGGAATTGAATTAATCAAAATTAATCTGTGACCTTGAAAAAGTCACAAAATTAAGTTAATTTAGTTTATAATATTTGATTTATATAGTACGAATACTAATATTACTAATATAGTTTTGCACCGCCATTATTATCTAATTGGCTTTTCTTCTAGTTATCCTTCAGAATCAAAAAGGAACGTCTTTTTAATTATTGATCAAAATATTCGAAGTATGCAGTCTAGTTTCCCAATTAGCGTCACTCAACTCAAAGCAACTAATATCTTTTTAAGGTGTATCATTCAACATCCGCAGGTATCAGTCGTATAAACTTGTGAATCGAGGGCATTTTGGTATGCCCACCAGCTTGTCCTAAATAAATTTGGAATAAAAATTCCATCCATAGAGTCAAAATTCACTGAACGGCGCCATATTCCCTTTGACAGAACCCTGTGGTGTAGACCTTAATTAAACTATTTGAAATTAGATGTATTTATCTTTGTGAACTGCTAATCCTTCGATTAATTTATATTGATTCCAATAAATAATTTTTCACCTTTAACCAACCACATGCAGTACAAAAATATTTACGACCAATATTCTTATGAATATTCATTTCTAATCCAATTTTATAACCATATATTGTATTTCAGAATTATTTTCCAATAAATATTTGACATGTAAAACAAGATCACCAATTTACGATACGTATCGCTGGATATGGAGATATCGAGTATAAAATTTATATTTTTATCTGTGTTACAATGTATTCGCTGTGTAATAGCAAAATTCAGTTAAAGTAAATAAAATATTAAAAAAAAAATTGAATAAAATATTAAAACTATATATCTAGGTATGTATGTATGTCTGTACCATACACAGGTAACAAGTAGAGAAAAAACATAAATTTTAAAATAAAATAGAACATAGATACATCTTTCTTATGTAAGAATGTAAGTAACATTGGATTTTTTTACCATCTGTATACTGTAGAAAAGTTGGGGGATGCATTTATTTACCACTAAACGCCATACATTTATGCACACGTACCTCTATCTCCTATAGAATTTTACATTTTGATGATGATGACGGGTGACAAATAATAAGTTTCCGATGCAATATCACACATAAAGTGTATTAAAGAAGTTACCACATACTTTGTAATAATTTCCCTGGCGCACGTGTCATATGGTAACAAATTTGTTATGTCATATAGTATTTTATTGATCACCTTGTGCACATGTGGAGAATATTTAATATCTGTGCTTTGTAAGATGATTCTAAACAATAAAAATACATTGCATTAGAATATATTTGCACAGAATTTATTCAATTTTCAATAAAAATTTTGAAAATTAATTTTCAATTTTCATACATTAGTTTTCACCAACATAGTCTCTTCTATATAATACCAATTGATGTACCTACAAGTGCAAGCATATATATATTTATGTAGCATGTTCATTTAAATATGTATATATACGTATAATTGGAAAATATGCAATTTGTATGCTTCTTTGTATGTATATATGATGCGATGTTGTAATATGATGAATGAAATTTATTGGAAATATAAATACATGACACCATAGCTACATTTAATACAATTTATTGGTTTGTTGTCTACTTATGTATGCTATAATAAATTCATGCAATGTAAGTACATACATACATACATGAATTTTTTATGACATATGACATCACATACATAATAATTTATGATACGACATATTATGTGTAAAAAAAAAAAAATTTCGAACTGTAATAAATAAATATATACAGAAAATTTAAAAGAGCTTGGGTGGTTCTGCCTGTCGGCACACACAAACCAAACTTTTCCGTTATTTACGTAAGGATTATTTCTCTCACATTAATTTCAGCGATAACCATTTCCTCACTTTTGATACTTTATGTATTTTGTTATGGTTTAAAGCTCATTCAATTTAAAAGTGAATAAATTCTTAAACTTTTCTTATATGTATGCTGCTGCTGCTACTACACTGCTACTGTGGTACTAAAATTCTAAAAGTAAAATCATACATCTTCTAAAAAAAATTTTGCTGCTCCCGAAATTACATAAGAACGAATTATTTCAACCAATTTTTTCCATCTCCTAGCACAAAAACGTAGTAAAGTCAATGAAATGAAAAACTTTCTTCTGTGCTATATACACGGTGGGGTATATTTATTTGTATATGAATGTGGGTTGTTTAGTGTGGGACACCGAACAATAATAATAATAATAAGAAAAATTTTAAAGTTTCTCGTGAATAGGAAAAATCGGTGGAAATGAAAAAAGCTAAACGAACAAGAATTCTTTTATATACACATAATATTGTTAAATATAATAAAAGTTTGTGGTTGTTGATGGTATTGTTATTACCAAAAGTCGATTTTCTTTTCTTATTTTTCTTTTCCTAACCATTTTACAGTTTAAATAGACCAAAATTGGTAATGGTAAATTGAACAGGAAAAAAAAATAAATAAATTTTTAATATCACCTTCGTTCGTCGTCAAAATGAATTAAAATCAATTTGATGTGATTTTAACGATAGGATTTGTTTGTATTTGTTGATGATTAAATGGTATGTAATGGTATTAAAAGTTAGTAAGATCTTTAAGATTTGTTTTTTGATGTAATATTTTAAAGAATTTTTAACTAAGGGTTGGGAATAAATGATTGATCTTAAAACCGATATATTACCTTTGATTTGAAAAGCTTCATCGCATTTATATTTCCAAGGCAAAAATATTTAGGAGGGTTCAATTAATAATTTCTTTATATTAACGTAGAAGGCAGACATTGGCGATTCTTTTCTACGCTACTGGTAAGAATTTAATTTCCTATCTTTTATCTTAATTTGTCAATACTTGCAAAATCTTTGTTTTATGTTTTAGGGTTGCATCAGCGGAATCTTGGGGATGGATTTTTACTGTCAGTTAGCCAAACATCGGTTAGTCGATGCATCAAGGAGGTTAGCAATGCAATAAACGACCGTCTACTGGACAAATACATAGCATTTCCTCAAGCGTCAGATGAATTAAACGATAAAAAATCAAAGTGAATATAATATATTGGCTTGAATAAAACCAATAAATTCAAATTTATTAAAATAAATGTTTTTTTAAATTTTATCAACAAGGCTTTCGTATTTATCGTGTTCATAATTATACCTATACAATTACACGAACAAAATTCAAAGTATGTAAATAAACTTTAGAAATTTAGTTTAAAAAAATTTTACGTAACTGTAAATCCTCAACCTAAATTTTAAAGTGAATACTAATTATTTCACGTGTTCTTACAATGAACGCGATATAAAGATTATAAAACTTCAACGCTTTGGAGATCATCAGGAATTAACTTACTACGATTTTGTGTATTCTGGTAAGTTGCCTATTTATTGGGAATTACATATAATCAATAAGTGATATTGTGTAATTGTATTTCCATGTTTTAACAGACAGCGGTTTTACTATAGAAGAGTTTGATTGTTTCACTAATAATATAGGTGCGATAATATCTGAAGAAATATTTTTAGATTATATAACTAATTGCATAAATCATCCATGTTTTGTGCTTAATATCAAAACCAAAAGTTTATTAAGTTTAAACGATAACAATTCCCAAAGTTTAGGGTCAAGTGAAGCTTTAAACTATCTACAAGCTGACGCCTCGAAAATTGGTTCACAAATATACAGGTCAAACGCTTGTATTGGATCAAGTATCTTTGCTCCGACAGATGTAAGTAAAATAAAAGCTGTTTTTTATTAATTCACTTATCTGCATTTAATATTTTTTTTACTTAGACCCTTAGAGCTTATAATATCAAAGTGCAATAAAATTATACTGAAACGAATAATAACAAACGTTATTTTCAGATTACATACGGTGTTTGTTTACTTCATGAAAATTCAAGTAACAGATTGGTATAAAAGTGGCCGCTACGACAATCCATAATTTTTTATGTTATGATGTCATCAGGAAAGATAATCCTTTATACGGAAACTGAAAGAGAATCAGGTATTTGTTCAGAGCAGGCAAGTTTAAATGGTTTGATAATTAATTTATGTTTATCTCGCCTTTATTAGATTGGAGTATATCAACTTTATCTTTTTTGAATCTAATTAGATTATTACCTCCTCCAGCGAACGGTAATAAAAGAATTACCCGTTTAACAGACGAGCAGGCGATTGATCTTTTAATTCAGTTTAAATTTGTAAATTTTATTAGATAAAGTTTTTCGAATCATGAATATTGTTTTACAAAAATAAATATTTTCTTTATTACAGAATAGACTGACGAACACAGAATATTTGGTAGATGCAGAAAAGAAGGCACCATTTATAGTGGCAATAGGTGGTTCTAAATCCGAAATTAGTCAATATATGGTGGTAGTCGATAGCCATTTGTTACCACTTCCTAAGGAATATAACATTATTCCGAAAATAAAATGTAGCTTAAATACTACACCTACTTTTTTTCGGAATAACGTATGATCATAATTTACGATTGTTTTGGAGTTACCTTCAAAATTTCGTTTACGGAATAAGTTGTCCAATCACTTCTACTACAAACGAAACGAATTTAAAAATAGAGAAGTTATTGAAAGGAAACTAAATCAAAATAGATAAACAGACAAGCATACTATTTACAAATCGTAATTAAACTTTAAAATGATTTATTTTTGTTTTGAATGTAAGAAAAAATCATGTAATATCAGTCTTATAATACGTCATTTGAAATTAGAGCTTTGCTTAATTAATTCTAAATTTTTGATCCTAAAATGCATTTCAAATGAAAGTTATAACTTGGTTTTCAATTCATATTCTGAATGCCCTTAAATGTTTCCAACCAACACATATATTGGAGAATATTACCACATCAAACTCCCCAGACTTTTCTTCAGTTCAAACACTGCAACCTTAATCCAATTTTAGTTAACTTGCAACAATTTCTCAATATAATGGAAATGAAACTAAAGTCCCATTTGATGATAAAATCGTTTCTGATTTCGCTAAAAGTGTAAATTCATTAGGTATTCCAGAATCAACTATTCCTGAAATTATAAAGTATAGTTGTACTTTAATGGAAAACGTAACAAAAAGCTTAATTTCAATTATAAAAGATAATAGGCCCGATTTGATACTTTCGTTGTTGGATATATGAATTATTTATCACATAAATTTAGAAAAAATTCGAACAATTTCTCATCTAAATATAAAAGGGAAAAACAGTTTCAAAACTCTCAATTATATGTCAAACCTCGGTCTATCGTGATTAGTACTCGATGGGGATCAAATGTATTGTTCTATAGAATCAAATCCTATAAAAAACGTTTTATGCAAAATACTTTTCAATACATACCAATTTTAACGACACTTAAAAGTCTTTTTCACAATGCTAGTTTTTTACAAATTATATTTCCGAGAAAAACATGTATGTTTCCAAAACCATGTTTCTAATTTTTGCTGTGGAAGTGTGTTTAAAAACAGTTAGTTTTTTCAAAACAATCCTAATTCCCTTCAAATTCAGTTGTTTTATGATGATTTTGAAATAGCGAACCCCTTAGGTAGCCATAAGGGCGTTGATAAAATAGGCGCGATTTATATGACAGTCAAAAATTTACCATCCATGAATTTGTCAGAATTAGATAGCATATTTTTAGTAGCCCTATTTAAATTGTAATTATGTCTTAAAACCAATTGTCGAAGATTTAAAAATTTTAAAGACGGACGGAATATATGGTATATTTGAATACGCTCTCGACATATATTATTACTAACTTACTAATATCTCTGGTTAACCCCGTGGAGATCAAAAACACTAATTTTCTCTTTATCGGATCGGCAACAACCTTTTCACACACGACGTGTTCACGTTATAAAATAAAATACAATAAAACAACCGTATTGCTTCGTGGTTAGACTTCAATTAAATTATTTCTTTTATTCTCTTTACCTCTTTTATGTGTATCTATTAGGTGCCTTTCTTAAGGCAATGTTTTCCTTTTAATTTATTTACAGATTTCAGTTTACAATATATTAATTCGGTATACTATATTTACGTTAACAATAATAAAATATAAATTCAAAATACAATACAAAAATGCTTTTAGGTTGATATTCGCTATGGTGCCCGTAACAATATTGATACTCGAAAAATACGTGGAACTTAGTAAGATTGTTGTTTGAGTTTTCTGGGAGTTTTAGTGCGTTTTATTTTTGCCGCATATGTGAAATGCCAAAAATTCAAACCCAAAGTTCATTTTATGAAGAGACGTCTACTTTAAGAATCCTAGATTCAACGGCAATGAAATGAACTTTTAACTTACTATTTTGATCCGAACATTTTTTACCTTATGGGATCACGTTTTCGCTGCTGATGGTTCTGATGGTTGAAGTGTGCGCACTCCTATTCATATACGAGACAAATTCTGAAAACAGAATTTAGTTGATCAATTTTGTTAATGCATAATATATATAATACGTACTTTTGGAAATCCTGATTCCGGTGCAGGGGGTTACCGCGTAATTCGTGTTTACTAATATTTCATTCGTATTCGGAAATTTAATACCGCATTATTCTATTTTCAGATTCATTTTCGAATTCGACCAATCCGAATTTAAAAAGGTGAAATAGAAACTAAATTCCTGTTCATTTTACGGTACCGCCTAATTCGGATATAAATTAAAATAACGGTCAAAAAGAGGGGAGGCTATCGAGTAATCCGATTTTACTGAAAATTGATTCGTATTTGGTTTTTATATCGTTCTAATATTCTACTTTCGGATTCAATTCGAATTCAGTCATACAAATTTAAAAATTATTATGGAAAATTATTTTTGAAATTAAAAAGTGCCTCAAGGGAGGTTTACCCATGGAAAAAATTAGAAATCTTTAAATTATTTTATATTTTTGTCGGCAAAATTGTAAAATTGTGCGAGTTTTAAATTCACAAAAATAGAGTCTAGTAAAAATAGTTATATTCATACACTTTGCGAACCAGAATTTGTATAAAACTAATTTTTTCAAATACATTTTTTATTTATGTAAAAACTGTTGTCTCGAATTTTCTGGTAAATTATCATCATCGAGCATTACTTCGTTTCTTGATTCTTGTTTGTTTGTTTGTTTCTATCTTTGAAATCTTTTTTGGGGCTCAAGTCACTCCCAACTCTTTCGCAGTTCCCTTTTAACGTCCTACATTGTGTAATCAAGAACGTACGGCTTTAGGCCCGTTTTGCATAGACCATCTTGTTACGTGTCTTTACGGTCGGCCAACACGCTTGATAGGGATAAACTTCAGTGGCCTCTAGGGGGTTCTTTGCCGCCATATTAATTAAGACACCACAAAAAGATCGTGTTGAGAAGAAAACAAACATCTGAAATAAATTTTAGATCCCATATATGATTCACCACAAAACTTCAATCATCACCAACAACAAAAGAAAACGACTATTCCATAATTTTTTTTTCAAATCATATCCTAATTATATTTTAAATAAAAGCTTTGAATACATAGAAACAACTTATTATTTTCAATCGTAATCAACCATGTAACTATGATAATTATTTTAGATTTAAATTCTTTATTATTATGATTATTTTTTTTTTTATGGTGAAGTGTGTCGTAGTGAAAATAGCAACGCAATTATAAAAGTTAAAGTGCAAAAAAACTCACCCCTAAGTATCCATTGAGTACTCGATGGCTCCTTACGGTTGGTACCCTCTGAAAAAAAATTGTTACTTGTTTACAAATTTGTCTTAGGAAAAAAAA
Source organism: Tipula helvola (assembly GCA_963556165.1). Taxonomy (NCBI): domain Eukaryota; kingdom Metazoa; phylum Arthropoda; class Insecta; order Diptera; family Tipulidae; genus Tipula; species Tipula helvola. The sequence continues at coordinate 82,997,309 of OY744482.1, read as the reverse complement.
TGTTTTCCCATATGTTTTATGTGTTTTACTATGGAAATTTTGATTTTTTCGTCGTTTCTAATTCCCTTATAAAAGCTTCGTTTTTTAGAATATGGCTTGTATAATCAAGGTTGCCTTGGCAATACTCTAACGTTCATGGAAATTCGGAATAAGCTATTCGATAAAAAAAAATATAAAGGGCTGAAACCTCACGAGGTGATCAGAACTTCGGTCTTTGGTATCTTCAATAATGTCATAAAGTTGGTGTGACAGTTTTGACATTATTGATTTCTATTTTAACCAAATTATATTTACTTATACAACAACAGACAAACAGGTCAAAAGCTTCAATAACATGGGTACAGGCATCCAATTTAAAACGAAAAATCGTATTCTAGAACTTTATACCGAAAATAGTATAACAAACTATACTGATACTTCTAACCGTTTAACTGACTATATTCCAGGAACTTATCCAAAAACTCATTTTAGAATCCCATTTACAAATTGCATGTCAAATTTCATAACAAACGGGTAAGGAATAACTAAGTTCCATCCTACAAAGCCATATTCCAAAGCTTTATCCAAAAATCATTTTATAATCCCATTTCCAACACACATATCAAATTTCATCATAATCGGTTAAGAAATAGCAAAGTTCCATCATACTTGGCCATATTCCTGAACTTCGTCCAAAACTCATTTCAGATTCCCAATTTGAATACACATGTCGAATTTCATCAGAATCGGTTGAGAAATAGCCAAGTTCCAACATACTTGGCCATATTCCAGAACTTCATCCAAAACTCATTTTAGAATCCCATTTCTAACATACAAATTAAATTTCATAATAATCGGTTGAGAAATAGACAAGTTCCATCATACTTGGCCATATTCCAGAACTTCATCCAGAAATCGTTTTAAAATCCCAGAACTTCATCCATAAATCATTTTAGAATCCCATTTCCAATAGAAATGTCGAATTTCATTGTAATCGGTTGAGAAATGGGCAAGTTCCATCCTACTTGGCCATATTCCAGAACTTCATCCAAAATTCATTTTAGAATCCCATTTCTAACACACATATTCAATTTCATAATAATCGGTTGATAAATAGACAAGTTCCATCATACTTGGCCATATTCCAGAACTTCATCCAGAAAGCGTTTTAAAATCCCAGAACTTCATCCGTAAATCATTTTAGAATCCCATTTCCAACACAAATGTCGAATTTCATCGTAATCGGTTGAGAAATGGGCAAGTTCCATCATACTTGGCCATATTCCAGAACTTCATCCAGAAATCGTTTTAAAATCCCAGAACTTCATCCATAAATCATTCTAGAATCCCATTTCCAATACAAATGTCGAATTTCATCGTAATCGGTTGAGAAATAGGCAAGTTCCATCACATAAAAAATTTGTTAACTATTCACCACATCCAAATCCAACCCCTACTCAACTCCAACTCAACTTCAACTCAACGCGCAAATTGACCCCTAATTTAATCTTCAAATCAATTCCCAATTCAATGCCAAATTCAATGCCCAATTCAATAATCAAATAAGCATATATAAAAAAATCGTAAATATTTATAAAAGCAGTTATTTTGGGTCAATTCGTATGGCAGGTACCCCACCCCCTTGGCGTACAGTCTCCAAAAGCTTTTCAAATCTCCGCCTTGACCATAGAAACAGATTGGCGAAAAAAAAATCCAAATCGGACAAGCCGTTCTCGAGATACCATGGGTCCAGACATCCAGACATCCAGACATCCAGACATCCAGACAGACGGACGGACATTTTTTTTTTTTTTGCTTTTTCAGACTCAGGGACTTTCAAAACGTCGAGAAAAGTGGTTTTGGCCAACCAAATTTTTCGTCATTTTTGACAGGATTTCAATACTTTGGTCTTTTTAGACCGAAGTAATTGTGACCAAAATAATTTCTATAGAGATCATATACAATACACTCAACTGGTATAGATCGATATCACAAAAACATGACAGATTTACATCTACATATTATATTGGTAAGGAATTCCTGCTTAAAATAAACAAATGCAAAAAAAAGTATGTAACTTGCTTATGTACTATACAATACAATTACATTAAAGATACAGAAATACATAACATGAAAGGTGAGTCACTGACATGAAAGGTGGGTCGGCCCATGAATTATGCACTTTCATTAGAGAACAGGGGGCCTATTCGCGAACACATAATTGTCTATTTGTGTGATACAAAATTCACAATATTGTGACAACATTTATCTGTTCGGAAATAGGGACACTGTGGGGATATCATAGTTGTGTTTATCGCCATTATCGATCGCAAATAGATGATGAAAAATCCGCCCATATCCAAAAACCATAACCTTAACCACTGTGCAGTTTGGTTTCTTGACTTTATAAACTAAATGAAGTGAGACTCAATCAAAATATCGTAAATTGCTTTTGGCAATACTAAAATGAAATCCGAAACTCATCTACGGCACAGTACACATATATAAGGTAATATATTGCGCAGGATGTCAAAAAATTACGACAACAACAATGGCGGAGATCGTGACTGAAATGTTGGACAACATTTGATACATGATACATTGTTAATTATTTTGAATTAAAGTCAGTAGAATTTTTCACACAATTTTAATTATATTCACTCAACACTCAAAATTATTTCGCAAGAACGAAAATGAAACATCGGAGTATATTACCTTTAATTATGTGTACTGTGCATCTACGGTATCATAGAATTTCGAATCGGATTTAATTTTCGTTTATTTTCATTCGACAACCATTGTGCTCACGTATTGGATTTCGTTGGTGATTATTTAAATAAATATCTTGAAAATGTAAGTATGTACTTAGTAAATTATAAACTAAAACAAAAATATTTAATGTAATATAAAAGATAAAACTAATTTGTTTGTAATACGTATAATATATAAAATAATGCCAGGTTTTTAACGTTGAAAACGTTTATACTGGGGTTTCTAAAGAAAAAGCGAACGACCAAAAAACCCGACCCAAAAAATGTAACAAAACACAAAACTGCCAACTCTGTTTAAGTACTACACAGAGATTTGAAAAAAGTAAGAATTGGCATTTTTTATGTTTTATATTGCAATGAAATTGTATTACATTCAAACAATTTTATTTAATAAACCTACATACTTATAAGGAAATCAATATACATACCTACACGAAGAACATTTTTCCCTTTTCAAAATACATACAAGAAAAAATCATAGCCTTCTAAGTGCAATATTTTTGAAGTGAAACTTCTTTAGCGACGTACCTATCTTTTTGAAATTGTTGGTTCTATGAAAGGGGAATCGGTTACACGAAAGGGGAAATAAGAAACAAGCTTTAAGTGCGAGAAATGAAGGGAGAACGTATCGAGCAAAACTTTAGTTCTATGTAGGTCCTTAACGAACTTTGATAAAATTCAACATGCACAATGGAAATGGGATTCTAGAATTGTTTTTTGACAAAGTTCTGGAATATGGGCAATTAGGAAGGAACTTGGCAATTTCTTATCCGATTTTGATGAAATTCAGCATGCACGATAGAAATTTTGATAAAGATCTAAAATATGGCTAATTAGGATAAATATTTCTTTAACGATTTTGATTAAATTAAGAATGCACGATAGAAATGTGATTCTAAAATGATGTTTAGGTAAAGTTCTGAGATATCGCCAATTATCGATTTTTGCATTTTTTTTTACTTACATAGTGCATTTTCTTTCTAGTTTAGAGAAAAAATATATTACTACTTAAGTAGAATTATTTTATAAATTTGAAATTTGACATAAAAAAATCAAATAAAAAAATAACATCTGCAACTAAAGAAGTTTCACTTCCCCGCGAGCTTGTGTGGATGAGGCTCACAATTTTTTTTTTACAGTAAATAAAATCAGTTAGACATAATTCGATAAGCGAGGATTCGCAATATAAAAATATTTTTTTAACGTAGTAATAGGAATATATTTACTGCCATTTTGTAGAAGAAAAAGAAACATAAATAAATGTCAAGTTTCAGAAAATATTAATGTATTAACTGTATTTGACTGTCATTGAATTATGTGATTTCTTCAAACTAACTCCGTTTTCAACGAGTAATTCGACAGAACTTCTTCTGCCACTATTGCTTTTTTCGACAGAAACAAACAAACGACACAAAATCAGTTTGAAGTAATTGTGGATTTTATGCTAGAACATCCCCAAATGGCTCAGGGGTTTATTAAAGGTACCGATGCTCTTCAAAAAATTAATAAATTATGGGAGCGTTTGGTTCAAAAATTAAATTCAGCAGGCCCTCCCGTTAAGAACTGTAATACATGGAAAAAGGTAAGAATTAATATTTTATAAATATTATTTACACAATTAGTTTACAAAAATATATCTTGTAGGTGTGGGCAGATTTTAAAAACCGATTTTTAAGAACAAAATGTTGGAGGAACTGATGGTGGGAAACCGACCAAAATTGTCTTTACCACGTTAGAAGAAAGAATTATTGAAATGATTCAATTAAAAAAATATAAAGGGCTGAAACCTCACGAGGTGATTAGAACTTCGGTCTTTGGTATCTTCAATAATGTCATAAAGTTGGCGTGACAGTTTTGACATTATTGATTTCTATTTTAACCAACATATATTTATTTATACAACAACAGCCAAACAGGTCAAAAGCTTCAATAACATGGGTACAGGCATCCAATTTAAAACGAAAAATCGTATTCTAGAACTTTATACCGAAAATTGTATAACAAATTATACTGATACTTCTAACCGTTTAATTGACCATATTCCAGAAACTTATCCAAAAACTCATTTTAGAATCCCATTTACAACTCGCATGTCAAATTTCATAACAAACGGGTAAGGAATAACTAAGTTCCATCCTACAAAGCCATATTCCAAAGCTTTATCCAAAAATCATTTTATAATCCCATTTCCAACACACATATTAAATTTCATCATAATCGGTTAAGAAATAGCAAAGTTCCATCATACTTGGCTATATTCCTGAACTTCGTCCAAAACTCATTTCAAATTCCCAATTTGAATACACATGTCGAATTTTATCATAATCGGTTGAGAAATGGGCAAGTTACATCATATTTAGCCATATTCCGGAACCTGATACAAAACTAATTTTAGAATCCCATTTCCATTACACATATCGAATTCAATCATAATCGGTTGAGAAATAGACAAGTTCCATCATACTTGGCCATATTCAAGAACTTCATCCAGAAATCGTTTTAAAATTCCAGAGCTTCATCCAAAAAACATTTTAGAATCCCATTTCAAATACAAATGTCGAATTTCATCGTAATCGGTTGAGAAATGGGCAAGTTCCATCCTACTTGGCCATATTCCAGAACTTCATCCAAAACTCATTTTGGAATCCCATTTTTAACATACACATTGAATTTCATAATAATCGGTTGATAAATAGGCAAGTTCCATCATATAAATAATTTCACCGCGCAAATTGACCCCTAATTTAACCTTCAAATCAATTCCCAATTCAATGCCCAATTCAATAATCAAATAAGCATATATAAAAAAATCGTAAATATTTATAAAAGTAGGTATTTTGGGTCAATTCGTATGGCAGGTACCCCACCCCCTTGACGTAAAGTCTCCAAAAGCTTTTCAAATCTCAGCCTTGGCCATAGAAACAGTTCTCGAGATACCATGAGTCCAGACATACAGACATCCAGACACACAGACATCCAGACAGACGGACGGACATTTTTTTTTTTGCATTTTCAGACTCAGGGACTTTCAAAACGTCGAGAAAAGTGATTTTGGACCAACCAATTTTTTGTCATTTTTGACAGGATTTCAATACTTTGGTCTTTTTAGACCGAAGTAAAACAATATCCGGAACTAAAAACACAAAAAATTTTGGGTGTGGTTCAAATAGAGGAATTAACCACACCAATCCTTTTTAACGAGTCGCATTCAGTTGATTCGTATATCGAAGAATTGATTAACGAAAATTGTACTGCGGAACAAATCGATGTTCCAACCACATCACGATGTAGAACTACTAGGCATTCTTCGTGCCTACCATTCGATGCAAAACAACGGCTATTGGAGGAGCAAGAGTCCGGTCAAAAAGATTTCCACGAGCCACAGAAGCACATTTTTGAGGAAATAAATCTTATAATGACGGATATGAATAAATCGTTCAAACGTACATATTGCACGGGAGCAAGAAAAGCAAACAGATTTGCTTAAACTAAAAATCGCAAATGAAGCGAAAAACGAGCTGGAAAAAAGCAGACGCCACGCAGCAAATCTGGAGCTAAAACGGCTAAAGTTGGAAATATTAGAGAATTCAAGAAAAAATTAAATATTATGTACCTGAATTCTACAAGAAACAAAATGTGATAATACCTAGAGGCTGGAGAAAATAGACTTTTTTTTAAAATTATATTATTATATATTTATTAGATTATTTCAACAAAAAAATTTGAAGTGAGAATGCTATGTGATAAGCAAATGAAATTTTTTTTTGTTTAATTTTTAATGAACTTTTTTTTATTTGAAATGAAATATATTTGTGTATCTATATATATAAAAATGAATTCCTGTTTGTTTGTTCCGAATGGGCGTCTCAGCCGCTCAACCGATCGCCATGAAATTTTTACCATGTACAAGTTGCCTATCCAGAACCAACCTTGCGATATTTTGGAAGGGGCTGGACCCCGGGGTCTAGGGGCTGCGGTACAAATTTTAACGAAAATTTTAATTTTCTTTAAATTTTTCCACGAAAATGAGTTTATGGGGCTGGTTATATGAAATTACTGACATGTTCGAATCCGAGGGGCCCAGCCCTGGATCAAAAATTAATTTTAATATTTGATTATTTCAAAATTACTTCTCAGTCGCTCAACCGATCGCCATGAAATGTTTACCATGCAAATGTTGCATGTTCAGGACCAATCTTACGATATTGTGAAAGGGGCTAGACCCCAGGGTCTAGGGGCCATGGTACAAATTTTTTCAAAAATTTAAATTTTTTTACGAGAATGAGTTTTGGAAAGGGGTTATATGAAATAAGAGACATGTTCGAATTCGGGGGTCCGCCCCTGGATCAAAAATTCATTTTTACATGTAAAGATACAATTATTTGATTGTTCTGAAATAACGCCTTAGCCACTTTACCCATCGCCATGAAATTTTTACCATATATATGTTGCATGTTCAGGACCAAGCCCACGATACTTTTGAAGATACTTCAGAAATAATTATCATAACATTTTATTTTAATCCACTATTGCAACCGGCGGCTTTTAATGAAAATAGTAGTTTCATACTAAACGCCAATAGTTTATTACTTTATTTAGTTTATTACTTAAATAATCAATGATTGTTTCATAAAATCAATTCTAGGAAAGGTACTAAAAAATATTGTACGTATAAACTGATTTACTTTGAAAAGTACTAGCGTTTTATAGGAGTATTTGAAAATAGCATCTTCTACAAGAAACATCCTTGGATTCAAATTATTGTACGTGTAAAATTGCCTTAGTTTGAAAAAACTTCTTTTGTTTTTCGAAATGTCATTTTCAACCACAGTTCGCGGTAAAACGTATCGAAGTGGACGTAGTTTTAATCGTTTTGAATAAATTAATATTAATTTGTGTTTCGGATGCCGTTGTTCTCGATTAGTTAGCTATATTGCAATAAAATAATTATTGGTGATTATTTTCCAGGTATTAAATATTATTTCAAGTGGATATACATACATTCTTATTAGATTTAAGTTTTCAGTTTATAAACGTGTTAGTCTATGATTACTTTTTGATTGTAGATAACATTTGATTTTGCTTAAAAAAAATTCCGTAAAGACATTTTCAAACACAGTTCGCGGTGAAACGTATCGAAGGGAACATTAAAATCGTTTTGATAAATTAAAACAAATTTCTGTTTTGAATGCCCGTCATTCCTGATTAATTAGCTACACGTTTCATTTTTGCTTAAAAATGCCACCGAAAAAAAGATCAATTGGGCAGGTAACTGCAAAGTCGAAGAAGATTAGAGCCGCAAGGGTGGTTGAATCAAGCGAACAGCGTAAAGCACGTCTTGAAAATGATCGAAGCAGTACATCTTCTTCTAGAGCTAATGAAACAACTAAACGGCGCGAAACACGACTTGCAAACGTTCGAAGCAGGATGTCTTCTTGTAGAGTTACTGAAACCATTGAACATTTTAGAGGTGATTTAAAGTTAGCAGCATTCAATTACGAGAAAGACTATGATTACAATGTTTCAATTGGGCAAATGGAAAACATTTGTTTGTATTGTCATGCTTTAAAGTTTCACAATAAATCGCCTGGAATATGTTGAATGGAAAAGTGAATTTGCCTCCTCTGGATGATCCACTTGACCCTCTTCTAGCTTACGTCTCCGGAACTACAGAGTTATCCAGACATTTTCTACGAAATATTCCAAAATACAACTCATGCTTTAAAATACAGTGATGTAAAGAGAGAATTCTTGCATAACAATCAAGGTATTTGAATTATATACCTCCCGTGCAACGCCGGGTAACTCAGCTAGTAGAATTTATAAAACATACATAATTATTTTTAATAAAAAATACTTTACTAAATCTCTAAACTAATAAACGTTTGATATTATCTCGAATTTTTTTTCCAATCATTAAAATAGACACATTTTCCAGTAGATCATCTACACCAACATTTTCATAATCTTCTTGATTTTTGATTTTCAAAAGGTATTTTTAAAGTCTAAGCAGACATTATGTAAAGCATAACAAACATTAAATATTTGAATGGCTTTTTGAGGTGTGTAGTGAAGTTCTCTTGCGCACGGTGTGCGGGAAGCCGAAAAAAGTTGGTCTAAAATGCCGAAAAAACTAGTGCCATATATAAATACAGCGTGCTCTACAGTGTCATTATCCATTAAACAGAAAATCGTACCTGATCACTTAACAAAGAAATCTCGAAAAAACGCGATTTTTTTAATTTTAATTGAAAATATCATTTCGGCGGCCAATTTAAAGAGGAAGAAATTAAAGATGATATAACTTTTATACTTTTTTCTTAATCTGTATTCCTTTATCTACAAAATGAATCCTATGTCAATATTTTGCTAAACCTAGTTTTTGCTTTACAACCAAAAATACACTAACATACAATGCCGAAAATCAAAATACTCCACCTACTTTGCTAGAAACAATGCTAACTCAAGGTCACTGTGTACGGAAAGGCGAAAGAAATTTGCCTAAACATTTTTGAGTTGGTAACGTGGAGAAAAATGGCCTTCAAACGGTTTTTGGAGGAATCGAAAGACAATCGCCAATCTTCGGAATTATATACATGGTGCATTGTGGAAACCAAACCACCTATATCAGTGCAAACAGCGAGCAAATTATTCTCAATTGATTTGAAAAAATTTGTAAAATGACGATGACGATTTATTGCTCCATATATATTCGAACATTTGGAGCCAAAATATTCACTTGTTTTAAATCCTTTGACAAAGGAATAGATTGCCGCTTCGATAGTTTCATGCGTCGTACCACAATACCCAAACGATATTGCGAGATTTCAATGCAATTGCATGGCGCAGTGACATTTGATGGTTGATACATTGGTACAGGTGTTTCTCATCAGATTCAATGTTAGTGGTAAATATTCTTCGGTTGGGTTTGATTTTTCCGGAACAGGAATTTCATCTGAATGCGGCAGCGGTAATTGAGCATATCTCATTGCATTGTATGTCAAAGTACCAATTTTTTTTCTATTAGTACCGAGAATATAATTCACGCACCCATAACCTTGAATTTGATCATGTATTTGTGGGTCTATCCATATCATCGGGACACCAAATGACATTGCGGCTTCAGTATTCTGTCATTCAGTATTATGTATTTCAAAATGCATGCTGTACAAACAATAGACGGCGTCCAATTCAGACCACTAATAACATTTTGTGAAAAGTATAGTCGATATAAATCGGCGGTTTATCATTTATTTTGCTGCGATTAATCATAATTTTAAATTTTCCATTCGCATAACAAAAGCAATTGAGTTTAAAACATCTAGCCATATTTCACCAGATTTCATAAGCTTTTCACTTTATTTTTTGGGTTCTTTTGTCACTTTATATATTTAAATGAAAAACTTTTTATTTTTAATTTTATATTGTAGTTTTTATTTCTTTCTTATTGTGACAATTTTTTAAATTTTTTTAGAAATATCGATTACGAGGATAATTTCTTCTTCGGTTTATATAACATAATTTATTTTGAAGCTGTTTATATACTGTTGGTGTGTGCTGTTGTTTGGCACCCCCTTTGTTTTTAAGTTATGGTTGAAATTAAGTCGTAATTTTTATTGGTTTTGGTATTGATTTTGTCGTTAAGTAAATTGTTGTTGTTTTGGTTTTGAATATTTCCAGCTCTTCTAACCTAGAAGCTATAATTTCGGTCTGCCTTTGATTATGTATAAAATGGTTAAATTTTTATTGATTTCAGTATACCTATTCGGCAAATTTCTTTCACCTTTCCGCACACAGTGACCTTGAGTTAGTATTGTTTCAAGCAAAGAAGGCGGAATATTTTGATTTTCGGCGTTGTAGGTTAGTGTATTTTTGGTTGTAAAACAAAAACTAGTTACCGCAAAATATTGATATAGGGTTGATTTTGTAGATAAAGGAATTCAGATTAAGAAAAAAGTATAAAAGTTGTATCATCTTTAATTTCTTCCTTTTTAAATTGGCCGCCGAAATGATATTTTCAATTAAAATTAAAAAAATCGCGTTTTTTCCCGATTTCTTTGTTAAATAATCAGGTACAACTTTCTGTTTAATGGATTATGACACTGTAGAGCATGCTGTATTTATAATTTTCACACTAGTTTTTTTCGGCATTTTAGACCAACTTTTTTCGGCTTCCCGCACACCGTGTGCGGACACTAAACAACGGAATCGTCCTTTTAAAACACCAAAAACTTGCTCAATTATATTACGTAACTTTGAGAATATTATGTTGAATTTTGCTTCTGGATTGCCTTCCAATACCACACGATATGGAGTAAGTAACCACGGCTCAAGTGGATATCCTGAATCTACTTCGTTGAATTCAAAATACTTGTTTTATAGTAGTACATTTGTTTAAAAAATAATATACCAACTATAAATATTTACCTAAAAGCCAGGATGATTTGTCTCCGCTTCTGTAAGAGGTCTCCAAAAGCCTTCGTTCTTCACTTAGACTCCACACATGTGAATCGTGGGATGATCCACCAAACCTGGCATCTGCAGATCTTATTCTCATATGGTCACAAATCTGCAAGTTTATAAATAAAGTATGGGTTAGATAAAAATTACTTTTAAGAAATGTATTAATTATTGTGACATATACCACCATTGCATTGATGCTGTGCTTTTGTTTTCTGTTAAAATATAAATGCTCGTCATTATGCGGTCTGATGATTTAAATGTGAGTACCATCAATTGCACCTATTACTCCAGGAAAACCGGATTTATCAAAAAAAAATTGTTTCGCTTCCCTTTTTGCAGTCTGCGATATAAAGCGAATGGAGTTTGGGCAAATTTTTTGTTCTATGGCACTGCAAACTTCACTTATAATATCTGAAAGAGTTTGTTGAGTTACAGATATTCGCACTTCTTCTCCAGTACCATATTGAAATCCACCTCGGGACAGCGGTTGATCTTCTACGAAATTTCAACTCGTCCGAGATTTGTTCAAGTACAAATGAAAACGCTTCTTTTGTGAGTCTGAAATGTTTTTTAAACCTAAAATTATGTAAAAAAAAAGAGTAAGTTTCGCTGTGTGTAAGTATGTTGTATTGCTTATCAATCTTACATTTTATCTAATAACTCAAAAACATTCGAGTTATCTCGAAGAATTCGTCTTTGAACTGCTGGGTTATGATTTTCATTATCACTGTCTTCATCGCTACTAAACCAAACTACCATCCATTTTTAGTTAAATATGGTTTGTTTGTTGTAAGAATAAACTATGGTTTATAACAAATGGTTTTGGATTTTATAATTATTGACGTTTGACAGCAAAAATAAATTAGACGGAAGATACGATTGAAAAATCGCGTTTCGATAATGACAATACTAAAATTAAATCCAAAAGTCTTACGCGGTACCAAATAATTTTCGAATCGGATTTAGTTTTCGTATATTTTTGAGATTCGAATATTCCGCGACGCTATTCACAATAAAATTCCACAACGAGAAAATTTGACGTTTTATTCCACAAAATTGTAATTTTCCATTCCAAAAAAAACGGAATGCTAAGTTCTCGTTTAGAACCAAATCCCGTTTCACAAAGTAATTCCATATAATTTAGAGCTTGTGCGGTTTCCATATTAACTTTCATAATTATTTAGATTAACAAACAAACTTGAAACCATTAATCCGAACAATTGCACCGAAACAAAGAATAAACCTAAGCGTATATAAAACTACTTTGTTTGAACAAAAATTCAGATTTATTAACAAAATATGTATGTATATACTCTTCTTCGTGTGTGAATTTCATAGTTTTGACTGATTGTTGAACAAATCCAAAGTTGTATTAATATCAACTCTTTTCACATGCCACTCTTGCCAATTCCAATATAATAAAAGAAATACAACAAAAATGGAAATTGGATGCTTATGAATCATTCGAAATGGACAGAAATAGAACTTCACTGAGAATTTGGCAGATAGCTAACGAACCGTATCGCCAATGGTAACATCATTTAACTTCCGGAACTATACGACGATCCTCCATTATTATAATTTTTTTATTTGGCGCCTACCAAAACTGTTACAATCGCAGTTTGGAATCATTGGCCGCCGAGGCTGATGTCTGATTTGTTGTGCCGACTAAAAAGACAAGGTTTTAATAACATTCTAGGGTTACCGACAAAGCTTGGTTCTATCTCTTTTCAACGGAGCGTTTGTACGAGCACTAAAACAATGTATCATCGTTCGTGGTATTCATAGTTACCAAGATCTATTGAATTAGGTAAAAAATCATTGGCATCTGTAATAAACTCTCGCCTAATATCACCTGTTTCTGCAGAACCAAACGGTTTTCAACCTTTGAAGAACTCTTAGGGTCAATTTATTTATTGTGCATTACCAGATGCCGTTGGATATCGCGGCCAATTGTATAAAACTTCACCAACATGTCACATGGACCGCACATCAATTCTAGCGACGCTTTCAAAAAAAGTGTGTCACTTGCCCACCCTGCAACTTTTTATTTGATATACACATAATTAATGGTCTGTTACACACAAATGATTTCCATATTAATTTTCGATTGCAAATTTTAGTTGAAATTCAATAAAAATTAAAATTTCTTGAAAACTTTTAATTTAAGGTGTCCTTAAAAAAATTTGAATAATATCAAGCAGCAATATTAACATTTGTATGTGTGCTGGCTGTTTTTGTATTTATTGAATGAAAGCCCGCATGAAAAATATTGTAAAAATAGAAAAAAAATTTTTTTATTGTTTTTCCACTTTACAATAGACAAATATAACGTACATATTACATAGATATATACATATATTTAAGACGAGAATAAAAAACAGAAAATCATCAAAAACAATATAAGGCTTTTTGTTTTATTTTTTATAATTTATAATAAATATTAAATTCAAAAGAAATTTGAAGCAAATATGCAGGCAGGCAAAATGGAAACTCTATAATTGAACTTTTTGTTTTGCGAACGCGCGCGCTATATTCAGCAGAGAAAGTTTTCCCGTTTGTTTTTTCTCTTTTTTTAATTCGAAAGTTTGAAAAAATTTAAACATTTTTCTTGGATTTTCCGTTCAGTATACTGATTCCGAAGCTTTTCATGTTGAAGTTTTTACTAAAGTACAAATAATTTTTTTCGTTTTTTTATTGCTCTACTTTTGGATACAATTATGCACTGTAAATATGGAGAAGTGAAATCATTATTTGTATATACTTTCATCGCATATAATAAAGTTGCCGCACAGAATGAAATCATAAAACGTATATACAACAATTTAAAGTTTACGAAAAAAAAGTTCGCGTTGTTTGTTTTTTACTAGTAAACAACAGTACTAAAAATGCTCATTATTTACAAACGATGAATGAATTACGAGAGTAAAAAAAAACCTATAACAATTTGCTGTTTGCTTAAACAAGGTGCTTAAAGCACATTAGTTTGTATAAAGGTCATATCAGTATATTAATCATGCTAATTAAATATATTGCATTCCGTTGCTGTGCGTGGTTTGTGTACACCTACCGGATATATATATATATATATATATATATATATATATATATATATATATATATATATATATATATATATATATATATATATATATATATATATATATATATATATATATAAATTAGGGCGGTGCTTATTTATATGGAGTAAAACAAAAGGTAGAATTTCTTGCGCGACACCCATTGATTTTCTTCCTTTATACACCAATCTTTAATATTCAAAATTTCAAGCCAATCAGACCACTCTAACACGTGCCGCATCGAGGTTAAAATTTAAGTCATTTTTGTATTACCTATTTATTCAAAATAAACTATGTAATTCAATTTAAATTAAATAAAAACATTTCAAATATTTTAATAATGAAATTTCTTAACTTATTTTGTTTATAATACATAATAATTATTTTATGTACGTACTGTATCGTACTTTTCTAATATTGTATTAAATGTACGATGACTTCAAATTTTCGTTGCTATAATATAAGAAATATGATGGAGTATCGATATATTGATTGCACAATTTTTGTGTAGAAAATATTTTGAATATTACAAATATACGAAATAGAGGACCAAATAAAATATGAATTAGTTTCATCCTAGTTTTCTTGCACGCATAACATTTCTTCATTTTGAACACTTTAAGCTTAATGCGGCACGTGTTAACATTGTCCTAGAGCTTAGATTGGTTTTTAAAGTTTTTCATACAGAGGAACAAATTTATGGTGTGTCCCGAGATAAAAAGCAGGGTTGGAAAATAAGGACCACCCAAATATATATATATATATATAGTTACAGTTCCCATAGAAACTGCCACGCAAGCAAAAGATAAACAACGTGACTTGATTGATAAGACAATTAGCGCAGCAAATCCAATTCTGCAACATAAACTGTTTTAAGCGCATGGTTGATCAACGTGACCATATAATCATGTTCATCGAGTCGAGGCAAATTTGATGAGTTAGTAATTTTAAGTTTAGAGTTAAAGAAATTTAGATTTAAAGAAATTAGTCCGATTTTAGATTTTAAAGAAAAAACTTGTAAAACCATTCTTAAGAAAATAAAGATTAAAAAAATAAATTAAAATAAATTTTTTTTTAACAACTTTTAAAATACGAAATACGTAAATATATATATATATATATATATATATATATATATATATATATATATATATATATATATATATATACACTACTCCAAAAAATTAAAGGCACACTAATTTTTTTCAATTTTTATAGTGTTTTTTGAAGAGCTGTATCTTAGTAAAATACGGTCGTACAGGGATGAAAAGAAAAGCATTTTAAAGCTTCAAATCTCTAGTTTTGAGACTTCTGAGCGGAAAATTTTTGTGAAATACCGTTATCACGCAATCATAAGAAAGAGCGCGAAGAAAAAAAATTCGAATTTTTTTTTTTTTTGTAAGGGGCCGTGGGCGCGGGTAATTTGTTTTAAGTTAAACCAATGCATAGGTCGGTTAGCCTGTTAATTAGGCGTAAATTTAATTTCATTCTGGTCTCTCTATGTCAGCTTTTTGCTGAGATATCTGACTTTGAATCAGAATTTCATCCAAAAATCAGTTTAGAATCCCATTTCCATCGTACATACCAAATTTCATCAAAATCGGATAAGAAATGGCCAAGTTCTCCTTAGTTGGCCATTTTCCAGAACTTTATCCAAAAATCAGTTTAGAATCCCATTTCCATCGTACATACTGAATTTCATCAAAATCGGTTAAGAAATGGCCAAGTTCCATCCTAGTTGGCCATATTCCAGAACTTTATCCAAAAATCAGTTTAGAATCCCATTTCCATCGTACATACTGAATTTCATCAAAATCGGTTAAGAAATGGCCAAGTTCCATCCTAGTTGGCCATATTCCAGAACTTTATCTAAAAATTATTTTAGAATCCCATTTCCATCGTGCATACCAAATTTCACTAAAATCGGATGAGAAATGGCCAAGTTCCATAGTTATTGCTCATATGTATTGCAGAACTTTATTTAATTTTCTATCGGCTCTTATCGGCGAGTATTACAAAAACAATCGTACGATCATTAAGGGTTAACAAGTAACTAACGCAAAATGTGAAAAAAGTCGTTTTTTTATTTTGATGAATACTTGTTCTTTTAATTGTTTTGTAAAACTTTGATCAATCTGTCCGAACAAACGGTTGGATGGATCAATTTGAAAATAATACAGGGCTATTAGGAGTACATTAAACTGTAAAATGACCTGGCAACATTAGTCTTTTCATCAATAACGGTAAAGTAACGGTAGATTTATTAAGACAACCTAAAAAGTCGTTTTTTTGTACTTTTTTCAAATCAGTATTGAGGGTGAAAAAAAAATTTGTTCTCCACTAATCATTAAAGGGTCTTGTAGGAAATTTACTGAAGTTTTTAAGGGTGCCATAAAGTTTACTGTGCAGTCATTGGTTGCTGAGATATCGATGATCAAAGGCAAAAGGATCTTTTTTGATTCAAAGTCAGATATCTCAGCAAAAAGCTGACATAGAGAGACCAGAATGAAATTAAATTTACGCCTAATTAACAGGCTAACCGACCTATGCATTGGTTTAACTTAAAACAAATTACCCGCGCCCATGGCCCCTTACAAAAAAAAAAAAAAATCGAATTTTTTTTCTTCGCGCTCTTTCTTATGATTGCGTGATAACGGTATCTCACAAAAATTTTCCGCTCAGAAGTCTCAAAACTAGAGATTTGAAGCTTTATAATGTTTTTCTTTTCATCCCTGTACGTCCGTATTTTACTAAGATACAGCTCTTCAAAAAACACTAAAAAAATTGAAAAAAATTAGTGTTCCTTTAATTTTTTGGAGTAGTGTATATATATATATATATATATATATATATATATATATATATATATATATATATATATATATATATATATATATACGAACACGTATTCTAATATTATGATAAAGTCACATTAAATATAGGTAAAAATTATTATTTTGCATTTTCAAATCTAAATAAATATACAACTATAATATAATATACATAAACAAACAAAAGTAAATTAGCATTTAGATGAAAATAAGAAAAATTAATTTTCTTATCTTTTTATGTGCTTTCTGTGCTATATAACTCTGTCTGCTACTTTACGTACCTTACAAAAATAATTTTGAGAATTTTCGAAAATTTGACTTAAGACACTCTTTCATTACACATCGAATTGGCCTAACTCTTTTCACAAGTAGTTACATACGAGTACATACTATAATATACTGAGAAATTTCAGAACGAATTGAGATAGAATTAAGCTTTAAATTACAATAAAATAATCATTTTTCCAGAACAATAAGAACTCTACACCTACAATAACAAAATTGGTACCTTTTAATAAAAAATATTTTTCTAGTTTTCATATGTTCGTTTGTACATCTACATATACTATATGTGTTATTTAAGTCGAAATAAATAAATAAATACAAAAATACTATTTTTTGTTGTATGTATTTTGGATTAAAGATGATGATACTGAATGATTTATTTTTCTTAAAGATTTTTTTTTATTTTTATTTTTAAGTTTAGGTTGGGTTAGAGATTACATATAAGATATGTATACATATATACATTTTGTTCAACTCAAGTATTCCATAAATAAAAATTTTACGTGATTTGTTTTCATATATGTATGTATAGTAACGATGCTAATCTAAATTTGGCTTATGTATATTTTTCCATATATGTAATGAATGCATATATCTAATACATATAGGAAGAAAAGCTAATAAATTTAAATGTACATCTGGAAAGATTTTAAATTATTTGAATCTCGTTTGTACTAATTTTAAAATAGGATTCAATATTGAGCATAAATTCTGGGATTCAGCTTACAATATAACAAAATCCGATTTGAATAAACCCGCAAATATAAAAAACTTTATAAAATTTTAGGAAATTCGTAAACTATCTTTAACATTTTGGCTGATGTGACGGTATATGCCGCCAAACATGCAAGCTTTTGCTGAGACATGATGACATTTGGTGTACTCTCAATAAATGTACCCTAGGTGCACGCCATCGATTGTTTCGAAATTTTCCAATGTTAAAATACTGAAAAAAAATTTAGTTGCGTATTTTTCCTTTTAAGTGCTAACTCGCTATATACATATTACCCCCAATGTTTGATCCCTAACAAAATAGAAAATTTTTGTTAGAAAATGTAGAAATATTCCATGAACAATCGGACCTTAAGGACACAAATTTTATCAATTTAGATTAGGAAATTTTGATATTTGAAAATATGTTTGTGGTAGGAAATTGACAGTAGATTTTCAATTATTTTCCTCGGAATTTAGAGAATTTAGAAATAATAAAACTTGGAAAAATGGGGTGGGTATAGAAAGATTTTGAAAAATATATTCTCAAACTACTGATTAGTCCACTCTATAGTTGAGCTTTTCATGTTAAAAGGCGCTCCATTCTAAATATATCCCACGTCTTGAATTTGTTTCAATCTGATATCTTATTTAAAATCAACGAAATCAAAAGCTCTGACAACTCTATATAACTATATAACAACTCTATATGTATAAATACTGCCAATAAGCTCTAGATTAATAAATAAAAATAATTTGGTATTAATAAAAAAAACAGGAAATTTTTTGGTAGATATGGCACTCTCTATTTCTCTATACCAAAAGGTCTACGCTTTTAAAGTGATTGAAGATTTTTAAAAAATGGTGCTAGATGAATTCGCACCGCCCAATTAAGACTATAAGACAAGTTGAAAACATCAACTTTATAGGAGAGTATTTTTTTTTTGTTATCTTCGAAGACGATCAAACCTATTGATTTGAGCAGGACTTACCATTAATTGTTATATTGGTTTTCGATAAAATCAGTTTAATCATTGGTTTTAAATAAATTTGATGGACCTAACATTTGACAAAGCTACTTATTATAATTTAATTTTTTTACATGACAAAATAGTCAGTTCCTGTATCAAAATGTCATAGTTTATACGGAAATGAAAATGCAGACAAACATTCAATAATGTCAACAAAAGAAATTATTATTTTTAACTTTGTACTGAACACTGCCCACTACTTAGAATAAATGATATTTTAGCAAGTTTGTCGAAATCAACTATTTTTTGTGTATAATAAATACACACCGGGGGATATTTCAATTTACCCATTTAATATTTGGTGTTAAAAGTGCTCCCGCAATTTTTCAGTCCATTATGGGTCCTATTTTAGTTGTTATAGATCATGTCGTATATAATTTAGATGACATAACGATTGGAGAAAATAACGTTGAGCAATGCAAGCATACATTGAATTTAGTTTTGGAACGGTTGAGCAATTAATGCAATGTAAAAATTAATCTCGAAAAGTGTAAATTTGTCAAAAATTCCGTATATTTTTAGGTCACAACATATCAGCTGAGGGTATAAACCCCAATATGGATAAAGTAACAGAAATCCTTAAAGCTCAAGCTCCAAACAATTTTCAGGAATTGCAATCATTTTGGGGTCTTATCAAATGTATCGATAGATCTGCATGAGTACGAACTGGTAAGAAACCAAATATATTTGGAGTGATGCTGCTTGTTAGTAAGCAATAAATTGCTAGAATCTATCACCCCTCAAAGCCGTCTATAGTTGCAACTGATGCCAGTCTGTATGGCGTTGGCACTGTGTTATCACATTTAGTTAACGGAGTAGAAAAAGCAGTTTTGTTTACTCCTAGCACTCTTTCCCCAGCAGAAAAAGCTTCTCCGAGAAGCTATGGCTCTGATTTTCGCAGTAAAGAAGTTTAATAAGTATAACTACGGTAATAGGTTCACTTTGGTTACTGACTCAAAGCACTAAAAGAATTATTTAGTCCTAAAAACGAAACATGAAACATGGCAGCGTTCCGATTACAAAGATGGGCTGTATTTCTTTCGACATACGATTATGAATTGCATCATCGACTGCAAATTTGGCGAAATAAATAATATTAAAATTTTAAAATCTCCTCCTCACCATCCACAGTCTAATGGTTTAGCAAAACGAGGTGTACAGACCATAAAAACTTACCTTAAAAAATATTTTGTAGATAGATTCTAGTTTTCAGAAAATGTTGACAGTGAATCGGTTAAATCAACTATTATTTACATACAACGGCCACTAATACATCACCAAACGATTTATTATTGGCATTTAAATCGAGAACCTTGTTTAATTCACTCAATCCGAAGATATCGATGCAAAACCGTGAGAGGCAGAAACCAAAATGAGAAAAACCAAAGAAAACAGTAAGATTCATTTTAAATGTAAATCATGAGAGGAACTATGATAAAAAGGGGTCAGAAAGTATAAAATAATTTGTAAAAGGAAATCCAATCATGTATCACAATCATTTTCGGGAACATTTGAGGTGGACACCGGGCAGAGTTGTAAAATCTATTGGAAACCATATGTACTTAATAAATGTACAAAACATAGTTAAATACGTGCATAAAAACCAAATTCGTAAATCTACTATGGAGGATAAATATCATCCACCACTCTTGAGATAATACCCAGATGTAATAAAAGAAAGCAGGGTAATAGTGAAACTGATAGCGGCAATGATTGTGTTTTTTTAAGAAGGTCTAGCAGGGACAGTAAAATACGTTGTAGATTTCAATATAGGAAGTTTTCAGATCCTAGCTATTAAAAACAAGAATTATTATTTAAATTAAATGTTTATAGTAAGGACTAACTACATAGTTGTAGAGAAAAATAACATAAAAAAGGGGAAAATGATATGTATATTAAGACGTTAGTGCAATATCATTAATTAAGTGTATGATCCTCATATAATTGAAATTACATTTGTTTGTAGTATGGTAAGAATTATAGTATAAATTAAAAATAGGAAAATATTGTATTTAGAGTAGTGTTGAACAAGCCATGATTAAAGAGAGATGGTACAAATAGTACTCAAAATCTTTAAATGTATTATTTTAGCTTTTATTGATTTACCTGAAAGCTCATCTAGTTCTATATTTTCATTATTTTGTAACTCTTTTGATTATTTGTTGTCGGAAATAGGCGTTGTAACAACTTAAAGATAAAAGAAACAAAGAGCGCGCATTTAGTGGTTCTATGTTGTTTCATGTTGATTCTCTATTAGGTATATATCCCGCTATCAGTAAAATTATCATTTAAAATAATTTTGGTAAAGAAAACGATTAAAACGTTTTATAGAAATAACAGCTAAATATGTATTTACCTAACAGATCATTAAATTGTTCAGTATCATTTTCAGTTAATTTTTATAATGAAATCCGTTATTTAAAATATAATAATTATCATTTAGCCTAAAAAATTTTCTAAAGATCAAATGATTAACAAAATAAATCAGATTTAAATAATTATACTTAAATTAAGAAATTAATATTAAAATATTTAATTATTAAATATTAATAAAAGTTGTAGCACTTTGCCTGTTCTGGAGGATATCAATAAAAATAAATTTGAAAGAAGTAGCAAGGAAAATCAATAAAATTTAAGAAAAATAAGAACAAATGAAATTATCCTCCAAAACAAGCATTGTACTAACAGAATTGGACCTACACAGGGACTCTTGAGCGGTTGTTGCCGGCTAAGCATCAGGGTATGGCGTGGGGTTTTAGAGTATGTGTAGGTCGGGTTTAACCGCGGGAAGGATGATCCTGAATACCTACCATTACGCTAAACTACACTTACCTACCCCAACTCATCCATCGCTTATCGGTTAATAACTCATTTTAATAATTTTTCACTATTGCAAAAACTCATTGTATGTGGCTTCAATCATTGACAATAAATTAATAAATTTATTTTGGTATAAAAAGAAATAAAAAAAAAACTACAATGATGGTGAGCAAATGAATGACCCAAATTAAATACTACCTAAACTAGCTAACCTAAAACTACCCTACACCGGAATTTAATACTAATGAATAAAAAAAAATCTATTATATCAATATAAGAGAAGAAAATTGAAATTTATATACGAAAATATAATTATATAAACAAAATATAAAAATATAAAAAAAAAATGTAAAAAGACTTAACAATCTGATGAGGCAGCCTGTTGATCTGTTGATTGTAGTTAGTATGTTGAAAATACATCGCCATTTAGGCGCTCGCACATTAAATTTTGTGACATAATTTGTTGAAATTTCATATGATTCGCTAACTAGCAGTGTTTATTGGAATCACAAATTGTCTAATAAATTTCACTTTAATTTCAATAAATTCTACAGGTTGATATGATCACTAATAAGTGTTTTCATTTGAGTGGCTTTATTTCACTTCACTCTGAACATTCACTTAAGACAAGAGTAGTACTTTAGTACTTTTACTTAATAAAGAGTAAAATTATTTATTTATGTTTTTTTTTTTTTTTTGTACAACACAAAAAAAATTGATAGCCGGAATTGTCTATTCTAGTAACTAAGGCCACCAATCTTTTATTAGTTCTTAATTTCTCACTATTTGATTTTTTAGTTCAAAACTTCACTATCACCAGATTTTTAATAATGGATATTAAAGTATTTTTATTGTTGTGTCTTTCTTTTTGTTTTTATTATTTTTATTTTGGATGAACTATCACATCACTATTCAATTTATTATTATATCATACATTATTAATTTTTTAACCAAAATACAATTTAATTACAATTAATTACTTAATCGCTATTTGCTTATATTTTAAATATCACTTATTATTATAAATTTTTAACAACAATACCCTTTAGCCATAATTATTTGTCTAATAGCCATTTGCTTAAATTTTTGATACAAAACAATAAGCATTTTTTCCAGAATTTTCCAGAATATGTTTTGTTTATTTTTTTTTTTTCTTTCACCAAAATAACTTTACTTATTACTTAATTTTTATTATACTTTTTAATCCCGACTGACTGATCTGCATTAAGAATTTATTTTTCACGGACTCCGTTTTTTATTTTATTTTTAAACTCTATTTTCACAATTGATTTCGACTTCAACACTATAATTCTCTATTCTTTATTTAGCTCTTTTTTTTTTTTTTAATTTACATCAAAAAACTGACCGCGAGAACGTCATACGCCCATCTTTTATAGATGCATCCCCCACCAAAGACAAAGATTTTTTTTTTTTTAATATTTCCGCGCGTAAGAATTTGTTGGCTTACACACACCCGGTCATGCAACCTGCGGCATCTATCACCAAAAGCAATCATTCGATAGGCACTTCTTTATCGACACCAAAGAAACATTTAAAATTACCAATGTTTAATGGTAATCATTTAGGCGTGATGTAAATGATAATAATAAAAAAAAAACTCAAAAAAAAATTATACCAATAATCACTTATTGTTACAGCGAAGCTGTTACAAAGTCATAGTTAAAATTTTTTAACATTTTATTTTCTACCATTAATATTTAGCTAGCGAGGCTGTAGAACGCTATGAAAAAATAAAACCATTTAACAATGCAAATAAAACAAGGATTAGTACATATATTGTTTATGTCATAGTGGTAACGTATTGGACTAGAGCGGCAAAGGTCTTCGGTTCGATTCTCATCTAATTGAGTTTTTTTAAATTTTTATTACTTTTTTTTTAGTATTCATGTAATGACCAAATATTTTACTTTAAATTAAACATTCCGCTTTATAGTTATTACAGTAATTACATAAGAAAATACGGGGTCCGCGTTTATGATGCCCCTAAACACTACACCAAATTATTTAAAAACTTTCATATATTATAAGTTGTATAGTAAACCATGAGAATTTTTCAGAAAAAAAAAATTTTCCTTTCATAAACATCAAAGCATGCTCTGTTTGAAACAATTTAAGAATGAAAATTAACTGCGAGTTCACGACAATGGGCCCGATTCTGGTACGATAAAATTCATGTTATGTTATTTTATTTCCCCGCTTCCTATATGAATTTGTATTGAAAAAACAAAAATAACATAACATAACATAAAATTTTGGAAGGCAGAATCGGGCCTAATATTCTGCTGAAAAATTTTCAGCAGGCACCCAATCAATGTAGTCTATTTCTTAAACAAATTTCCCCTTCCGAATAAAATATTTTTAAATCGCATGCAATCCTGCTGAAAATTTTTCAGCAGAATATTGGGCCCAATTCTGGCACGATAAAATTCATGTTATGTTATTTTATTTCCCCGCTTCCTATATGAATTTGTATTGAAAAAACAAAAATAACATAACATAACATAAAATTTTGGAAGGCAGAATACGGCCTATTGTCGCGAACTCGGACTAAATAAATTTCTTTGTAGAAATGTTTTGGACTAGAGCGGCTAAAGTCCGGGGTACGATTTTGGTCAAGGAATTTTAGTTTTGTTTTTCAATTTATATTTTTTTGATGTTATAACGTCTTACACCGCATGTTCAGATAATTTACAACAAATTTTTCCCTTTCGTGAGCAATTACTATACAATCAACTATAAGCATTACCTTTAATTTAAATGTGTTGGTCCTTAGGCTTCCTGGCTCATTTTGCGCGATTTAAATCCTTCAACAACTGTAGTGAGAGAATGGCTCATCCGATCCGAGCAATTCTGAAGTCAATTTTTGCGTAAAGAAACAGTGGTGGTTAATTTAGTTTAAATTAAAATAATTAATTTCAACATGTTATAAACGTTATCACGCAAAAGGCCGTGTTGATGACACAGCCCACTCCAATTTGTTTATTTTTTTCTATCTGTAAGGTTTATTGTGTGATGCCCCAACGCATGTAAAATCGTCCTTAAAAGCCCTTACTCTTTGGTTTAAGGTCTATTTAAAGTACAATAATCCTTAAAAGCCTTTAGTCTCGAGCTATTACTATTTGGCTAAAATATAAATGTTAAAAAAATTCAAATGGTGAAATGGTGATTATGGCAGCAGCCGCTTGACATCAACATTATATATAAATTGTATCCTTCCTAGGACGGGCTATATTCCATAGTCTAATATATAATTACCCAATTCATTCACTAACTCCGGAACGCTTTTCTTATATTTCTAATTTACATACATTGATTGATTGATTTAGTGTATACGACCAAGCCTAAGGCAAGTTTTCTGGAATACGCCGGGTCCACCGTACACCCTTTTACGAATAAAAAAATAGAGGGAAAGGAAAGGTATGTTAGTAATAAAGAATCAACCCGGTTCCAGACACCATGGCGGTTGATAGTTAGTAAATAAGACAACACAAGACAACACAATTTCTAAACTACATGATTGTTAACTGCTTGTTGTTCCTGAAGAGTTGAGTCCGGCTAAAACTTTGTTACTGAAAATTAGGATTAAATTTAATCCCTTTAAGAACGATTAATTCTCGAACAATTTTAGATTCTGAAACAAATTAAATTATTTATCAGTATACTTAAGAGAGAAGTGTCTATGATCTTATTAATCTAAGAATACTTAAAGTTATATCCGCCTCAATCCAGGCTACCTAAATAGTTTTATAAATAATTTAAAAAGTCTTCTAGGTGACACCCCTACAAATTTTAACAATTAAACTTATATTAATAAATAATAACTGATGAACAAAATAAATAGAGTGCCACTCCTGGTTTCTTCATCCTGGAATCCCAATGTCTCCAATCCGATCCGAAAACTACAGTTTAATTCAAAACTATATGAAGCATTTTCGTGAACCTGCCACTTAAAGTGTAGAAGTTTGATCTGTGATGGCTGTTCTGTAATGAATTACAATTAATATCACCAGTACCCAAAATTAAAGTTATAAGAACCAATTAGTTACTAAAGTATGAATTCAGTATAGGAATTCCGTACAGTTTAGTAAAATTAGCCAAACTAGAGTATTTATCAGTTCTTTTATCCATTCAATGATTATTTTAAATAATTTCTATAAATTTTCAAATAAAACTAATCAATTCGCATGTAGAGGGTTTACAAAAGCACCCTATAACTTTTATTTTAGTATAAATTGTTCATACTAAGTTTGCACGGAATCCCTATACAGAACTGAAGTTCTGTAATTTAGGAGGATAAAAATCAAAACAACATAATTTTTTAAAACTACCTGTCCGCTATTCACTTCAAATTTTTGGCAATCTGCGTTGATCACCTACGAACACCTCTGAAAATCAAGATCGAAGCCAGTTAATTATCACTAAATACTATTTTTAACATTTAATTAACATTATTAAATAAGAGCTTAAAATCCCGTTATTTATTTATTAAACCTGCCGTAATACAAGTGACCAATCAAATTCTCCACCATGGACCAACAAAAATTTGTTTTTTTAACATTCAATTCCCAAACCAATCATTTCATACGCCAACGAGGATGCAGCAATGCTCTGAAACTCTATTTAAATTAAAACTTAATAAGAAAACAACCATATTTTGTTGTTGCAGCTCACATCATCCAATCGCATCAAGACGAAACTTATAATACAACATAATGACTCGTCTTTCCTTGATCCGAAAAATACCGTTCAAGTTAGATAATTTACCAATAATAAAAATAATTTATAAGTTAAATAGAAAAAAATAAAAGATTTAAATTTAAACTATATATTGGATAATTACACATAAGACTCCATTTAAATTAATTTAATTAATTTAAAAATTAATGTAATTCTACATTAGCTATACTACTCCGTATTCAAACCAAAATACCCAAACAAATCGTGTCATATGAAATACCTATTCATATAATGATTTAATATGAATTATATGACCCATTCGATTCAATACATGTACTCGATTATACGAATTACTCATATAAGAATCCCATTTGAATCGAAAACATTGTTGCTCTTGGTATATAAAGATCACTTTAAATGAACAGAACAAATGAAAACAACACCAGGAAAAATATTAGAATCCTGCTGCAATATTAAACCCCTCACACACATACAGAAAATAAGTACATATTTTCATATACTCTTTATGCGTAAGCGGAATCAAAATGAAAACGCATACGTATAAAAATATTCTCATTTAATCCTTTATATGTATTAAGTGTAGCCGGGGACGTAGTTTTCATTGTATATCACACTACAAATACAACACTTCAATGGCGAGATTTCCTGCTATAAAATGTTATGGAGAATTATGATATAATATTATACTGTTGAATATATTTTTAAAATGACGACGAACATACACACGGCTGCGAATACACTAAACAAAAAACAACCGCATAGCATACTACGAAATACATACATATATTCATTTCTATTTTCTATATAAAGAATATGAAGAATATTATTGTGTCATTTATACAAAATAAAAATACAAAATCTCATAAGAGTAAAGAGAGAAACAAAAAAACTTGAAATTTCATGTACAGAAACAAAAAATTAACTGCGCATATCAATTTTATCGATTTTAATTACATCATTTTACACAAAGAACAATGGCAAAAAATTATTTGAAATATAAACTTAAACGTCTAAAAGTGACACATATCCGAAAAAAATCAATTAATTATCTACGTTTTTTTAAACAATAATATTATCTATGTAGTTGAAGCCGAGTAAAAAAATAATGTTTAATCAAAAGTTATTTGACTATTTCGTTTTAAAGTTCGCTTCATGAGATTTGTCAATATAACCTTCAAAAGTTCAACACTGAATATCTATTAATTTCCGCCTTCTCTAACAAAAAATCTTGCACAGACTAGCTCAGAAAATCACAATGAGCTAAATAAGATATTTTTCATTTAAAGACGTAGAAATTTAATTTCAAATAAAACAATGTATGGGAAGCTGCCATTGTTCTTTAAGAGGCATGCATCATTAAGCGAAAAAGATCCAAAGCTTAATTTAATTCGCTATAAAGTAAAATCATTGCCTGGTTAATGCATCCCGATGGATTGCATTTTATCCATATTTATATTTAAATTTCACTATAGTTACACACAAATTTTCACTTAATTAAATTAAATTAAAATAAAATAAAATAAATTATATATTTAAAACTTTACACTACATCAAACAAATAAATAAAATTAACTAAATTAAATTAAAATTATATTCTCGAAGAAGACGACCAAAACACGTCCTTCTTCTTCGAGCGTCAACGACACAACGACCGACCGAATTAATTCGTAGAGTATACATATCAAAATATTATAAATTAGTAGCCTAAAGCCTTGTTCAGACTATGTTAGTAATTTAGTCGAGTAGCGAGTATTTTAGTAACTAAAATCGATGAACTGACCAAAAAACGTTCGCACTACAGTCTAATACAAGTTACAAGTGAGTGAGCAGTGTTTCAAAATGTAGAGAATACAACAAAGTAAATAGACACCCATGTTCTATATATTTCGTTGTTTCTTCGGTCTAATGAGACGACACCGTTGCGGCAACACGAATGAATTCGACCAAATCAACATGTTCGCACTTGGTTTATTTTGTTTTATTTTATTTTGACCTATTAACAACAAATTTCGAACAGGTCATACAAAATCACCATTTTTAATTCACCTTTTTTAATTCAGCCTTTTTTAATCATGTAGCCGTAGTAAGGTATTGGACATAAATCGGCTAAGGTCTGGGGTTCGAATGTGCACAGTGCCCAAGGCATTTTAGTTTAGTTTTTCCAATTTATATTTTTTTGACGTGATCACGTGGTCAATTAGTGTAAGCATTAATTTTAATTTAAATGTATGATTTCTTAGGTTGATCCTTAGGCTTCATGCCTCACGCATAATATTATCGCAACGACGTCATCAGGCGGCGAGGCAAGCCGGGCCATGAACCTCGGATTTCGCGCGATTTAAATGCTTGAACCAGAGAATGGCTCATCCGATCCAAGCAACAGTGGTGGTTAATTTATTTTAAATTAAAATAATTAATTTCCACACTAATTTAAATTAAATTTACAAAATAGAGGTTTACAGGGTTTGACTGCTCTATAGCGAGAGAATGCCTCTTCTGATCGGATTAATTCTGGTGCTAATTTGTGCATAAAAAAAAACTGTGGCAGATAATTTATTTTAAATTAAAATAATTAATCTCCACATAAATCTTAATTAAAATTACAAACTACAAAATAGCTATTTGCAATGATTGAGAGCACTGTAGCGAGAGAACGCCTATTCTGATCGGAGCAATTCTAATCTCAATTTGTGAGTAAAGAAACTGTGGTGGATAATTTATTTTAAATTAAAGTAATAACCCTTCACAAAAAGAATCCCTCATTTATTTGTGCGTAAAGAAACTGTGGCTTATAATTTATATTGAATTAAAATAATTAATATCAACATCTTAGAAACGTTATCATGTATAACACCTACGGCCGGCCGTGTAGACGACATAGCCCACCCCGATTTTTTTTTTTTGAAGAAAAGCAAAGCTCCCGCTGTTTGTCGGTCTTTAAGGTTTTTTGTGAGATGCCCCAACACATGTAAAATCATCCTTAAACACTCTTACTCTTTGGTTTAAGGTCTATTTTATGTACCATAATCCTTAATTATTCCTTAGCTATTCCTACTCGGCTAAAAATATATCAAATGTTCAAATGGTGATTGTGGCAGCAACCACTGGACATCACCATTACATATAAATTGTATCCGTCCTAGGACGGGCTGTACCCCTATAGTTATACATGTTTATCTAAATATTCTGAAAAGTATTTTTGTTTTTATATTTGTTATAAATAAACTAAGACAAAATAAAATAACATAGTATTCCAAATTTGTCGATTTCAAAACGAACAAACTAAATTACAAAGCATGTGAAGTTAGCCCAGTTTTTTATCCCAGCAAAAACAGAAAGTTTCATCAGGCAATACAATTTCGTCTTATCCCAGCTTTTTTTATTTACGAGTATGTATCAATACGAAACGAAAGTAAAATATTCTTTCTATCCCATCCCAGTTATTAAGAATTTTATTTTATTTTTCGGTTTTGGATTTATTTATGAACCCAATTAAAAGAAAAATAATTCTATCATTTGAACTACTCGGTCCGGAATATGTGGTTTAGGTTTTGAGATACAATTTCCAGCGGCCCCATATGATTTTTTATATGGAAAATGCACGAAATATTTTCCTGTATTCTTGAAACTTCTTGGGCCGGAAAATTTGTTTATTGTTTTGAGTTTGCCATAGATTAGGGCAAATTTTAATGAACTTAACAATAAAGGAAAATATTTCGTGCATTTTCCATATAAAAAATCATATGGGGCCGCTGGAAATTGTATCTCAAAACATAAACCATATATTCCGGTTCGAGTAAAATAAAATAAACTTCTTAATAACTGGGATGGGATAGAAAAAATATTATACTTTCGTTACATACTTTCGTATACTTTTGTTACATACTCGTAAATAAAAAAAGCTGGGATAAGACAAAACTGTATTGCCTGATGAAACATTCTGTTTTTGCTGGGATGAAAAACTGAGCCAACTTCACATGCTTTAAGTTACAGTCAAAAAAAACGAATGTGGTTCAAGCTTCACATGAACCGCAAATGTTTGGTAAAACATAAAATCAAAAATAGAGGTAAATATTGTGACGATTTTGGCCATCATACAACAAGCTCACGTTATGAACTGCAATAGCTTAGATGGTTAAGTGTTATAAACACGACCGATAGCAAGCAGAGAAAGTTTTCGGTTTATTTTAAATCGTTAAATAGAGAAATAAATCTGTTGTCATAGCACCACCAGTAGCAAGGTGACATATGTACTTAAATAGTAAAGTCAAAGCAAATATCAAAGTGTATAAAAGTAAAGTGAAATAAAAAGTACACAGTGTTTTTAATTTCAAAATTCGAACGAACTCAGAAGCCCAGTTCGTAACAATATTTTTGCTACATGACATGATTTGTTTTTTTATTTTTTGTATTTTGAAAATGATGATCATTGAAAATTTATGGTATGCAATTATATAACATTGGGAAAAGTCGGACGCACAGAAATATTTAGCCTCAAAGATGTCGTCATGACATTTTTAACACAGCATCATACATGTAACGTGAACACTGAAAGTACTCTCGCTATGTTTTTATTTTTTTTGTTTCTATTTTAATGTGATAAATAAAAAGAGACGAAATATTTTTATTTAATATAACATTTTACATGACACGCAACATTTAACATAGCATTCTAACGCAGCGTGTAACATGAACCCAAAACTAGTACCCTAAATGTTTTACCAAACAAAAAAAACTTGATGTTTGAAATTAAAAGCTGTAACTATTATATAGCGTAATTTACGCTTGAATTAGCTTTTAATTTTATATTGACAATTTTTATTAGCATTATGTTTTAAATTTTCAGTTATTACTTGTTATTTGTTTATTAGTCTTTTACAAATAATTTACATGTTATTGTAATTTACACAGTTTTTACATTTTTTATTTGTAAAATGTACAATATGAGTTTTTCACGAATATGCACAACACTGCGGTCGGGAGTCACTCGAGATTGACGTCGTTTAAACTATTCAATGCCTCAAAACAACAACGAGGGGCAGACTAATATATTATATTGATTTACCAAGTATATTCTAAATACACAAACAAATATTTATTTTTAAATTCTCTATTGAATTGAATCAGTTACATGAGGGTAAGTTAAATGCACAAGAAAAAAAAAAAAAAAAAAAAATAAACGAAAAATTCTCCCCGCTACCAGAACTCTAGAAAAAAAGCTATAAACAATACAAACAATACACACATTGTTAAATTTTTTTAAAAACACTTAAAAAAATTTAAAAATGTGTGTATTAAGTGTGTTTCGCCAAGTGCCTACGGCAGAAAGTGTAAAAAATACAAACAATTTTGAATTGGAATCAGCAAATTGTAAAACTTAGCTCGAATTTGGAACCAATTTTAATTTTTAGCTTTTTTAATTTTGCAATTAACATTTTATATCATACGATAGACAGTTAATGACTTTAGTGCAAAAAAATGATGTATACACTCATACATAGTACGTAATAAAATTGAATTACAAATTTTTTTTTTCGTAGTATAATCGAAAAAAGCTCATTTCATATTCAAAAATTGTATAAAACTTTTTAATAATAAAAATTTTATATTATCAATTTTTTTGATGAATGATTTAATCTTATCAATACAAACGAAAACAACCAAGAGAAAAGAAATCTTTAGAAAAAAAAAACACCAAAAATAAAATGATAACAGTAATAATAATAATGAGAATATTAAAATGGAAATACTTGTATATATTGATAAGGAGAATTTTCATTATTATTAAGATGATAAGAATAATATCAATATTTATTTATCTTTTATCTTCAATTATTTTATATATCATACATTTCTTAAATAATATACACATAGAAAGAAATTAAATTGAACGTTACGTTATAGATACATGAGTACATAGAATATACATACATAATGAAAATATGTTAGTTGTCTGATAAGGATATCAGTATTATGTTGGATTCTTAATTAAATTATGTATTTATTGAGTACTTGACGTAAAAACACTTAAATACATAATTTTCCAGTATATAATCCCCAAAACCTTTGTTTATGACTTTACCTACAAATATAAATGTAACCACAAATATAAATGATACAGTTACGTTTACGACTCCACGTGTATACATATTATACTGTATACATATGAGCGACTCAAAAAAGCTCAAGAAAAATTAAAACCCACCAGAAAATATTTTATTTATCATTTTATTTCATGTTTGTTACACTGTTGTTATTATTTTGTTTTGTTGGTTAAAAGCTACAAAAAAATAAAACATAAATGTAAATAAGCAAGCACCTTATGATAAAGTAACTAGGTAAATACATTTCCTTATTCATGCTCGTGTATGTACATACATATTTTTTAGCAACAAAAGCACCAAAATAAATATTTTTCTATATAATTCAGTCAATCTTAAATTATTTAGTTAGCTTTCTTTCCCAAAAAATATAAAATGTAAATAATTTTGGAAAGTCCTTTTCACTGAGAATTAACTTTTATTTTTTTAGTTTGTGTAGGTATAGGTATACCTACGTATGATATGTTGTGTTCAACTCTATGTTTGTTGTGTTTTTCTTCGTTTTACCACGAGTGAAATTATTTATTTTCATCATTTATTTATATGGTTGCGGTACTTTGTTTCCGAAAGAATTTTTCATCTCATACATGAATGTATTTATTTCAAAAGCCCCAAAAAAATAAAACAAGAGCTTTATTTTTAAAAAGTTATTCACGTGAATTTAATTGATTTAAATATATTTATAAACAAGCTTCCTATGTATATGTGCGGAAAACATATACAATATGAATGGAAAACCATTTTCATATTTCTGAAAAGTTATGATATATTGTTGGATTTATTAATAAATAAATAAAATTTAGTTGTTTATATTTACCTTATGAGTCATAGAAAAATGAAAAACTCATAAACTATTTTTTACTGTAAGTTACAATAAGTTAATAACTGTTATGGTGGTGTTATATACATACATCTTTTAGACTATATGAAAAGAATATGATAGCAAATGTCATAGTCTGCAGCTTTTCTTTTAACACGTTAATCGCCATATCAGTCATATCTGTCTTTCAAAAGCTTAGCCTACCAGGAGCAAAACTTGAAAATTGAATCGATTATGGTGGCGATTAACGTGTTAAAGAATATTTTCTCAAAGTTAATTTATATTATTTCCTCGTTATTCTTCGGCAAAAATAATAAACAATTAATCCAATTGAATTTCTTAGTGGAATGTATAAGTCATTTTAGTACAAAGGTTAAATGAAACGTGGCAAAAACGCGAACTAAATTATTTGTTTTCATAAAGCTAAATATAAGAATAAGGCAGATATCCTGAAACTGATTAGAAATTTCAAATATTTTACGTGATTCTCTTAAAGCTTTGGCTGCCTAAGTTCGGACCACTTAAACATACCAACATTTGTGTGCAAACCTTCAGCCTTGCCAAATAAGAAAAAAGTTATACGGGGGAATTTTAAAGAATCTGATAAACAAGGTCTGCAACCAAATTACGGTATTGCTAGATAACAAGGAAGTTTTGATTTTAAATGGTCGTCCCGTTTTAAATTATCCCAGATTTTTATCACACAAAAATTTAAAATTACCCATGACAACACGAGCGTAAAAATTCATATCACACTTTTTACTCGAGCAAAAAAAATCCATCCTAGGATTTTAATTTATTTTGAGATATTTTGCCCATAGTTAAAAATAAAAAATAAATAATTTTTAATGTCAAGATTATGGCTACCCTAGAAAGCTGTTATGACAAGTGGCTGTCTTTGGGCCAATTCTAAATCCAGTTTCCTTGTTAGAATTCTTGCTATATTAATAAACGTATTGCCTTTCCTTTGTTAGAAATTAACAAAAAAAAGAAAAAATCATAAAATTCTTCTGCTGAGAATTATAAAGATCCGGCAAATTAGTTATATCAGTTTATTAGCAGGCTCCTTTGGCTACCTCTTGGATAATTCTGAACGCGGTTCGCTTGTTAGAATTTTTGCTAGATCAATAAATGTATTGCCTTCCCATAGTTAACAATGAATAAAATAAAAATTGAAAAATAAATTCTTCAGCTCTCGATTATGGTGGCTCTGAAAATTTGTTATATCGATTCAGTAGAGGGTTCCATTCGCTACCTACTCTGAGATAACTTCAAGAGCCATTTAAAATATTTATTTTAATTGTTGTCGTAATCGTTTTTGGTTTTAACTCTTATTATTAAAACACATGTTCCCTCGTTTACTATTTACGCCATTATGTATTTTTCTTCAGCAAGAGTACTGCGCTTCGTCTTCATTACATTTTTATGGTAATTACTAGAATATATTCTAATAATCTATAATAACGCTATCTCTTATCAATAATTACAAAACATAATTTAAATTCAATTATTTAACGGAAACTTAGAACACTACATTGTTAAGATATTAAACTGATAATCGCTTATTCCAACAAAAGAGAGAATCAATTGACGAAGACGTCAATGACCTTCCTGGGCCATCTTTAACAAATAACACGAATAAAAATATTTAAAAAAACTGGAATAATTGGTGATCGAAAATCGAAGAGAGGCCAAACGAAGAAGAAAATTAAAATGCCGAATATTAATATTTTATGACAGTGAGCCATGCAAAGCAGTTCACATAAAGAAATGCGCTCAGCCATTTTCTGAACAATCCAGATTTAGCTCCAAGCGTTTTTGTTTTTTTGACAACCTAAAAAAATTAATAGACGTTAGATGAACTGTCGATGAGTTTTTATTGTATTGAGTAGAGCAGACTATTGTGAAGATTATTTGTCGGAAATCCCTCGTATTTTTGTTTCTACTTATTTACAGTACTAATTCTGTTTAGAAAAATAAACGGAAAGATGAGCGAACTAGGTAATGTGGCATTTAATTCTCCGATGTCACAGAAAACTATAAGTAAGTTGTTCAAAAAGCGTTATACAAGTGCCACTATTCGCGAAATTAATGAACGTAGTTGTTGATTATGATCATACTAGGAACACTCGAGGAAATACACATTTGTTAAGAGTTCAGTAATTTGACTCGAAGTAGTGAGACAATCATCATTTATTGCTGGATAATTGTAAATGCGGTCTAAAATAAATTAGACCATCCTCTACCAAATAATCTTCTGATGAAAGTAAAATGACGCTTAATTGACTATTAGTACCTAACGCTATTATTTTCGTTGAAGATTAAAATTTAGTTAAGCGGAAATACATTCAAAAATTATGTCATTGTAGACAATTTTCTCACGTGAAAGATTATTAAAATTCTTGGGCCAGTCGTTGCAAATATTTGTTTCAATCCCAATATATCTGGCCTTTCAATTAATTTTGTAAAAATATTAAAATAAAACTAAAAGTCAACCATTTATTTTTGGGTCTGGGGATTAAAGTTAAGTCGGTTTAAAGTTAAGGCTGACAAATAATTACGAGTAGACGGACTTCTACGAATAAATATAATGGATCTAGAGAAGACGACCGTGATAAAAAGATCTACAAGGTGGAACAAAGGACACCTGGCGACCTCTGGTTTAGGTATATAGCCTTGCCACAGGCATATAGACAAAAATCCACGCAAAAAATGATACACTACAACCAAAGCTCAATTACAGCTCACCCTCTTACAAAATAAGCGCAGTATTCTAATAGAACCGAGGGACTTAATTCTCAATAAGCCTGAATGTTTGACGCGAACAAATTGTTTAACAAGGAATCGTCTGAACCGTCACTTCAACTGACAGGATAATAATACCTTTTTTTTAGCTCATTCTCTATTTAGACCTTAAAACCTTCACCGGACAAATTTAACTTTAAGCAAAATTTACGAAGCTAAAAATATTTGTGGGGTAGCGGGTTAAAGCCGCATATACAAAATAAATGCTACTAAATTCCTTTTAAATTTCCCCAACTAATTTTTGCCGTAAAGCAAAAACACATAACAAAGTTTGGTATTTATTCCCACTAAAATGATTCTTGGTTATTTATTAACCGATTATGCTGAATTCACTTAATAGAATTTCTCTTCATTTGACACAGTTTTCCTTGTAATTGGAAGAAAATTAAGAGTAAAGTTAAAACTGAAATCTCCCTAAAATTTGGGGTTTTCTTAATTTTTGAATTTTGGGCGATTTTCATAATTGAACACTTGCCAGTGCATCTAATCTATATTAAATAAATAAAATCACACCTTAATAATTGCTAAAACGAGTAACATAATAATAAAATAAAAGTTAGGTCATTGACACTCTAAATATTCAAATTGACTTACTGATTTGTCTGTCTTAATTTCTGCACTATATTTTATTTTAATATGGGGGTGCTTGTTGACAGCCTCCTCGTGGCGCATCCTGGGCAATGTGCTGTAGATCGAACGGTTGTGGTATCCAATCCCTACGTAGTAGAGAAACAGTATAGCAGATAGTCAACAAAAAGATGAAATGTCGGGTGTAAACAATAATGTACTCCAGGTGGGTCAGAACTTAGATTCTAAATCCCGCCCCGGTTTACCGGGCTGCTCCACGGATTCTGGAGGGAGCAACACGACATTGCAAGGGAAATTGTCGGTAGGCAACCAGGCTGACCCTTTTCCTAGTACTACTGGAGGCACGGAACAAAAAATAAATGTATGGCCCTTTGGTGGAAGAAGTACGGCACTTCAGAGAACACCGCCGTCAACTCCACCATCAGGGAGCACCACACTGTTCAGTGAATCTAACAATGAGAAGGAAAATACCTCTCCTATGAAGCAATCAGTAGTCAATCAAACTTCTGAAGTCGTGCAAAGTGCACAAACTGATACAATAAACAACGCGGATTTAATAAGTAAATTTGAGCAAATGGAGAAGTTAATCGCGCAGCTAAACAATGAAGTTGTCGTGCTAAAGAAAGAAAACATTATGCTAAAAGAAACAGTAAATAGAAGTAACAACGCAGGAAACTCAGTATTAATGAACAACCAATTTCAAGTACTCAGAGAACAAGAAGAATACCACACTGATGAAGATGAGCTTGAAAGAGAAACAAGCTGGATACTACAGAGAGCCAGGAGAGCAAATAAGAAACCAAGAAAAGAATCCAATCCAATTAAGAGGAAAGCTGAATCATCACCAGAAGTTGAACCAATTCAAACTCACTCTAAAACTACCAATGCAATTACTGCACCTAAAGTGCATGAGCCAGAAAAGAAGAAACATGTCCCACCCCCGATCAATATTCTAGGAATATCAAATTACGGTAGTATTCAGAAATTGATGAAAGAAGTAGTACGAAATGACTACAAAGTAATATCGCTCAATAATAATATATGGAAAATTAATACAACAGAGCCTGACGACTATAAAGCTCTAGCTAACAAATTAAATGCTGATGGTCTCCAGTGGTACACCTACGAGGATAAAAATGATCGATCAATTAAAGTAATGGCACGAGGTCTACACCCAACTTGCTCAAAAGATGAAATCATTAAGGACCTGCAAAGCAAAGGCCTGAAAATAGTTGATGCAGTCAACATCATTAGAAAAGAGAGAAGAGATAACAGGGAGGGAAATGTTGAAATCAACAGAAGAGGTCTCCCACTTTTTATGCTAACCTTCGACAACCAAGAAAAAATAGAAAGTATCTATAATATTAGGGCTATCCTTAACCTCAGAGTTAAAATAGAAACACCGAGAAAGGTCACTCGACTAATACCACAATGCAAAAACTGTCAAGATTATAATCATACACAGAAGTACTGCCATCGAGAAGCAAGATGTGTTAAATGTGCAGGAAAACACGCAGGAAATGAGTGCATAGTTCCCCGAAATACAACACCGAAGTGTATAAACTGTAATGGCCAGCATCCGGCAAATTACAGAGGATGTGAAGTTGCAGTAGAACTACAAAAAATGAGAGATAAATCACGCAAACCAGTTGCATCAAGAAATGTACAATCTATAAAAAAAACCACGGAGCCAAAATGGTTGACTCCTAATCCTAACGCACAAAGAGAGCCAGTAAATGAAAATGTTACTTATGCACAAGTAGTTCAGCAAACAGAGCAGAAACAGCTCAAAGTGGATCTTGTTTTACAGGACATACTGAGAAATCTAGAGAACCTCAACAAAAGACTTTCTTCACAGGAAATGAGCCTGCAGAACGCGCTAGAAGAAATGAAATCACAAACTAGTTTCAATAAAAAAATTGAAGGAAACTTTGATCGAGTGTATCAAAATATAAATTATATAAAATAGAATTATAAAATAAAGAAATGAATAAAACATTACGAATTGTAACCTGGAATGCAAATGGGCTATTGCATCACATTCAAGAACTAGATATATTTTTAAACATGTATAATATAGATATATGTCTTATATCAGAAACACATTTCACTAAAACTTCATTCTGTAAAATAAAAGGATATTATTGCTATCATGCATTACATCCAGAGAACAAAGCTAGAGGTGGATCAGCTATTCTGATAAAAGATCATATACAGCATAACGAAGAACTTAAAATTGAGAAGCTTTCCATGCAAGTCACAACAATCAAAATACAATTGAACATTAATAAAACTTGTAGTATCTCAGCAATCTACTGCCCCCCAAGATACAATCTCAAACAAGGAGATTATACTAATCTTCTCAAAATACTAGGAAGTGTCTTTTTAATTGGAGGTGACTTTAATGCAAAAAATACCTATTGGGGATCACGGTTAACGACCACTAAAGGAAAAGAACTTTTCGCAGCAGGCAAACAACTAAAATGTGAATTTCACTCAGGCGGTACACCAACCTATTGGCCCTCGGATATCAGTAAGACTCCAGATCTTATAGACTTCTTTATTACAAGAGGAATTTCAGATAATTATACCCATATAGAGAACAGTGAAAGTCTATCATCAGATCATTCACCAGTTATTATGACACTTAGCCAAACAATTATTATGAAACAGAGCAACCCGAAATTAACGAGCTTCAAAACCAATTGGGATCTCTTCCAAACACGGTTAACAGAAAGAATTAATCTGCAGAACCCAATTCAGGGATCAGTCCAATTAGAAGAAGAACTAGATAATCTCATCTATAATATCCAAAGTGCTGCGTGGGAAAGCACTCCTAATAACAATCATGAATTGAAGCGCAATGCTAGCTATCCGGAGGAAGTAAGGGAACTACTTAAAATCAAAAGAAAAGCACGGAAGAATTGGCAAAAACATCGAAACCCGGAAAATAAGAGGGTATTTAATCACTTGTGTAACAAATTAAAATATCTAATAAAAGATATTAAAAATCAATCAGTTAATAAATACCTCAGCACTCTAACTGGGCAAAAAGATACTGATTACTCATTATGGAAAGCAACTAAGAATCTTAAAAGACCCAAACTTCAGGTTCCTCCAATTAAAGATAAAGACAATTGGGCTCGAAATGCTAAACAAAAAGCTGATTTGTTTGCAAATCATCTTGAAGAAACATTTCAACCTTACCCAAAACAAACGGAAGAGGAAAATATTACCCCGATAAATAAACAGGATGAAATAAAAATTACACCAATAACATTGAAAGAACTAAAATGGGAAATCAAGAATAATCTGAATGCGTATAAGGCCCCAGGATATGATCTTATAACGGGTCAGATAATAAAAGTCTTACCGGAGAAAGCATTGAGGAAACTAATGCATATAATTAATGCAGCATTTCGACTAAGATATGTACCAAGACAATGGAAAGTTGCAGAAGTAATTATGATACTTAAGCCGAACAAACCTCCGAACGATAAAGCTTCATACAGGCCGATTTCTCTGCTACCAACATTATCGAAACTATTTGAAAAGGTTCTTCTTAAAAGACTAAAACCAATTATCGAAGAAAGGAA
The DNA here is from genome assembly GCA_963556165.1 of Tipula helvola. Taxonomy (NCBI): domain Eukaryota; kingdom Metazoa; phylum Arthropoda; class Insecta; order Diptera; family Tipulidae; genus Tipula; species Tipula helvola. The sequence goes on along the minus strand of OY744482.1, from coordinate 82,956,709 downwards.
TCTTATCCCCTCACATCAGTTTGGATTTAGGGAAAAACATTCTGCTATAGAACAAGTACATCGAATTACTGATGTAATCGAGAAATCACTTGAAAGCAAACAAATATGTTCAACTATATTCCTTGATGTAGCGCAAGCATTTGACAAAGTATGGCACCAGGGGTTAGAATTCAAACTTCATCGAGATCTTCCAGAGCAATTTTTTCAAATTCTAAAATCCTACATATCAGAGAGGCACTTCCGAGTAAAGTATGAGAATGAATACTCCCAGCTAAAACGAATAACAGCAGGAGTTCCACAAGGGAGTGTTCTTGGACCAATCCTTTATCTCCTATATACTAGAGATATACCAATTATAGAAGCAACAATGGCGACTTTTGCAGATGACACGGCAATACTTGCAACAGCAAAAAACATCAATGAATCCACTAGTAAACTTCAGAAGGCTACTAACCTGATATGTAAATGGACAGAGAAATGGCGAATTAAATTAAATGAAGCAAAATCAGTCCAAGTGAACTTTACCAATCTAAAAGTTAATCATATACCAATAATGATAAACTCTATAGTAGTACCGCATGCGAACACTGCTAAGTATCTTGGCATGACTTTAGATGCTAAACTTAGATGGAAAGAACACATAAAAAAGAAGCGAGAAGAACTAAACATAAAATTTAGAAAGATGCATTGGCTCTTAGGGAGACAATCTGAACTAGCGATCCATAACAAACTGCTGTTATACAAACAAATCCTTAAACCTGTATGGACGTACGGTAGCCAACTCTGGGGTTGTGCCAAGAGGACAAATATTAAAATCATACAAACAGTTCAAAATAAAATCCTGCGATGTATTGTTAATGCACCGTGGTACATTCGAAACGACAACCTCCATCGAGATCTAAAGATCGAGCTTGTCGTGAATGAAATTAAGCATCATGCAACAAAACACCTACAACGTCTGCACCAGCATGAAAATCTGGACATACGCTGTATGCTGACTACCACACCTACCAGAAGACTGCAAAGAATAAAACCATTGGACTTATCGCGACCAGGAGGTCAGTAGACTTGCTGTGGCGAAAATCCAGGGGATGAGTTACACGAAATGGGGGATAATCTTGTGATTGTGCCGACTAATCAAATACTTTATAATGCAATGTAAATTACTAAATGGGTGTAAGACTCAGTCGTAATATAAATAAATAAAAAAAAAAAAAAAAAAAAAATATTTTATTTGCGTGCGTGAGAACATTTGAATTCGAATGAGATAATTCGGTATCATCAATTAATTGAACTCTTAATAAGACAATTAATTACTTAAGATTTCGTTTAGAGTATCAATTCGAGTGTCCGATTTAACACGTCCCATTTAAGAAATTCCAACTCAGATTTCGGATATCTCACCGCACGAGAATTGATTTGCGTTCTGTTGAGAATTGTGAATGGATTCAATTGGGATTCAACGGGGATTCTGTTTAGAATTCGGTGTTGATTCCGAGACACTTATGAGTTTCACCAGTTTGACCCCTCCCACCCCCTCTTTGACGTTTATGAGCTCAGCCTCTGTTTAACCCTTAAAGTTCTCTTTGGAGTAGGTTCAATTTTATGTTGTGTTAAACCAATGAAGCTAAAATAAAAGTACGAACTCCATCGTAATCTTAGTTATTTATATTTTCATAATATTTATTGAATAGGTACGTTAGTACAACTTTTTGAGTAAGGTGGGTTAAATGGCCAAGGTGTAAGCAGTTTATAAGGAATATGAATTTAATTCAAAAATAATTTTATAAGAATTGATTATTATTGTTGAGTAGGGTTGATATTCCTAATTTATTTCATATACTGATAAAAATAATAAAAAATGTGAACAAAATTATTTAATGTCCAAATCTTCTTATTTTGTTTGACCGCTTAAGTTTTACTTACCAGTTTAGCAATCACGAACCTCAAACATTGTTTTCGGAAACAAATGTCGTTTTCAACCAAATTGTTTATTTTAGATAACAAGGGATTTTCAAGTTTTTAAAATTATTTTATTCAGTGTCCAGCCTAGTAACGTATATTTTTGATATCTGCCCGAGAGAGTTGGATTCCGAAACGGATACGTGATTAAGCCCTTTGGAATAAGCTATTTTTGTAGACGTTTATGTCTTTTGTCCTGAAAATATACTAACCAAATGACATACAAAAGTTTATATAGTTTGCCTCTGCATGTATGCTAATCAAGTGGATTAGACATTTGGGATGTGCCAGAATCAGTGCAAAACTTCTACGGTTTTTTATGGAAACGATGACATGCGATGATTGGAATATGGGCATTAAACCGATATGCCTGTTTTCATTAAGTTTAATTGATTGAAGTGTTCGACAAAGCTTTAAACAAAACCTCCCGGAGTTTTTAATGGCCGGGCCTCATTGATCACCTTGTTATATATAACATAAAGAGGATTTGGGCAGGTTTAGTTAGTATGAAAGAAATTAACCCGGTTACAGACACCTAAGTATAGCCAATAGTTAGTAACAGAATGACGACACGTTTCTAATCTACTTTTATGTTTATTAAAATTAAAATTACAACTGCACTCTAAAATAACATTTATATGTTTGCTGCACCAGATTCCTGGGCTCTTCTGGAATTCATAATCATAATTAATAAATATATCATTAATAAATATATAATAACTAGCTGTACGGGGGCGCTTCGCGCCCTGTCAGGCTATTGAGCGCTGGCGCGCTCAATTGCGACGGCGCTGCGCGCCACTGAAGCGCTTTGCGCTCTTACGAATTAAATCATTTTCCAGAATCTCCAGAAATATATAGAGTAGAAAAAACAGAAATCCAATATCTCCAACAGTTGAGCTGCCTATACATTTGCCGGTGAAATTGACCGCTAACAAAGTAATAAATCAACGCAATTGTAAAATAACATATTAAATAACATTTAATGGATTAAAAATAAGAAAAAATACACAGCCATCTGGTTTTTAATTTGTTACCAGTTGTTTTTAATTTGGTTTAATCGAAATTAGTTTCCAATTAGATCGTTAGCTATTAAGGTTTTCAATTCTTGAGTTTAATTTAAAGCTGGAAGACTTCATTAAACACAACGTTGCGGGTAAATTGCCGATCATCACCAAGCAGCTGTCCTTGCTGCGAATTCGGTGCGATTCGTACTTTCACCTGGTTCGGATTGCGTGAGCGTGATAGAGCGACATATATAGTTGTCCATGCGAGAAGACAGCAGTTTGGAGATCAATGCCAACCTGATCGAATGTTTGCCCTTGAGCCTTATTAATGGTGATCGGTCGGAGCGAGATCAATTCGAGGAATAAGTACTAGATCGCCTCGATTACTTTCTGAAATAATCTTAGCTTTGATGAAGCTTCGCCCGAGCTCCTACACTACCAGACGCGTACCGTTGCATAATCCTTTTTTCGGGTTGCGATTTCTTAGCAGCATTATTAGTACACCTTTCTTCAAAAGCAGGACATGATGAGGCATTCCTGATGGAATTAAGTTGTTGAGGAATTCGATCGGGAAATTAAGCGTGTCGTTGGGATCCTCACTGATTACAGAGTCAGCACTATAATAAACTTCTGGGTCACCGGGCATTAATGCAATAATTTTACGATTCATGTCGAGCGTCTGTGCGTTTGTGGGGGCAACAATAACTCGCTTTGACAGGTTTTCATCCAACATCTGTAGAACGCTGCCAAAGATTGATGTGATCAGATCTTGAGTCGCCACCATTTGTTTCGAAATCTGAATTGTGTCGCCTTCGAAGACTCCGGGTATTGGAGGCAGACTTCCCATGCCAACTTGCAGTAGCCATTCATTGTGTGCATTCTGTCCTTCGCTGCGCATGTTAGTGGTGAGTGTGAGCTGCTGGAAACTCTTCCATAATCGGCTTGCCTTGATGCAGCGCTCTACGATGTCTGTGCGAGTTCCCCTTGCTACCACTGGGAGCGTCTGCCTAAAATCACCTCCTACAACAAAAACCTTGCCGCCGAATGGTAGTTCGATGCCTACCACCTCGCGCAAGAGCCTATCTATTACACGAAGTCCGTTCTTGTCGAGCATTGTGATTTCATCGATGATGATAAGGGAAGCATGCCGCAAGACTTCAGCTTCTGGTGAGGTCAGTCTTATCGAATATACAGATGTGTCTAGTAGTGGTACTGGAAGCTTGAATCCGCTATGTACTGTTCGTCCTCCCTTCAGTAGCGTGGCGGCGATCCCTGTTGTGGCGAATGGCAAGACAACTTTGCCTTGGCCTCGAATAAATGATATGAGTGTGGTATACAGGAAAGTTTTGCCTGAACCCCCTGGACCATCGAGATAATAGCATCGACTTTCTACGTTCTCATCATTTACAGCCGACATGATTTTTCCGAACGCATCCAGCTGTTGTTCGTTGAGCATTGCAATTTGTTCCTCATCTGCGCGTGCTTCAGAAATCTGGTCGTATGTCTCTTCTTCTAGCGCATTTCCTGTAGGTGTTGGCAAATCAATCATTGCGCAAGAAAGTCCGTGCTGTTTCAGAATTACATTTATATCATAAAAGGGCTTTGTTTCTAGAAATGTTCTCGTTATCTGTTTGCAAGTAATCCAGGGTCAGATTAACGATGTGGTGATTAACGATCTGGCCGAGCGGGCTGACAAAAAGAGCATATGTAAGCGAACATATCCCGCAATTGTTTTGGCATCAGGTAAGTGCCGCCGTCTATCGTTCAGTCGATCGACTGGAAGCTTGTTGCACCACGCACATGTAGCAGTAGGATTCGCAGGTAGAAGCGCTCCTCGTCTTTTATACTGACGGTGTACATGCGAGCCACAACTTTGTCACCTCCGCGCTGTCTCTTTTGCCATTTTCCACGAACGTAAATATAACTATTGGGAACTTCTGTGTAAAGGAGCTGCCTCGCATCTGGATTACTGGCGTTGAGCGTGAACCATGATTCAAGCTTTGTGCAAGCGCTCTGTGCTGCCAGGAGTGCTTCCTGCTCATTACCTTCCTCAAAAATGACAGACTGTTGGCTTGGAAAATGCACCGGAAGTCTTATGACCACACGCGAGCGATATTGCATTGGTGACTCTCTCAATCGCCACATTGCCTCGGGAGCACTTACATACCGACAATCGATGTAATTCGAAATTTCATTGTACCGCAGTTCAGGTTCTCCGCGCGATGAAATGGACATATTCGCACAAGCAATGCCCTTAAAAATATATTTATAGAGGTACTGTATTGCTCGAAGTGAACTGCAGACTTCCACATTAATATGCGCATTGTACTTGATGCTCAGGTATGGATTGTACGGAACGACTCGCCGGTTATCCATGAGCATGTTTCTTACTACGACTTCTTCTCCAGCACGGCGACGGTAAGTTGGATATCCGTCAACGCGAGCACACGTTTGGCTACTGAAGGCCTTCGGGAATTGTTTGGTGCATTGTCCTCCGTTCATGCATGGAGCGTTGAGATTATCGGCACCGCATGGTCCATGCATCATACATCTCGTTACTATCTCGCGAAGTCAAGGATTTGCTATATTCGGAATTTCAGCAGAGACAAACTGATCAATACGCTGAGCCGTTGTGAACTTGTCTTCTGCTCGCAGTGCTACCAGTATATGTGCGCGTGGTAGACCCCGTTTTTGGAACTCGGTGGTGTAGGCGAAAGCTATGGATTGCCAAAATATACCATGCTTGATGACATCGTCAATGAGTGAGTCCAATTTAATCTTGTAGACCTGTACCACTAAGTCGGGTCGATCTGATGTGTGCTCACATGGTCGAAGGTTACTAATAATTTCCGGCCACGTTGGATTCGCTGTAAACGTGGTAAAAATATCCGGAGCACCCCATTTCGAGAAAACTGACATGGCATCGCAGCACCGCTCGCGCATGTTTCTCGGCGATCCTTCGAAGCTTGACGGTAGAATAATGGAGACGCCTGCTGCCATATTTTGATATTGCGCCATGTTTGCAACATGATTAGCTAGCCCTTTATATTGCTCTGCCCGAAGTTGCTGTTGGTTCTGTCGAATATAGTTCAGATTATTGGCCTCAATTTGGAGATACGAATCTACCAGCCACTGCTGAGTTAACTTTCCCGCACTCATTATTGGATTGAAGCCACCTCGGATCGCAGTTTGTGCAGCCTTGAAATGGAGCATGCTGACGTTGTTGCAAACTCTATTTAATTGTGCTCCCTCGTAGGCCTCACACTGCCAATTTGGTTGCCAACCTGACTCGCCGTACGGGAACAAAATTGCGTACGTCATCGGGTCATGTCAGGACTTAAAATATGCAGATTGATGAACTGTTGGTTGGGATATTGTGGGTTTTTTGGATAAATGCGAATGTCGCGCTCGAACGGTGGTTCCCCATCCTCGTTCACGAACACCATTGCTACTTCGTTGGATGTCGGCGTGTTGTATCGTCCCTGATCCGAGTGACGATCACGCCTAAGCACCATATTCACCCGCGGAATTTGTTTTCCTGCTTGCGCTGCAAGTTGAGCTTCTCGTGGTTCAACCTCTCGAATGAGTTGATAGCTTCTAGCAATCCGGTTGTTCTCGCGGAAAAATCGATCAATCTTATCTAAAATGTCTCGCCGACATTGATTGTTGGCCGCGTGTTCTTCTCTGATGTTCGTAGCTTGTGTGCTATCAAGCACGTAAAGCTGAGCGAACTGTGGAGCTTGATTATTTACTGGCTGCAAATGGGACGTGCGATGATGATACGTCTGACCATGGACTTTAAACACATATGGGCCTCTCCCTGGCAAGTCGACTATCTTTGCACCCATCGAAGCAAATGAGACAGCACTGTTATACGGTCGTACGTTGTTGCGAAAGTGAATGCTGTCAGAATCGGTCGAATCGGAGAGTAACTTTCGCAGAAACTCGGGGTATTTAATCTGAATACCATGAAGGTCCCGAGGCTTGGGCAACTTGATTTTACCCTTACGGCAGCAACTGGTAAATTTGCGATCAGACGGACGCTCAGCAATGAAATTGATTGATCCGCAGAACTGACAGATGTCGGTGAAGGGGCCGCAATTATGTATGTTAACCCGAGCTTCGTCGAAATTGGTGACTTCGACGCGAATAGCATGGCTCTCGCGTTCTCGTGCTGAGCGCCTTCTTCGGCGAAGCGATTCAGCTTTTGCAATTCGATGCACTTCTAAATGATCAGGTGCTAATTGAGCAATACGGTGTCGCTGAGATTCACCATTTCTAGCACGAATTGTGGCAAGCGATACTTGGCTTTGCCTAGCCAACCATGTTTTTTTGCGTTCATTGGCCTTCCAACGCTTTGTTGCAATGTGATCTTCCTCCTCTTCCATTCTTTGCGGCAAATTTGACTGAATGTTCCACCCTTTCTGGGAATCTTTAAAGCTACTCATATTATGAGCTAAAATATACATTTCCTATACTACATTAGACTTACCAATAATTATATTTTTGTAAATATTAATAACTAAAAGTTTCACTAAAAAAATGTAACCACTTAAATATGTAGACAAATTGCAACAAAACAAATTCAACAAATTGACACTAATTGATAGGGTATTGTGACCAATAATTATGTACTGGGAATTCTTATATGAATGCAACTACACAATCCGTTTATAAATTAACGTAGTAGCTGTAGCGAAATTATTAAATTAAAATATTTCGTCACATCAAGAATAAAAAAAACTAAACCCAAAATTACAAATACACAACTAAAATTAAAATGCCTTCACCAGCATCGAACCCGAAATCTTAGCCTTTCTTGGCCACTACATATTATCCAATGATCTTCAAACCATATTAAAATTTTACCATTGTTATATTGTTTTTGTTTCAAACATAGCATGCTTTCTATTCCTATAGGAAAAATATGTTTTACCGAAAAATTTTCATGGCTTACTATACAACTCATAATATAATAATTTGTAAATAATTTGTAGTATAGTAACTAAGCCAAAAAAGAACGAACAAAAGTATTTAAAACATAATCCTCCTCAAACCACTGAAAATTAAACAATTAGATTAAAATCTGTAATAGCCGCTTACCAAAGGGTCCACAAATGAGAAGAATTGCTTAAATTAATGGAGCGTAGAGGAATGTAAAACAAAATGAGAGTATGCATATTCAACTAATTTGAGCTTTGCAGTCCTAAGTATCAAATTGAAAAGAATACTGGGAATTAGCGTTTTGATTAACTATCTACAAGGAAAATACTGGGTTGAATTATACAAATATAAAGATTTAAAACCTTACTAGGTGATCAGAATTTCGGTGTTAGAAATTGCATGCATAATAACTCTTATCAAGTAAACTCAATCTAACCTCTAACTCAAGTCCCAAATTTAGCCCTAACTGAACCCCTTAATCCCTTCCCAAGTAACAATTTGAGCTCCAAATAAGCTCTATTATCGTTCAAGAGCTATATTTTAGAGCCTGTAGTTTTTTATTATGCTCTATCAGCGCTGCTAGAACTTATATAGAGCTCCTGTCGGACTAAATTTGCTAATTTTAGAGCAACAATTCTCCTTTTGGAAAGTTGTATAATCGTTTATATACCTGCTATAACAAAGCTATTAGCTGAATGATAGTTGGATGTTAGAGTTGCGTAAAGCATTTATTAAGAAGCACTTTGCTTCAATAATGGTTATCTAAGGATGTCAACTACAGCTATTGGCTTTACAAAATATGAATTTTGACATTCAATTGTTGCGATAAAAAAAAAAATAAATTATCATCTCGCACCGAGCATCATTTAATTCTGATAAAATATTTTTAACAACTTTGATAAAATATTGTTTGATGGTGTTATGTAAATCAATATTATTATAAATAATTAATATATAATTATTGTTTAATATGATAATATGTAATTTTAGGTGCCGTTTAATTTTTATGGTGAATATAAATAATATAGGACGAAAAATTTTATTGCTCCTCGATTATATTTTGTATTTAAAGGAAAATAAAAAAAATTATATGTTTTCGAACCTATTCGCACGTGCTAGTATTTCAATTCTTTGAAAATTCTAGGTTATGTTCAATTAATTTATTTGGCGGAATTCATTTTAACAATTGTAAATTATCTAAAAGTTACAAAGGGTTCTCAGCAAGAATTCAGGTATCGAGATATCTTATACGACTATATCAGTAATTCCTCATTATTGTTTATCGACAACATTTCAAATTGACATTTCTTGACATTATGTCGCTTTTTTACTCCATTTTTATGAAAACGAAGATGATTACAAATTATGCTAATATAAGGTTACCTGAATTACGTCTCCCTTTTATAATGCTATTCGTTTTTTTTCTTAATAAATGGATTCCATACTAAACCATTTATAAAGCAAAATACTAAATATAGAGCACGTAGCTTTAAATCATCATATTATTTCCGCTTATAGCTTTAATAATTATGTATATGATTTAGATTTACAGCTTGGAGCTCTATAATACTGAATAATAACGTTTTATTGAAGCAATATTTGTTTTTTTTAACTATATAACGGTATTATTTTTTTTTTCGTCAAACGTGGTAGTCCTTTTGTCAAAATTTGTTAGTTGTTTATAATATATGGGTAAGCCATTGGGAACTCTTGTAGATCGGTAACCCGTCGATATTAAAATTTAGTGAAATACTCATTGATTGCTCGAGATTACCGTAGAAATATTGTGTTAAGCAGTTCTTTAATCCCTGATGCCAATAGCTTCCATTACCTACAGGATACAACGATCGATTACTAGGGGTTTCTAATAAAGTTCGCGGATCTTTAGGGAGTCCTTCATCGGGCAGCTGAGCTTTTCTCAATAAATTTAATAATTTTTGAAGCGCTTGATGTCTTATGTTAAATTCCAGTGCCCATTCTTTAAGTTCTTTTCTTAAATTTATTTGATCGTTTTCAGAATCGACGTCGTCACAAATTAAATCTTGTAATGTACTTGCCTTTTCAATATCAGCAATCTCGGTATCATCCAAATCATCATAATGCTCCGCTGAGTTATGAAACACGCTTTCAGAATTTTGGGGCTTTGTTGGATTTTTTGGTGGATTAACAATTTGGTTAAAAATTTTCCTATTCCTTTTAATTTGATATCGGTATGTACTGCTAAATTTATATTTTTTCCACGCTTTAGAATTATACATTTCTCGATTTCTGACTTTTAATAAAGAATTAAATAACTCAATATAGTTAATTTAACTAAATTTTTGACAGAAGATGAACAATTTTCCCAATTGAAGCAGTCAACTCTATATAAGATACAAAAACTTATATTAGGTTTAAATTAACATAAGAATAAAGTACCAGCTCTATTTTAATGTTATTATTTTTTTTAAATGGTGAAAAGCTTTTTATGAACATAAAATTATGTAAAATTGGAGCTAAGTCTTATAACACTTATGGTTTTTATTAAGCTGCATTATAGCTGATATTGCTACTATATTGCTATTGTACAATTAATAGCATTATAATATATAGTGCTCTAATACTAAAAAATTTAAAGCTCTATATTTGGTTATAGAGCTCCTAAATAAAACTATCTGCTCTATAATTTGTTAAAGCTGGGAATGTCTAAAGTGTGTATTATAGAGCAAATAATTTTTTTACTAAAGCACCTAATGTCAATTTTTACTATATTGATGCAACTAGCAAACCAAATGCTATTTTAGAACTGCAATAGAGCAAACAGGAAACTGACAGCTCTAACAATTGTTACTTGGGTTACCAACCAACTAATTCCTCAACTCAACCTGCAGCTCAACTTGCAACTGAATCTCCAACTTAACCTCCAACAAAATCCCAATGCCCCACCAAATTCTCAAATCAGAATGGTTTCAAAAATTGCATAGTTTATACAGTTATACACCCATTATAGAATAAATCAATAACAAAACTTTAAAAAATGAGACTTATAGTTAGAATTAGGAGCAAGAAAATTAATCTTGATATAATTAGTGGAGTTGGAAATGAAACATATTCCCCGGTCACCCAGGGATAAATTACCATTGCTGAGTTTGCCAATCTCAAAGTGGAAAACGTCTTGATATAATTAGTGGAGGGGTTAATATAATTAGTGGGCTTTCTGATCAAGGGAGGAATAACATGTTTTTGTGGCATAAAATAACTAAAATTTTCTAGACGAGGGTACTAAAACACAATCATAAGGCTGGATTCTGATGAATTGCAATTTTTTAATGAAAACCATTGTAACCAAAAATTGTCACTAATTTTGCAGGGATGTTCTTTAATACTAATGAAAAATGTCACAAGAAATTGTCATTTCATCAGAATAAAGCATAAAAAATTTCGGTACCAAGCTAACTTAAATAATTGTAGCACTAATATCAAGACTCAAATCATCTTAAAATGATTAATGGAGTTAGATAATGCAATGCCAAATGAAAAAGCATATACCGAGAGTTTCCGGAAAAGAAACATCCTAGTCATCTCAGGGCCAAATTAGAATACTACGCTAACTTAAATAATTAAAGTGCCAATTTCAACGTCAATTCAAATGACATGTCAACAGTCAGTTTGGTATCTTCCTAATCGAAATTTTTTGAAAAAGCGATACTATGCTAACTTAATTAATTATAGCGCAAATCTGAAAATGTAAATCGTCTTGATATTATTAATGGAGTTAGAGAATGTTATGATAAATCAAATGGATCGCCGAAAGTTTCCGGAAAAGAAACATCTCAACACAAATCTAAATTATAGCGCCAATCTCAACTTGGAAACAATCTTTATACGATTAATTGAGTTAGATAATGTAATGCTATACATCAAAAATCCGATAGTTTCCGGAAAAAAAAATTCGCTTATGTCAGGGCCACATCTCTTCCAATTGTGCGACGAAATTTTTTAATATTAAAAGGTAGATTATTAATGAGTATTTCAACCGATATTAAAAAAAAAAAAAAAAATTAAGGTGCATATCCGTTTTGAGACTTCTTTGCGGATTTGTAAGTGAACACTTACATTAACACTAGGTTTACGAAGCGCGTCAATTTGACGCATTTTCAATTTCACTTAGAAAAATTTGGAAATCGGTTAGATTTATCTCTTACTACTTTTACTTACAATTATGCATTTCGCGAGGCGAATATTTGGCAACATTTATTTTCTTCTACGCCTTTGAAGTTCGAAGTTTGCTATGTGGTATACCTATCTCTACGGGGATGCGTCAATTTGACACAATGGTAAGGCAGTGCAAATATATCGTCATCTCACGTCTCCAGTGGCTGTTTCAGGGTTATTTTAGTTTCTTATGTATAAAGTAATGTATGTAGTGTAGAAAGCAGAGATAAAAAACGAAACAAAAACAAAGACTTATCCACGTCAAAATCAAAACAAACAAAATCAAAGCAAAAAGGTTTCTCACACATAAATGCGTGGATACTGTACAAAGAATGTACCGGATCAAATATATCAAGAAAGGATTTCATTTTTCAATTAGCCGAAGAACTTGCCTGTAAGAAAGAAAATGAAATTGAGGAAAATATTGACCTTCAAGAGCCTCATACATCAGCAAATAGAAGTAAGTACAATTGTAGAAATTGTAAGATTGTTTGTGGAAAACGTGCACATACCATTGAATATGTACATATGGAAAAATGCGTAAATTAAAAAAAAAATTAATTTAAAATATTTTACTCCTCACAAAAGGACCTATAATACCGTTTTCTTTTTATAGAGATACTAGCTGCGCTATTCCCTTTATAAAACGGAAAGTTTATACCAAATTTTTTTTTTTTTGTCCGAACTGACCAATCAGCTTGCGAATTGTCTTTTTATTATTATGATGATTTTGATGTCAATACACCTGTATGACAAAGTTCCTTTAAAAATAAATTACTTATTTTACCAAATGTTAATTTTTTTTAACACGCGTCAAATTGACGCGTACCGTAGAGATAGGTATATCAGAAATGTCCGTAAACCTAGTGTTAACTTTGTCATAATTATGACAAAAAGTCGTAAGTAGTAATACAATATTACTCCCTATAAATAGGAAAAGACAAATGGCAACGTTTTCAATTTATTTTCCAAATAAATAAATAGTACACACACACACGCACATATGTTCTTAATGTACATATTAAAGGAAATTAATTACCATTTTCCAAAGAAATGCCTAAAAGTCTAAAAATTAGTAATATAACTCATGAAGAAGAAAATTAATTGGTTTTATACTTGTACACAACATACACACAACATTTTATAAACGAATTAAAAATAAACAAATTTATTAATTTTAATTAAATAATAACTGTAAGTTACAAAAAAAAATTTTTCCACATTTTCTCGAGAAAACAATTTTTCAAGTTTTATGATAAGAAGTTGATTTGTTGGATGGTTGGTTTGCTTGTTGATTTATATTACTTTATGTTGATGTGTTTCAGTGATGTATGCAAAACTTTTTTTTTGTTCTTTTGCTGGGAAAATTTTCTTGCTTCTGGTAAGAAACAATTTTCCTTCTTCATATACATAGTTACATATACGTATACTATACGTAATATTTGAAAAAGGGTGATACTTATTTATATTTGTATATTATAGTATTGTAAGCAATTGGTTTGAAAGAAAAATATGTGCACGTGTGACTATAAAAAAAGAACACGAGCTTCATTAAGTTTGACACAAATAAGAGCAAACATGTTTTTCATTAACACCCATTCGTACATATTTATACATTGAGGTTATATGTTACAACAATCTGTATATGGTTTGTTGCTTTTCACTAAGACATGAAACATCATAATTTATGTTTTTAAGTTTTTCATTTAACAAAAAAAAAAAATAGTTGTTTCTATATTATGTATGTATAACATATGCATGCATAATTCAGAGTAAAACTAAATTTTCATTACCTAGGTTTTCTTTTCATAAGGGTATCATGTGTATGTACATACGAGCATATACTTAAAGAAAATTCTTATTTTGAATAAGAAGACAGAGACAGCATTATAAAAAGTGCTTTTACACAAGTATGAAAGACGTATAGGTATAAGTTTCTGTAGAGGAAACCATAATTGGAAAAATAGATTTTAACAACTTATGGATTTTATTTACTTGCTTATAGATGTTTCACAATGAAATAAATTAACAAGCATATTATGGAATTTATTGAAAAAAATATTTTATCATAACATACAATAAGTCAGTATTCTAGGAAATTTTAAAACGGTTGATTCGGTTGATCATATATTATCTGCAGAATTCTGAGAGTTATTCCTTTAATTAATATTGAGCTTAATGTAGAATATTTAAGATAGTACGGCAATGGGAAACGTGCAACGGGTGATACAAAAGGCATTTTCATTATTTAAATACTGCCTTTGATGGCGATAAACGAATCTATTATTCTGTGACACCCTGTTGTGGTGCATTATTCACGGGTCGACATTTCTCGATGTCGGTCATGGTCAGTTTCCACTTTCTTATATATTTTTCTCTTGTCGGAAAAAAATGTTTGTCAATTTTTACTTTCTTTCACGTAATTAAAATAAAGTATAGTAATCATGAAAATTTTGGACCTTGAGATTTTTGAAGATTTATCTGTTTAGAGGTCCCCAGAGCCCAAAAAGGTGAATTTCGAAATGGTGTCTGTTTGCCAGTCTGTATCCTCTCTGATCGAACTGAAACTTCATATTTAAGGCTTTTTCATAAATTGGGAGGTCCCGTTGAATTTTAGTGAAAATCGGTCAATCGGAAGTGACCACTCTCTTGGGCGGCACAATTTATTTTTCAAATACATATTTCAAAATGTATAAGGTTTACACAAAAACTATTATTTACAAAATGATCCAAAAAAAAAAAAAAAAAATCAAAATAAAAATTGTTATGTAAATTTTCAACCTTGAAATTTTTGGGGTCCTGGCGCCCGAAAAATTGGGTTTCGAAGTAATGTCTGTCAGTTTGTACCCCAGTTGTTTTAACCAATCAAACTGCAATTTGATGTTTAAGCTTTTTTCATACATTTTTAAGTCCAAGCCCCCAGCTTTCATGAACCAGAAAATTTGTTTTGCAAATATCTCAAAAATATACAATTTACAGAAAACATGAATAAAATCAACAAAAAAAAATAAGTTTTTAAGAAATTTGCATAAATAAACAGTAAAAGCACCTAGATTACATCGACTAAAAATCACTTTATTGTGAGCAGTTCATCCTTGTGATCCATTTCTACTTATGGGCGCTTTCAGATTCACCAAGAAATGCACAAATAGTTTATTTGATCTTTTGGGGAAACTGAAGTTTGTAAGATCGTCGTCTGTATATAAACAAAATCTAGATATGGCCTGTCTACACAGCCAATTCATAATAGTTAGTTAAGTTACACCACACTATTATATTCCAATTATTATTTATGAGCTTCACCTCTCCGATGGATTAAAAGTTTATACTAGCTGCACTTCCAAGGTTTGTGATATTGAAAGGTGGTTTGCTTGTGATTAGTACAACAACAGTAATTGTGCGAAAGTCATCTTGGCAGGTGTGGACTTCTGGTTGCATATCTTTTTTATCAATTCGTTGTCTGCTGCGACGAAAGGAGATTTAGTCAATGATTGAAATAAATGGAAATAATTGGTTTGTAATGATTGAATTTTAGCTAACCGTTATCTTTACATATTTGATTGACTGTTTAATTCAGGTATACGACTAAGCCTAAGCAAAATTCCCGGAATAAGCCGGGTCCACCGTACACCCGTTCACATAGTCGATAGTTAGTAAATTTGATAGTAATAAATAGAGTAAATTAGTCAGAATTATTAAATATAATTTTAAATTTAAATTTAAATAAAAAAAAAAATAATAATTAAAAAATTAAGAATCAAAATAAATACATATAACCATAAAAATATAAACAAAAAAAAAAAAAAAAATAAAAAAAAAAAAAATAAAAAAAAAATAAAAATAAAAATAAAAAAAATATAAAAATAAAAATTGAAATAAAAATAAAAATGAAAATTAAATTTAATATTAAATACAAATACAAATAATTAAAATTGAAATAAAAAGTAAAATTTAAATTTAAATAAAAAAAATTAAGATAAAAATAAAATTAAAAATAAAAATAATAGTAAAAGTGAAAATAGAAATAAAAATAAAAATATAAATTAAATTAAAAAAAAAAAATAAAATGAAAAAAGAATAAAAATGAAAATCAAAAATAAATTGAACAAATACAAATACAATTTAAAATTAAAATAAAAAGTAAAATTAAAATTTAATAAAAATAAGAAGTAAAATTTAAATTGAAATGAAAATAAAGATAAAAATAAAAAAATAAAAAATTAAAAAAAAAAAAAATAAAATTAAAATAAAATATAAAATTAAAATAAAAGTAAAGATAAAAATAATATTAAAAATAAAATAAAAATGAAATAAAAATAAAAATTAAAATGAAAAAAGAAATATGCATAACTAAAAATTAAATACAAATATAAATTAAATTAAAATAAAAATAAAAATTAAAATTAAAATTTAAATAAAAATGAAAATAAAGATAAAATTAAAAATAAAAATAAAAATGAAATACAAATACAAAATACAAATGTACTCAAATTAAATTTAAAATTAAAATTAAAATTAAAATTAAAATTAAAATTAAAATTAAAATTAAAATTAAAATTAAAATTAAAATTAAAATTAAAATTAAAATTAAAATTAAAATTAAAATTAAAATTAAAATTAAAATTAAAATTAAAATTAAAATTAAAATTAAAATTAAAATTAAAATTAAAATTAAAATTAAAATTAAAATTAAAATTAAAATTAAAATTAAAATTAAAATTAAAATTAAAATTAAAATTAAAATTAAAATTAAAATTAAAATTAAAATTAAAATTAAAATTAAAATTAAAATTAAAATTAAAATTAAAATTAAAATTAAAATTAAAATTAAAATTAAAATTAAAATTAAAATTAAAATTAAAATTAAAATTAAAATTAAAATTAAAATTAAAATTAAAATTAAAATTAAAATTAAAATTAAAATTAAAATTAAAATTAAAATTAAAATTAAAATTAAAATTAAAATTAAAATTAAAATTAAAATTAAAATTAAAATTAAAATTAAAATTAAAATTAAAATTAAAGTTAAAATTAAAATTAAAATTAAAATTAAAATTAAAATTAAAATTAAAATTAAAATTAAAATTAAAATTAAAATTAAAATTAAAATTAAAATTAAAATTAAAATTAAAATTAAAATTAAAATTAACCCCTTAACGCATATTATTTTTGAAAAAAAACCTGCAAAAAAAAATATTTTTTTTATTATTGAAAATGTTTATTTGCACCTATTTTAGCACAATAGGTACATTTATATAAACAAAAAATATCGATTTTGTTTTATTTTCCTTCTTTTAAATTGAAATTGTTTGCAGCAGAAAAGAAAAATAACTAAACAACAAAGATAACAACTTTCCTTTGTTCTTCTTATACCGTTACTACCTCGGAGCATTGCATCATTTGCATCTATTACTATATAAAATGTTACGAGAAAATGTGCAATCGACTTTATAACACGCAAAAAGACATGACGTTCACAAATACATATGATTGTACAGTACACGTATAACAATAGTTCTGGGGTAGCGCCGTAAAACAATAAAAGTTAATTGAAATATTATTTTGCCTAAAGAAAAAACAAAATCTGCGAGAATTCTCTTTTGACTACAGAGAGAATTTTCGAAGGTCTTGGAAAAAATCAAATTCATTGTTGAGATGCCGGCAATGAAATTACATCCTGCAGTCACTTTTCTCCTTTTTCATATTATCGATGACACTGTGCCATAAATATGTATCTTATCGATATCATACACCACCGAGCAATTCGTGTCATAAACCATAAAAATCGAAATTGATGAGATAAAAAGCCATAAACTACAGCCATAAAGTACAATTAATCACAATATTTTAATTACAAAAAAGAAACAAACGTAATTTAAACTATTTTTAGTTTAAAATTTAATTGAACGAGTTAACTCGTTCCTATGCATTTCTGCAAGAAACATATGAACGAGTTAACTCGTTCCTATATGCGTTGAGTGGTTAAAATTTAAATTTAAATTCAAATTCAAATTCAAATTCAAATTCAAATTCAAATTCAAATTCAAATTCAAATTCAAATTCAAATTCAAATTCAAATTCAAATTCAAATTCAAATTCAAATTCAAATTCAAATTCAAATTCAAATTCAAATTCAAATTCAAATTCAAATTCAAATTCAAATTCAAATTGAAATTGAAATTGAAATTGAAATTGAAATTGAAATTGAAATTGAAATTGAAATTGAAATTGAAATTGAAATTGAAATTGAAATTGAAATTGAAATTGAAATTGAAATTGAAATTGAAATTGAAATTGAAATTGAAATTGAAATTGAAATTGAAATTGAAATTGAAATTGAAATTGAAATTGAAATTGAAATTGAAATTGAAATTGAAATTGAAATTGAAATTGAAATTGAAATTGAAATTGAAATTGAAATTGAAATTGAAATTGAAATTGAAATTGAAATTGAAATTGAAATTGAAATTGAAATTGAAATTGAAATTGAAATTGAAATTGAAATTGAAATTGAAATTGAAATTGAAATTGAAATTGAAATTGAAATTGAAATTGAAATTGAAATTGAAATTGAAATTGAAATTGAAATTGAAATTGAAATTGAAATTGAAATTGAAATTGAAATTGAAATTGAAATTGAAATTGAAATTGAAATTGAAATTGAAATTGAAATTGAAATTGAAATTGAAATTGAAATTGAAATTGAAATTGAAATTGAAATTGAAATTGAAATTGAAATTGAAATTGAAATTGAAATTGAAATTGAAATTGAAATTGAAATTGAAATTGAAATTGAAATTGAAATTGAAATTGAAATTGAAATTGAAATTGAAATTGAAATTGAAATTGAAATTGAAATTGAAATTGAAATTGAAATTGAAATTGAAATTGAAATTGAAATTGAAATTGAAATTGAAATTGAAATTGAAATTGAAATTGAAATTGAAATTGAAATTGAAATTGAAATTGAAATTGAAATTGAAATTGAAATTGAAATTGAAATTGAAATTGAAATTGAAATTGAAATTGAAATTGAAATTGAAATTGAAATTGAAATTGAAATTGAAATTGAAATTGAAATTGAAATTGAAATTGAAATTGAAATTGAAATTGAAATTGAAATTGAAATTGAAATTGAAATTGAAATTGAAATTAAAATTAAAATTAAAATATATATAATTAAAAATCAAAAGAAAAATATTGGTAACATATGATCCTGCTAGAATGTAGAAGTGCGGGTTTGGTAACTTGTATACTTGTATCTAATATCCTGGTTGAACCAGATGATTGTATTACAATTAAATTACAATACATTGAGATGTAAATGGAGGAAATATAAGTTCAACTGATTCAGACTTATAATTTTTAAATTCTTCGCTTTTCATTTGCAAAGTTACAAATTTCTCTTTTTTTTAAATTAATTGTTTTTAATATCCAGATCAGAGTTACTGGACTATGTAGTTCTGAGTTTCTAAGAAACTTTTCAATTTAATTATACACTGCGTTTATCTCTTGCACTTGAGAGAACTTGGATCTTTCAGTACTGGTTCGCTTGCATTCTTTCGGTACTCGATTTGTGAATTTCGAATAAAAGCTTATTTCTCCATCTGCATTTCGACTCCAAAATATATTATGGATTTTTTGTCGTTCATGATCATTAAAATTAATGGATTATTTAAAAACGCACCATATACAGCATATTCTTCGTATTCTCGCAACTTATTTCACAATTTTTTTTTTATGCGAAGCGATGATTGGAAGAACTAGGACGCCAATGTATTTTGTTGCCGCTACAAAATCAATTGAAACCGCCATATTGAATTTTAAAAAACGCCCACCAGCCTCAAAAACTTAATGAAAAACCTAAATTTTAAGCCCTTGCACTACATTTACAAGTGAAACCATTTATGGGAAAATTATTGAGTGTCCGGTTAAGAAAAATATCTCAAAAAAAATCCAAAAATTTATTAATATTAATTTAGTCATCATATTTTGATCATATTATTCATCAAAAACTTCTGTTTTTGAATGTCACGAAAACAAAAACCGAAGAAAATTTTCTCCATTTTTAAATTTTAATATCAGACAAGTGTAGTTTTTAATAAGAAGTTTCTTAAAAAATGTGTGTAGCGTCCTTTAAGTTTAATTATTGTTGTGATTAACATTGTGTTTCGATTCAACATTATTTTGTATTGAAAATGACCGACAGGTCGAAATATCTACTACAATTAAAATTACAACAATAACATAAATAAATTATTGTTTTTAATTCAAATTTCTACTATGTAGTTTTAAGTGTGATATGCACAATTGCACACATTGTCTATAAAAATTAAAAAGCAAAAAATAAAAATTACAAATAAATGAATTTTTCTGGAATGGAATTCATACTTCGTAGTTCCCATCCTTAGGTGGTCTGTGTGTTTTCTGTAAAAACTCTTTTAACTCCATCTCTGGTTTGGTTATATTCAGTACCTCTATTCTTTAGATTTTTGAATGTTCGTCTTTCTTAGTCGATGTGACGTGTGATTTACTCATTAGCGTAGGTTTCCTGCTGGGTGTCGATATTCCTCAAAATATTACCAATCCGAATCCTGTAAGATGCGCAACTATGGTTTATTTTGATTTCCTTTAATGAATTATGATCTTTATATTTTACTGTAATAATCTGAGCCTTATACATAGAATGTCAATGTGTGCTGTAATGTTATAGTTTGGATCTGTTAATAGCAATTTGTTTAATATTAAAGTCTAGTATGTATTAAATGGCGCATCTGGATGATTTTTAGTTATTTTGGTTAATATCAAGGCTTTAATTTCAATTAAATACGTTCATGCATAACTTGGTTGTAAATTAATATTTTCAACGCGTTAGCCCAACTTGCCCGCCTATACATCCACTAATTTCTGCAGTGACTTTTCGCCCTGTGAAATTTAAACGTTGTTTTGCCTCTGTTGTTATGAATTAGGAGCCTATAATTTCATCTCTTATAAAAGCAATTGAAGATTGCTTTAACTGAAATAGAATAATAGATTATGGTACTTGCCATTGCTTTCTTTATTTCTTGACTGATTGGGGCACAGTTATGATGTAGTTGGACATCTTCTATATAGATCATTAGTTGAATTTTTGGTTTGGGCCATCGTAAATTTTCTGGCGTATTGTACTTTTGCTCTTGGAATTCAAGCAAATTTGTATGAATTTTGTTAGGATTTTTTCAACGAACTTTTTCTCCTTGGTTTCGCCTTGATCGGAAGATCAAAAATTTTATATTCTCTCACCAAAATATATAGTAAACTAAATAGCAATTTAAAATAAGTAAACTATAAAAGAAGAGACATGCATTTTACAATTGAGATTACTGTTCAAATGAACCCCAAAATATTTAAGCGCGTTTACTAATTAAATATTAATACACTCAGAATGATACCAAGCAGATGCACATTTGGAAATATTATGATAAATTACTTGATTTAAATTTGTTGCTGACAGTCAATTTAAACAACATATATTTTTGGTTTCAAACCATACATGATAGACTTTAAAGTGGGAATTAATCATAGCAAAGACATCATTAGGAAACTTGCCAGTGTAAGCCAAAGCTATGTTATCGGCAAACCCGACTTTTATATTTTTAAATGATTTATTTAGATTATTAGCGAGGTACAAAAGTCACTTTTCAGTAAAATTTACAAAAAATTAATTATTTAATTCTTCACTTGAATTGAACACTACCGTGAAACTGGATTAATCAAAATACTCAGGCTAAACACCACCATTCAACGTTTCACAAAATTTAATGAAAATAAAATTTAAATTTTTTTTCTTTTATAAAAAACTTCAAATTTTTATTAACTTAATCTTTAAGTAATTGCAGAATGCATTTCGATGTACCATTACATTGAAATCCATTCTGCAATTAAATATTAAGTTAATAAAAATTTGAAGTTTTTTATAAAAGAAATTTTTTTTAAATTTTATTTTCTTTAAATTTTGTGAAACGTTGAATGGTGGTATTTAGTCTGAGTACTTTTGAGTAGTTTGTGAAAGTAAAACTGGCCAGTGTGAAGTAAATTTTCAAAATTATTTAGAAATGAACTACATATAGAATGTAACAGTAACAGGAAAAGAGAAACTAAAATGATACCAGCTAAAATGGAAGAAAAGGAATGAGACTAAATTTTTAAAAAGAAAGAGAAAGGTTTATTTATTTTATATGTATAACTTGCGTTCATATAACAAGTGTTTATATTTTTGTCCACATTAACATTCTGCGGTAAACATTTAGCATCGGTAAACATTGGTTTGATCTTAAGGTTGTGAAGAAAATAATATTCCTAAACTATGACTCGGACGACCGACCATACCTTGAAATCATATTTACCTAAGCACTTCTTAATTTTGTGAAACAAGTTTATGATATAAATGGAATGGAAATATATCTATTGATGCAAGTATTAACGTTAAGTTGATCATTTTGAATTAGAATTATATACGTGGGATTATGAATAGTTTTGTTGATAACGGATTTAATTAAATATAACGAGTAATTATGATGAAACAAAGTTTGATTAAGGAGTTTAATATTTTGATGATGGTAACGATTGTTCGATTAATTTAGAATTTAAGTGAGAAGTGTTTTAATACTCAATCCATGAACCAGGGTCGTTTTCGTCTTGAACAAAACTAGGTAATTTTTTCCGAAGGTTGCTCGATATGCAGTTTAGTTTTTTTCCGGGCAAAAAAACTATAACTAAAACTATTGGTAAATTAAAAGAGCCATAAAATTCAAAACTGAAATGTGTTCGATTAGTACTTAGGTCGTATATTATTTTACGTCAGCTTCATGACTTTCACAAATGCCTTTGAGTATTAACAGACATCCAATCTTATCTAAAATCAGCCCGGTACCTAAAATTAAACCAGTTAGCGATACCTTAGTACATGTAGATAATGTCATTTCAAACACGTATTAACTATACAAAAAAAATTCTGTTTTAATTAAAAAATATATTTGAGTTTCATTTCCTAGAGATCGTTTCTTAATATTTTGGTTCAGCATTAATTTTCATTACGTAGATTATTTTCTTATCGCTACTGTAACAACATCAAGAATAAAACATGCATATAAATACATACCATATATTATGTACATACATAGGTATATGCATAACATATATTACATAATGGGAAAGGTAGTAAATACGTTTGCTGAATTCATTACAATGTATTACATGAGGTTACGTACATACAAATGTATGTGCGATTGTATGCATATTTTAATATCTTTGCAAATACATACGTATAGACGTACCTATATATGAACATAATTCTAAACATACAATTTGATATTTTATTATCCTAAATAAACTTATGGTTTAAACTTTCAACTATACACAGAATTTACGTACATTATATACGTATAGGAATATGGTTCTGTGTGGTTACATTATCATATATTTGAATCTCAGAAAACTTTTTACCTTACTTTTGATATCTTAAGTTTTTTATTTTTATTTTTTAATGAATCTTATTTGTTCATAATTAGGGTAGAAAATGCAGCTTTATAGAAACAAACGTACAATTAAGTGTATTTCGTATGTATTTCTATATAGAAAATAATTTGAAATGTGCACTTAAGCTCAATGTTAATTTCAAACATGTTTGTGTATATAACAAAGATAACATCTCTTTGTTGTTTCCTCAAAACTAGGATGTCCAATGTTCATTGAAATTACATAAAAACTCCTTTTACACAATCTACACCTATATGACGTGTATGTGTGTGTGTGTGTATAAAAATACGACGAGGATACAGACGGGATGAGACCAGTATAAAAATAAAATACCACCTCACACATAACACAACATACATAGCATTAAAATAACAGCAAAACAAAGTGTTACACAAGAAAATAACACATTAAAGTGTTAGTTTTCACAATTTTCATTTCAACTTTTCTTTTGTTTCAAAAAAACGAACAACGAAAAAAAAAAATTTATTTTGTTGAATAGCAAATGAGACAGACAGGAAAAACGGAAAGACATTTGGATATATGTATGTTGTATACATATGTATGTATGTATGTACGTACTTAAAAAAAATAAAAAATTAGATTGAAAGTACAACTTTGCAGAAAAACAGGAAAAATATAATTCCCTTTTTCATGAAATTTGTTGTTGCTGTTATTGTTGTTGTTATGTTAAAACATGTTTATAATGTTGTCTGTTTTTTATATTCTTTTAAATACAACACAATTTTTTTTTTTTTTTGTTGAAAATGGAAAAACTACCTGCACATGTTGTGCATTAGAAGTATGAATATGTTGTGTATACACATATATACATATTTAGCTGAACAATAATATCCAAACAAACCACCCAGTGCATATAACTAACTAAAGAGAGACGGTGTGTTGTATACCAAAAAGTTCAATGTGTGACAAACAAAAAAACGAATCGAGTTAGTCTATTTTGGAATGAAATTTCGAATTGCCATTAATAAATGAGGGTTCTGTGACATAATGAATTAAATGCGAACGAGTTTTATGTGTTTATAGTGTCTGGAATGCGGGTATTTCCTCTCGAACTAAAAGCGGTTCAAAGACTTTTTACGACAACATAATAGCATTGATAGGGACATTTGATAAGAAGTGAATTGAAATTGAATTTAATATGTTTGTTTACAGTTATTGGGGCAATGTATGTTGGTGAGTTTAGAGGGTGGTTGCACTGTTTGGTTAAAATCAGACGATTGCGATTTAATATGCTGGTTTTATTATATCTTAATTCATTGAACTTGTGGGCGCGCTCGAAATAGTAATTGCGCATTTAGTGGACACATTTCACAAACTATCTATATGCTACTAGGCCTACACTAATTATTAGTATCTTAAACATTCACTGCTTTCTATTATTAGAGAGAGTTTTTTGTATGACTTTGAACTCGGACTGATTTTTTTCTTTTTGCAAAACGGTTATACATTTCATTGGCTGTGTGTGATTTTAGAAATTAGGTGCGTGGAAAGATGAAGTGGTAGACAACCAGCCAGCCTTGAATAATGTGATTCAATTACGCGGAAGTAAACATTAATTAGGGATGGTTTTTTCAGGCTGCCAGATTTAGTTTTAATTGTGACCACAAGAAAACGACAATCCCAATGCAACCGATACCACCACATACACTGATAGACAGGTTTCGATATTAATAATGTTTAATTTATTTGTAGTTACTATTTCCGAAAGATGTTAAGAGAACTTAATTCAATTTCGAACTGAGGAGCTTATGATTATGAAAAAATTAATCCTCTCAACATGACACAGCCACATTGTACCACAATTTACATACAGAATGTACTGTGCGGCAGGCTATACTAGCAAATTATACTAATACAGCTAAACTTTCTTACAAATTTTCTTCGAAACATTCACACAGCTCTATTCCTGTGTAAGCAAATTTTATCAATTAACAATTTTTTACTCTAATTTGAATTAATTGATACTTCATGACATATAGACAATGACAGCTCGTTTCTATATTCAAAAATTTTCAAACTATATTATACTCCTTATACTTTATTTTCTCGATGTATACGTACAGTAAACTTACGCCTCCCATTTTTATCAATCTTGCCAAATTTCATCAGTATCGTCTAATAAATAGCCAAATTCTATCAAAATTAGCCATAATCCAGAACTTGAACTAAAACTCATTTAGAATCCCATGTCCATCACATTTGACGAATTTTACCAGAATCAGTTAAGAAATTGCCAACTTCCATCAATAATTGGCCATATAATATTTCATGTCGAATTTCATAATAATTGGTTAGGAAACAGCCCACTTCCATCAAAATTAACCATTTTGCAGAATTAAATCTAAAATCAGTTGCATAATCCCATTTCTCACGTATATAGTAAAATTCATCATATTCGGTTAATAAATAGCCAAGTTCTACCCTAACTGGGCCATATTACAGAACTTTGTCCAAAATCAATTTTAGTATTTCATTTCCATTGCACTTGTCAAATTTCTTCATAATCGGCTAAAAACTAGCTACATGTATTGAACATGTATTGAAATATGTCTTTATGAAATATGCCATAGTGTATCTAACGCCATAATATACCATATACCACAGTCTACCTTAAGCACACTGTACGTCATTTTGAAAAATGCCATATTGAAATAAGCCATAGTGCACCATATCCCGTTTTGAAGTATGCCATGTTAATGCCAAAAACAATTTATCGAAAAATAATTCACCTAAAAACAATTTAGCTAAAACAATTTAACGTCTGTCCTACATAAAAAGTTTTACGAGTAAAACAACAACAAGTCGCAAATACGAGAACCGTTAAGGTTTACACATAACCGCATTTTAAAACCAATTTTTGTTAAAACGATTCATCTTAGAACGTTTCGTCTAATTTTACAGTTACCCAAGTATCACTACTTCAATATATTTTGATTTTTTTTTTGGAAATAAGTTCCAGTTTTAGTTCCATTTTATTATAAGATTTTCTATGAAAAGTGAAACAAAAATTCTACAAATATGGAACTTGATAGGTATGGATTACCTAAGTTCCAATGATAATTTTGATAAATGGAAAAAACTGTAACTAATGGCCTTGCAGCTGTCCAACATCATATGGCACACTTCTTGTTGCGGGTAGCAATCAGTGGCTAGGGAGGTTCTCAATAAACACATGATGGTGGACGCCATCTTTTACATTAACTTCAGTTAAGTGTGCAAATATATCTGCTTTCCACACAGTATAGACATCCCACCATATTTTAGTTGCTTTACATCTTCACTATTTAAATTTGGGTATGTAGATGTCGAAAATATGCATTTTGGAGAACGCAGAAGAAAAATAAATAAATAAATATCGATCTAATATCTCGAAATCAATTAAAAATAAAATATGTAGTAAGGATACTACAATATAGAATACTAAGCTAATACGCTTTTAATAACTACCCTAATAATGTTATGTAATGAATATAAAAAAAATATAAATATATAATTAGCATGATACGTCACCAAAATTATTTATGTGGATGATGGTGTCCTTCATTACTTGTCGCCCTCGACAGTTATATGCCTGGATTTCTCGTTCGATGTCACCAGTTATATTTCTCGAACAAATGGCTTGTAATTTTTATTAATTTATGGTATGCGATGATAGCCCATAAAAATATTGATCAATGGAACTTCTCTTGATTGTGTTGATATTATTTCGTTGTCTTCTTTTTTTATAGAGTTTTATATAGAAATTCCTATTAACTTTGAGAGCACCTTGTAAAGAACTAACTTTATTAAGTTACACAAATAGTTCTTGGTGTCTCGTTTTTTACACTTTAAGTTCACCTTGATTTAGGATCGGGATTTTTAATAAAACAATTTAATTTTATGTTTAACTTTCACAATAATTATTAAACAATAAAACAAAAATCAGTTCACAATTTCGGTTACATTTTTTTTTTTTTTTTACATCAAAATTTCATTATACAAAAATTTGCTTATTCTTTTCATTTTTATGATCTATATGTATGTACAATAATTGTAATCATAATTCAATTTTTTATTACTTTTTATTGTTTTTTTTTCTACATACATAATATGATCAAATAACCACTTAACTTAATTATTTACAGTTCAATTTTTTTTTCTATGTACCACTATGGATTGTTTATTTTTTTCCTTATTAGCACATACTATTTTTAATTATATTTACTATTTTTTTATTTTTAATTATTAATAATCTCAATTATTTGGATTATCTTTCTTTAACTTTTCGTTCACGTTTTATTTAATTTATTGATTTTTAATTTTTACTTTTCTGACCTTGTTCACTTTAAATCTCAAACCGTTCTGCCGTGCACATCTTTTTCGTGCCTTTTATTTTTATTTTTCTAACCCGGTTTCGCACGGTTTTAATTCCCCTTCTTCCACTCAATTTCCATTTCATGTTCTCTATCTTGTACAACCTGTTCGGCTACTTTTAGCGCGCGCGAAATCAGTTGTAATCATAAAAGAAATAGACTATACCGCACAGGGCAGTACAACCTTTTTTTTTAACAACGCTACAGGGCAGGTTCAAAGTTGTCACTGTTAAATAATGCCAACTTTGAAGCTGAATAAGAAGAAATAACCTGTCCATGAATTTCACACAGATTCACACTTTTATATCCATTAAATGGTATGTACCCAGAATTTTATAGTTTTCATCAACTAACACATATAATGAATTTCCGCGTTTTTCTTTTACCACTGCTTTTAAGAATGGAAACGCAAACTTGCTGACAAATTTTTTATTTGCATCACAAACGGGATGATGCCTTACGTATACTTTTTGCCCGATGGTAAGAGATCTTTCCCGAGTTCTGAGGTTGTATTGTTCTGAGTATTTTTTGTAAGCTGATGCAAGATTTTTCTTGACCTCAGCGTGCACTACTTGGAGCCTATCACTAACGTTCACCCAGTCTATTCCACCTTCGTCAACTATGTTCAATTCCTGTAAGAGTTTATAATCGTCTCCATGTTCTAATTTATGGTATCCATATAAAATAAAATGCGGAGAGTAACCAGTAGATTCATGTATTGAATTTCGTAGAGCGCTAGATATTTTAGGTAAAAATTTGTCCCATGCCGTATGTTTATCAGTCAAATAAGCTCTGATTACTGCAACAATTGACCTATTGACTCGTTCAGATGCATTACTCTGAGGCGAGTAATAAGCTGTTTTTATGTGTCTTATGCCGTATTCCTTAACCATGCTTTGGAACCCTTCGAATGAATAATTTGGGGAACGCTAAACAACGAAAATACTTCATCCTTCAGACAATTGATTACGTTCATTGCCGTTGCTTTCGCCAATGTTTTAAGATATACAAATTTTATGAGATGGTCCAGTACTATAAATATCGTTATTTTTCCGTTCGAAGATCGAGGGTATGGGCCTAACAGGTCAATGTATATCTTTTGCCATGGTCTTTCTGATATCAATAGTTTTCCCAGTGGAGGTCTAGTGCATTGATTGGATGCCTTGGATTGCTTACAGGTATCGCAATTAGTGACCAAACTATGAACGTCTATAGCCATTTTGGGCCAATAGTATACATAACCGACGAATTCGTTCAAGCGTTTTTTTGATACCGCAATGCGCACTTTGAGGCGGATTGTGTCCGTTTTCCATAATTGTTTTTCTGATATTGGTAGGCACCCACATTTTCCATGACGGAATATCAGTTAATGGTACGTTTTGTTTCGGCTCTATCCTAATAAATATTTTCCCATCACGAACACATAAGTTTGGAAGGGAATCAGGATTATCCTCAATTTTCTTTCTGAGACCTTCAAATTGTTCATCGTGTATATTAATTTCCTCAAATAGATCCATGTTATGTAGTTTTACATCGGCGTTAACTTCACTAATGCTGTCACAATATATTCGGTACAGGGTATCTGCCACTATATTTTCCTTTCCCTTTTGATGAACAATGGTGAAGTCGAATGATTGCAATTTCAGACTCCATCTTGCAAGTCGACCATTTAGATCGTTTTGTGACATTAACCACTTAAGACTAGCATAATCGGTAATGATGGTAAACCTATACCCTTTAATATACGGCCGGAATTGTTTGATACTAATAACAGCCGCTAGACATTCTAGTTCCGTTACAGTGTAATTCCGCTGTGCCGCGTTTAATTTTTGAGAAATAAAGGCTATATGCTTCTCCCACTATCGTCATCTAATTGAAAGAGCACTCCTCCGATACCTTGAGTACTGGCATCACATCTAATAAAAAACTCCGTAAAATCCGGATTATGAAGAACGGGAGCATGACACATAAGGTGTTTTAGATTTTCAAATGCCAGTAAATCATCTAGGTAGCCGAAAACGTTTTCGCGTAGCTGATGTGGTATCACTCGATCCATCAGTCTGCACATGGTCTGGGGTGCGTTGCACAACCCAAACGGCATGACGCAAAACT
Organism: Tipula helvola; assembly: GCA_963556165.1. Classification (NCBI taxonomy): domain Eukaryota; kingdom Metazoa; phylum Arthropoda; class Insecta; order Diptera; family Tipulidae; genus Tipula; species Tipula helvola. Next base: position 82,926,603 of record OY744482.1, on the reverse strand, counting down.
GATAGAGAGGACGGCCTGGTACTGTGAAAGCTGTTATTTCTCTAGAATTTTTAGATAGCGGAATTTGCCAGAAGGCATCTTTAAGGTCGAGACTAGTAATGTATTTTGTTTGTTGCATTCTACTGAGTAAACCATTTATGAGAGGGAGCGGATAGGCATCTTTCTTCGTCACCATATTTATTTTTCGAGAATCCAAACACAGTCTATTTTTGCCGTTTGCCTTTCTTACCAGGACCACTCGGGAGCTTCAAGGACTACAACTTTCTTCAATCACACCCAGCGCAATCATTCGGTCAATCTCTTGATATATCAATGCTTGTTGCCGGAGAAACGGAGTAATGCCTCTGTTTGATCGGAATGGCATTTCCCACGTCGATAGAATACTCCACTAAGTTGGTATTGCCCAAACCTTTCGATGTAAATGAAGGAAAAAGTTTAATTATTTCTTTTAATTTAGTGGATTGAATAGGATCTAGCGCATGATGGTTATCATTATTTGTCTCAAGCCTTAATTCGCTGACGATTTCTGGGGCTACATTAAATTTACGCCAGAAATCCACCCCAAGATAAAGCTCTGACTGTAAGGTTGGCACTACACAAAATTTCATCTTTTCAGTTTTATTCCGGAAACTAACAGGCAATAATTGTACATAACCCAAAACAGCATTATTTGATCTATCCGCCGTTTGAATGCTCGAGTTCAAAGTTTTGATTTTTATACCTTGAGATAGTAAAAACTGCTCGGAGTTTTAGCAATATGCTGACACTTGCTCCACTATCAAGTAGCCCTAACATATACTGACCATTTACATTTATTTTGGCATAAGGCCGAGGATCATTTTCTACGTCACATATTGATGAAATCGAACAGGCATGTTGAAATTCTTTTCTACTTTTCCAATAATTTTGAACTCGCGATACTCTTTTATTTATGGGAGCTTCAAAATGGGTAGTGGTTTCGAACGGCGGATCAGTGTTTGGTTGGTTTTGACTTATTTTATATTGTTGTTGGGCGATTGTTTCGATTTAATTGGAAATCTGGGGTTGGCCAATCTTCCCGAACGAGGATCCCCAGAATTGGCAGCATTCGGGTCAGCATTTCCCTGAACTCGCTTCTTTTGACATCAAAGGCAATCTTCCTTGTTGAATCGAGCCAGCCCACAACCTTCACAAAAATTATGAGTCCTTTCCCTTGAGCAGGCAGAAAATCGGTGTCCTAGATCTTTGCAGTTCCAGCACACTATGAAATTTTGACGATTTACACCAGATACTGCATCTAAGTGAGAAAGCCCTTTCTTATCGATCTGTATTTGATCATCACTATCATACTCTAAATCGTTTCTCTGGTTGCCTGAGGAAGACGATGCACCATCTTGGGTTGAGATTTGAGCAACCGCGTGAGAACGTTGGATACGTGGCTCGATTAGTCTGCGAATTTCCAAAATTTCGTCATCAGGTAGAGGATTGATTAGGCGGTAGTTAGCACTCTCGATTTCCGTTAAAAAATCATTAAATGATTCCTTCGGATATTGAACTCTACTTCGTGTGTACTTCCTAATTTCGCGATCTCCCTCTACACTGCTGAAACGGTCCAAGAGCGACTCCTTCATCTGTGTCCAAGTGGAAAGTCTATTCTTTCGTATGAAATTGTAATACCACTCAGTACCACTCGGCCTTGTCCGTCACAAAATTTCATGAAGACATGAAGAGAGGCTCCGGCATCATGTGAACATTGAGGCAACTCAGCTTCTAAGAAACACGAATTTAATACGCAGACTTAAAAGAACCAAACCTTTTGAGTTGGTGTAATTGTTAGCTTAAACAGCATTGTGCTGTGTAAAGCCCACTACAAAGATGTGGTTTAATTCAATTTACCAGACTCTATGGAACGCCAATGGGAAGAAGCCATAGATTAATGTTAAGTTAGTAAATTAAGTCAGAAACAAATTGCTCATTAGTCAAGGTGACTAGATTGTAATATCATAAAATAAATAAATAAAATTTATTTTAAATAATAAAAAAAAAAAAAAATTGTTCTATCTGGCTATCAAGGTATACAGAAAAAAGAGGTAGTATATTCCCGTGTTTCATTTTCGTCTTTCTTTGCGCATCACGTCACGTGAAGACAAAAAAGCAGACATTTATATGATGTTTGGCGGTTTTTTGATTAATTTTTTAAATAAATCAAGAATAATCGTAATTTTTTTTAACAAACCGTATTTACAATTGATAATGATAGTTTACCGAGACCCTTTTTATGCTTTATATTTTTTTTATGGTCCAAATATTTGAGAAATAATTCTTTCGAGTGTATAATGTCTAAGTAAATGGAAAAAAAGGTAAACAAAATTATGAATACACTCTAAGAAATTTGAGTAAATTTAAACCTATATTCAACATAATTTGCTTTAATTATTGCAGAATTTTGTTTACATTAAATGTTGTATTGCTTTTTTGCTATTAATATATAACTTTTTGTTGAAATTTAGTAAGTTTTTGCTAATAAATAAATATAAAAATGTTCAGAATTGAACAGTTACCCAAAAACCAACAAAAATTTTCAACTCAGATTTAATTTTCAACAACGTTCTCATTAAAAATAATTTTGTGATTAATTTCCAACAACAATTGCTGAAAATTCAACAAAACTCTGATATTTAACAGTTATAACAGTTATCTTTACTAAAATTTCGTCGTAAATTCAAGCATTTTTTCATATTTTCTTGTGCAGTAGTCCTTTAACACCGCAGACGCAGTGATATATAAAATATAAAAATAAATTTAGGTGTTGAAATTGTATTTTAATACTTGAATAATTATTATAAAACGTAAGTATTCGTATATTTTTATTATTATTTATTAAAAATAGTGAAAAATAGTACATATTTTTGGTTAATATTAAACAAACCGCAATTTGTTGATATTTAGTCATTTTAACATTCATTTGTAATTGCATTCCTCTTCTTTGTGAAATAGAGACGCGCACGTAGCAATTCTAAGTAGTGAATATAAGTAATTTCATAGTGTTTCTGAAAAATAGTAGAAATGTTTTTTGTTTGTTGGATTTGTCAAAACAAAACTAAATCATTAGTGTTATACAATAAACATGTGTATGTGCACCGAGGAATGAAAAATGTGCAATTTAACTGTTTGTGGCCATATTGTTTAAAACGTTTTTCAAATTATGTTGCGTACAAAGTTCATTGGCATAGAATGCATTCCACTTTAATAAGCAAAAAAAGGAATGTTGACTCTATAAAAATAAATTCGCAATTAAACCAGCAGTGCAATTTTAAGTGTAATTTATGTGAAATTGAAATAAATAATTTTACTCACATCACACACCACATGAGAAATCATTTAATAGCAAAAGAAGTTATACAATGCCCAGCCCACAACTGCAATATGTATTTTAAAAACTCGATAAATTTTCGGGTACATTGCTTTAGATATCATAAAGTGGAAAACAACAAGACACAAGCCCTCAACGAAATTCAAACTATTCAGGAAAGTTTTAGTGAGACTAACAATGATTTTAATTTTATTAACGAGACAGCAGAAAGAATTCTCGAAGAAACGTGTTCTGAGAATAATAGCTTTTACTTATTATTTAATAATCTTAAATTCAAATATAAAGTGTCAATCGAAGGATTAAATTTTTTATATAACGAATTATTCACTATTTCTGAAAAATATTCTGAAAATTTATATAGACAAATCGAATCTATTACAGTAGATACAAACGGTTTTACTAAACTTGAAAAAGTTCTGTCTGTTTTTAGAAATTCATCTAAAACAAATGAACTTAGATTATTCAAAAATAATTTTTCCCGCGTTAAATATACCGAAAGTAGAACTGAATATGTGCCACCTAAAAAAATTGATTTGGGAAGAAATAACTATCACAATGCATGCCATTTTTATTATATTTCAATATTAAGTACTTTAAAGGTGTTGATGAAAGATAATAAATTTAATCAGCTTTTCAATGAAAAGAAACCTGAGGATAGCAAAGCATTCTTGGATTACAATAATGGTTCAGCTTATAAAAGAAATCTATTTTTTTCCAACGGTGAAACGAAAATTGAACTAATTTTGTTCCAAGATGCATTTGAGATTTGTAATCCGTTAGGCTCATCGAAGAACAAGCATAAAATGGTTGGAGTATACATGTCTGTTGGCAATATAAATAAAAAGCATAGGAGTCAAATCAATAATATTCAATTAGTATTATTGTGTAAAGAAATTCATGTAAAATATTTTGGCTTTGGAAAAATATTAGATCCTCTTATAAAGGATTTGAAAATTTTGGAAAATAAAGGAATTGAAGTAAATAATCTTAAAGAGAAAGATTCAACTCGTACATTATTTGGTTCGATTATCGCGATGGTTGGAGATAATCTTGGCAGCCACCAAATAGGTGGACTGATAGAAAATTTTAGTACATCGGAATATTTTTGTAGATATTGTATTTATGACAGAACTTCGTTGCAAAACTTTAACATGAACATTCCAGAACTAAGAACGCCTGAAAACTTTAATATAATAATTGAAAACTTATTAACTTTGGATGCTGCAGCTATAAATGGTGTAAAACAAAATTCTGTACTAAACGAGTTGCGCCATTACCATACATGTGCCCCTGGATTACCACCATGCATTGGGCATGACTTATTTGAAGGTATTATTCCCTACGACTTAATGGAAATCATAAAATATTTTCACAATCGTGATATAGTTCGTATTGATTATATAAATTGGTATTTGGCTGCACTAAGGAAAAAATTTAAATTGTCACTTTCTTTTCCTAAAATTGATTTACAAAAAAACAAAATAACTGGAAAAGCTTATGAAATATGGAATATTTTAATCCTAATGCCGCATATAATGTTAGGTCAGATAGAAAATTTTGAAAACAATGTGTGGAAATTTTTCTGTTCAATGGTTGAAATGTGTCGAATAATTTGTGCTTCAGAAATTTCCGTAAGTCAAATATCATTGTTAACTTATTATGTTGACAGTTATTTCGAACACCGAATGGAGTCGTTTCCTCTATTAAAACTGCGTCCAAAACATCATTACATTACACACTATCCTGATTTAATTCGAAAACTTGGACCGCTTAGAGGACTATGGACCATGGCGTTCGAGCAAAAACATCAATATTTTAAACAAATTTCAAAAAGAACTAAAAATTTCATAAATATAACTTATTCGCTGGCAAAAAATCATCAAGAATTTCAAGCCACCATCGCCGGAGATCGTTTTAAATCTATTATAGTGGCAGACGACGTTACGAGATTTTCAAAAAATGCTTTTAATGTGAAAATACCGAACGAGTACATTTTTGTGACAAAAAAAATTTCAATTTTCAATACGACATATAAGGAACATGATAGCGTGATTACAATGCAGAACGAACAAGGCGAAATAGAAATTTTAAATATTGAAGCTATTTTTATAAATTCTTCATACGAAGCTGCAGTTCTATATGGCTCTGTAAAAATTTTCTGGTATAATCAATATACGACATTATATGAAAACAGTAACTCCAAATTGAGCTATAAAAGTTTCCATTTAGATCAGCTGTTATTAAAAAAGCCAGTGGATGTGTTAATGAAAGATAATAAATACTATTTTTCACCTTATAACACTTTTATTGAAAAATATTAACGAAAATTTGGAATGATTTAACAATCGAACCTTATAGTCTTTCATGTAATTTACGTTTATTTATTTTATGTAGTTTTGTATTTAATAAATGTCCAAATTGCCGTTCGAAGTATGCTCTGGTGACCGGACTATAAAAAAAACTTTTCTGTCATATCCATCAATTACAGATGTTATAAATAAAGGTAATTATTTTTAATAATGCTTTTTAAAATGATTAATATAAATATATTTTATAATTTTAGCAAATTCATTAGGTTTGCAAGGGACCAACCTAGTTCTAGAAAAAACAGGTTCTGAAATAGCAGAAGATGATATTTTAGAATACTACGTGAACCAAAAGGATATGCTTTTCATACTACTAAAATTTGACGAAAAATGGATGCCACAAACTCCTATTTCTAATGTTAATACAAACTTCAGTAGCTCTGGTGGTAATACCTCTGAAGATCGGATAGAATTGTGCGAGAAATACGGTGAAAATGAACCATTATCCCACAAATAAATAGTACCTTAAATGCAGAACGTGCCTACGAACATATACAATTACAATCATCGTCTCCCAGTGGTTCTGATATATCGGTAGCTACTACGTTAAGTGTTAGTAGTACAGCACTATCATAATCATCTTCGACAAACCATAGTGAAGCCACAAAACTTTTTAAAAACTTCAAAGTTCCCTGGAACAAAATGCCAAAAGACATTGTGCAAGCAATTGAAAAAAAGCAAAAACTAGGCAATAGATTAAGCGCGTTCATTAATTATGTTGTAGATGATCTTCGTCAATTTTCGTATTACATCCCCCTTAAAATTTTACGCTCCGTCGCGGAAAGTATAATACAAACATATCCTGATACCTTTGAACAACGAAACAGCGAAGGTGTTGTGACGTCATCGTTCTCTGAAGTCATTGTAACAATGCTCAGAAATCGAAATAATTATTTAAATAATATTTCCAGAAAGCGAGGAAGTGACTTGATGAGGATGCATATAAAAAAACGGAAAGAAGCAAATGCCTTGATGGAAGCGGTCACAAATTGGCAACCGACTATTGTTGAGACAACTGAGGGTCTCTCAGGTTTCCAAAAAAAGGAATACTTATTAAACCTATATCCTTCAAATAAAGACATGGAAAATAATCATCAAACTGTAGTGGGTTATATGATCGATACGTTCGCTTTGCAAAGGCAATTTTTTAATGGATCAGGAGAATATCCATCAATAAATTCCATCAAAGAAAATTGGCCCTATATTTTCACCAAAACTTGCCTCCATAATCATTTTATGGAGTTGACCGGGGTAAAGGAATCCAGACTACAAAATAACAACGAAAATGAAAAATACAAAATAGCTCAATTTTTTAAGTCATCTAAAATGGAATTTGTAAAAACAATTTTATCTGTTGTTAACGAAGTAACTTTAATTCGGGTCATAGCTGCTTACTTCAAGGAGGACACGGGGTACCTATTTAGACATTACCAGGTAAATGATAATTATTATTTCTTTTGGCAGATTAAACTTTTATTTAACAAAGTGACTTTTATTTTATTTTATAGTTGGGTTCCACAATGGACACAATCGTACAATCAATTCCGACAGCTGGTCCTTGGATTGCAATAACTGGTAAGATTTTTCATATTTTTATACCATCTTGTGCTCATATCTGATTTGTTGTTTTTTCTAGATTCAACTTTGGATTCTCAAATCGCTTTCATTTTCATCGAAAATATACAAATAAGTTGTACTAACAATTTTACATTATTTGGATTAATATTAGAGGTTTTGTGTTATTATTTTATTTTTAACATACAGTATCCAAAGTGTATGTCGCAAACATTGGATTTTTTAGTCCGTTATTTATTAAAATATTACCCGCCTAAACCTCGAGGACCAAAAAAGACTTTGTACAATATGTCTAAAATCTGTAATTTAGTTCGCAAACTAGACGAACTTCCAGACAAACACTAAAACTAAATATTAAATCAGAATTTATAATTTTTATTTAATTTTTGTTAATGAAATATTATTAAGAAACAGTTATATTGTTTAGAAATTTAATTTGCCTCTAATTAATATTTGATATTTTAATATTAATAATTTAAATTTTATTTTTACTATATTATCATTTTAAAATTTATAATTTATTATTTAAAATGAATTTTATAAAATAAATATGAATTATTTTAAAACCAAACAAATTTTTGTACTTAATTTATGTGTTCGACACCGAAGGCGCTCTTTTCTAGTTGAAAAGTAAACCAGAATTCAGCAAATGTTTACGTAAATTTCAACTACCTAGTAATTAAAATTAAATAAATTGTTGAAAATTACTATTAACAGTAATAAACAGTTTATTAAAATTCAGCAGAAATTAAGCATAAAAAAGTTTAATATTAATATGCTTCGTGTTAAAAATCGTATTAATATTGTTTAAATTTTAGTTTAAAATTCAACATGTTTAAATATCCTACAGTTATTGAAGGTAACCTGTTACAATCAATTATTGAAGTAAAATTAAACGAATATTTCTTAGAGTGTACATAACATAAAACAATTAAATTATTAAATGTTTTTGGTCATTTGAAGTTTGAACTAATGAAAACTAGGTACCAATTATTAAAATTTTTTTTTTACGATATATACTCAAATTTTTGCCATCTATTTTCGTTTGGCTTCAAATTATTGGTATCCACGTACCTATTCAAATACATATTATGTCCGTTGAATATGGATGGCTAAATATAAATGGAAAAATATATTAAATAAAAATTCAGTTCCCAAATTATTAAACGTCCAGTTAATAGAAAATATAAATTTGAAAAAAAGAAAATTAAATAAAACTCTAAATTAAAATTAAATCTCTGGCTTATTTCATTTATTGTCTTATGGTTTTCGCTACAACTAAATCAAAACACCCATTCACTGTTTAGTGTTCTGTATGTGTTCTTTTCAGAAGTACAATTGATAGTTTTGTTGCAATAAGAATTATTCAAATTTAGTATATTTAAAATCGAACACTCCCAAATTTTTGAATTAAATAATTAAAATCAAATCGTTCTCTGCATTTAACAAAAAAATTATACTCATAAATTCCAAAACTTTTTATGCAATGTGCTCAAACAGTCTGCTCTAGACACGAATATTAAAACATGCCTCTTTTCGCGATTTAAGTACGAAAGTATTGTGGTGTATAGCTAAAATCAAAATTGAAAAGTTTAATTTTAACATAAAGTCGAAAAACAATTAACGGCAAGAATAAAAAAAAAATCATTTATTTTCCATTTATTTAAAAAATTAATAAAAATATCACGAAACTCCATATAAATATTAGCATTTTTGTCTTCACGTGACGTCAAATTGTGAAAAAAGGATAGCAACAGCATGCGCAATATTATACCTTATTTTCTGTATATCTTGTCTGGCTATCATTATATTTATTTAAATTCCTTCTTTAAATTCAGAATATACGATAGAAATTTGATTCTAAAATAGTTTCTAGATAAAGTTCTGGAATTTATTTTACACATATATACAAACTATTCTACAGTAAAAAAAACCTAATGGTAACATACAAATTTGCAAATCTTGAGAAATAAAATTTAAGTTAAATACAATTTATAGACAAAATTGGTAGTTAAAAATCACATTTACGAATTGTATCACGGAAAATCTCTCTCGACCTCGAAAAATCGAGAGAAGAGTAATATTCATTAAATATTCTAGACATACATAGAAGCCGTCGGTTTTACATCCATATTCAGTCCTGTGACATGGGACATTAAAATTCCCTTTGACGTAGATTTTGTTTAGGAATATAAATGCACCAGATAGAAATGAGGTCTAAACAATTAACCCGTCCACATCATCACAATCACCCACAAACATATTGTCAATTAATATGGCCAATTAGGAAGGAACTTGGTAATTTCTTATACGATTTTGATGAAATTCAGCAGATCCAGGAAATGGGATTCTAAAATGATTTTTATATAAAATTCTGGAATATGGCTCATTATCGTTTTTTGCATTCTATTTACTTAGTGCATTTCGCTAATTCCTAGGAAATTGTTTTATAAATTTGAAATTTAACAAAAAAAAATCAAATAAACAAATAACAACTGCGACTAAACAAGTTTTACTTCCTCCGCGAGCTTGTGTGGATGAGGCTCACGACTTTTTTTTATCATAAATTTATGTGTTAATATTTTATGATTAAATATAGATAAAAATTGGAATTGGATTTTAATTTTTAATAACTAAAATGAATTACTAACGGCCACTCGATTTCCCCGTTTTGACATCATGAAAATTATTGCATAACCAAACTTTTGGTAAAAGAACCGACTTATATATGGAATCCAAATCCAATAGAAGAATATCTCTAGAAATCTCGGTAAACGGTAAGTCAAAATGATCAAATTTTATCCCTCACGATTGTGACATCTGGGATTTTAGTCATACTAAAGAGAGTTTAGAAAAATAATTTATGGTGGTAAAATTTGTTTCTAATTTTTTTTATAGGCTTCCAGCTAAACAAAACAAAATATGTATGGTTACTTTCATAAATTTCAACCCTTACATTTTTGACATCCGTTCGACAATAAAATCAAAAATTAAATATAGTTGGACTCGAAAGGGATACCTTACGCAGATTACTCGTTTATATACCGCTGACAGTAAGAGAATTATGATCACTCATACGGTAATGCTTTTTTTTAAAGTAAGATTTATACATATCGCCGACACAGTCGAAGAACACTGAAAAATATTTTTAGCATAAAACACTTGTTTAACATAAGTTAGCAAAATATTAAACAAATGTTTTATATTAAAAATATTATAATATTCTGACTTTAATGTAACCTACTCCGGAAACCATACTCACTTATTTATAACTGTGTACTCCACATTACATAAACATGAACAACTATTTTCTTCAAACTAACTGACAAAAAAAAATGAAAAACACATAACCGTAATATTTACTTAGCATAGTGATTAATCAAAACAATTTCATTAAAGAAAAATGCAATTTAGCTCTGGTTTATGTATAACACAAAGATATCAACACCCAAAAACGTAATGTATGTTGACATTTTCTTGGCAATATAAATACCATTTCACTATTTCTCTTGTTTTCTATTCCCGAGTTTTTTTTTTTTTTGTTACGAAAACTTTATTTTGAAAAATTAAACATTAATTGTAACAGTATTACAAAAAAAGGAAAGCTCCATAACAACATATATAAAATACACTCGTGCGCTTTTTTTTATTTCCAGAGCGCTAGAACTTCACATAGAAAACACAATGAAAAAGTTTAGCTAGACGAATACAGTACATATTATATACAGTACAGTAAAAAAAATGTAATTTAATTGGAAAACTAATCTAAATTTATGTAAAACACCGGCAAAATAATGTCTTATTTAATTAAAGCTTGACATTTTTTTTTTCATATAAATATTTAGAGAAGGATTACGTTTTTGTGATGACTATAGTCATTTTTAAGTTTAGTATTATAGTTTGTATGCACACAATACTAAATCGAATTAAAATAAAAATCTTATTAATATTATATCATTTTTTATATAAACAATAAAAAAAAAATTATATATTTGTTATGTAACAACTGAAAGACACTAAAAGCTTTTTATTATTACAGCAATTTCAAATAAAATCGATAATCTTTTAATATAAATTTCGTTCTCTCTAGTTTTTAGCGATTCTATTTAACCCTTCATTGAACTGTAAAATTTGCAAGCATTTCTCCTAGTACCTACTTACTTACTATACTGGTGTAGTAGTTGTGAAGAAAGCTCATCCACAAAATAAAAAAAAGTTTCTAATTCCATTAACTTTTTTTTTTTTTTTTGATATAACCATGTATATTTCATCTTTTCCAAAAAAAAAAAATACAAAACTTCTGCATTAATTTTTTGTGTCGATGCCACTCACTTGAAATATCATAAAAAAAAAAAAAAATGAAAATCTATAAAATGCTAAACTAGTTTTCCAATTTAATAAAAAAAATTCGTAATAATAATAAATTATTATTGGAATTTTTATATTATTCCAAGTGCTTGCGATTTTATGGAATAATTTCGCGTTAAATATGTAACGCTAACTCTCACCACCAATCAATTTCAAAACTTTAGGTCAAAAGCGAAATGATTGAAATGCAAATTAGATGAAATTAGGTCATACTTATGATTTGCTTCGAACAGACAGTTTTAAAGTGTTTAACAAATAAAAATATTTTGTAAAAAAGCTTCTTTGATATTAATTGTCTAGTAAGGTTAAAAAATAATTTCCTTTTATCTCTTGGAGATAAACAACTAGATATGAATTTTCTATTCAGAAGACACTGTATGTGACACATTTAATTTGTAACTTATAATTAACAATACTATATATACAATATGTAATGTCGGTTTTAAAAATTTGTTTATTATTATTGCAATAATAAAGAGTTTATTAAATTTTCATTTAATTTTCTTAATTTTTGTGAAAAAATTTCTTAAGTTTTGTATTGAATGTTTGTTGATTTTGCAATTATTTGAAGAAGATTTATATTGAACATTTATTTTTAATTGAATATAACTTTTAATTTTCTTGCTGTGTATATGTAAGTCTAGAAAATGGTTATTGCATACATATTTATGTATAGGTAGTAGTGATGGTATGTAGGAGTAAATCTTTTTGTTTTTAAAAATATTTTGTACATTAATTGATTTTAGTATTACAATAGAAAATGTTGTATACACTTATCAAAACAAACACGAATGTCGATATAAGCCCGAACAATAAAAGCATAAACGATTTGTTTAGTTAAGTTAAAAAACCATATCCTTGTGGGTTGCGACTCAATTCGACTGCTTGGTGTTCAAATAAGTAACAAACTCAAATGGAATGAACACATTGTTGCATTGGCTAAATCAGCTTCAAAAAAACTCGGGTTCCTGAATCGATGCAGAAGGTTTTTCAAATCGCATCAAGTTCTCCAGATATATAAAACCTTCATCCGACCATGTATAGAGTATTGCTGTCAAGTTTGGGGAGGTGCGTCTGGTACCACCCTCCACTTATTGGACAGGGTTCAACGCCGCGCTATCAGAATCATACGGAATCCCAGACTTACTCAAGAACGAGACAGCTTACAGCATCGCAGAGATGTTGCAGAACTCTGTGTCTTCTACAGATGCTTACATGGTAAATGTTCTGCAGAACTATCGGAGAAAATACCACCATTCGTTACAACAACAAGAGTAACAAGAGGAACAACCAATGCACATAGGTTTACGGTGAAGCTCCCGAAACCTCGAACTGAAGAAATCAAGCGCGAATATATATACCGAACATCAAAAAAGTGGAATTCGCTAATACATTTCAAATTTCCGAAGGAATACAACATGAATAAATTTAAGGTAGCTATTAATCTTTACTTGCAGGATCGCGCATTGGGTGCAGAAGCTCTGACAGTTACAAGGAGCTGGGACCGTTAATAAGTCCGCTCTGCACCCAATTAAAAAACTGATAAAAAAAAAAAAAAAAAAAAAAAAAAAAAAAAAAAAGACATCTTGGTTCGCCTATTCAAACCGATTTAGCTACTTATTAAAAAAATTTCATTTCGCGTCGTAATTTAAAAACAATAAATATTTAGAAATTATTGGGGCTAATTTTGCACATAGTGTTGTGCTCATTTGCGCTTGGCAAATTTTGGTTGTTTGCCATTTTACAATAACAACAAAATGTTGTATTAATTTATAAACACTTGGGTAAATGTATTAATGCTTTTATTAATAAGGATTTCGATTTCTGCAATTATTTTGTGGGCACTAATTTTCGCCTCCGATAAGCGGTGGCATCCACCCCAGGGTAAACTCAAGTTGTTTCTAATTAAATATGTTTTGCTCCTTGAGCCATTCCCAAATGTCACGTCAATCGGTTTTGTCCGTAAGAATTCTGAGGTAATACCCTATTTTTACCGTCAAACACTGGACTAGTAATGTTCAGTTGATATGCCCAAACATCAGTCTGCTTTTCAAAAAAATAAGATGAGTACTTGGTTTGAGTGAATACGAGTAAGTGCTTTTACTTCTGTTCTTCCATTCTGTATAGAAATGGTATTATTTTTCATTATATAATTTATTTAAAAGCTTGAGTACCAGGGAACTAGAGTTTAGTTTCAAAATTTTTTTTTTTTTTTTTCAGATGGCTGAAATTATCGGTATTCGTTATATCAAAAATTATCGTGAACGCCTATTTTCCAGTATTTTACCTAAAGTAAACAACTTTTGAGATTTGACCTTGAAAATGTAAAGTTTATACCGAATTAATTTTTGGTTCATTTAAAAAATGTTAATTTTATTTCGCTACTTAAGTATTCCTGGGTATAAAAGTGGTGCTGTTGCGTATATGAGAGCAAACAAAACTACCGTGTTCAGACATTTTTGTATGGATATATTTCCTAGAATATAAGGAGAGTTAGCCAAACCTATGCATACTTGGCAAAGGAATTTAAGACTCCGTCAGCTCTCGAGGCGTTTGGATTTGTTGACAAATATGTTAATAGGGTTAGCCACATTTAAACATATACAAACAGGCAAATTAACCGCTGTTTATAGATTCTGCTTGTCTAGTTAAAACCTATAGATATTATTAAACAATTTTTCGGTTAATAATTGTAATTATAAGGCAACTATTATTCACTTTTAAGGGTCACTTTTAAGTAGTGTAAAATATTACAGCGTACTCTATAATCTCGACAACTTTAACCAAAAATTAAACTGCAATAAACTTTACATTTTGAATGTCAAATATAAAAAGTTTATTGCTTTTGGTTGGATCTATTTGCTGGGATTCACAATAATAATTCGTTCTTCGAATAACACTAATAATTCTGAGCATTCTGATGAAACAATATATCGAAATAAAACTTAAGTCTACATAAATATGCTTGTAAATTATCATGTATTAGACGAAGAAGTAAAAAGAGTTTAGTTTACTTACTCACAGTTTTTTTAATCAGGTATTGGGAAGTTTTATGTATTTGCTTGTAAAGAATGAGTAAGTGCATTCATAGCCATCTAAAATATATCATAGCCGTAAGGTAGAAATACATGCTTTCTATAAGAGTTGTACATTTTTCTGTTTCCCATAAAAATCAATATCAAATTGTTAGTTTTGACTTAAAGTTTATGAATGAAAATTCAATTAAATGTAATAAAACAAGTATTTGTTAATTTGCATGTTTAATATGTTTCGTATAGATATGGTTTTGAAATCGTAGAACAAAATTTCGCTACATTTTCAAATAAATTGAAAAAAGAAATCCTTTCAATTTTCAACAACTACAACCATTAAATTCGTATATAAAAAAATTGTAAACAAATAGAATTATCCTTGTCTTTTCAATATTATATCAACAAAAAAAGAAAGAAAGCGTAAAAGTGAAAGCTCGTAAATAAACCAAAAATAAAAATAAATTTAGATTATCTTTGTCTTTCCAATATAAAACAATTGAAAATGACAAAAATAACACTTTAAAGTAAAAACGTGTAAAGATATAAAAAATAAGAACAATAGACATCCTTGTCGTTCTAATAGATATTTATTATTGTTATTATTATTACTTGAGGGCCATGTGGGCGTTAAGCGACCTCGCGCTGCGACCTAAAAGAACTTTTGTGCATCAAGCCCTACTTAATTATCCGTCCAGCCAATAGTCAGGCTCCTAATGAACCTGATAATACTGCCGACCGGTACGTGATACATACTATCTGGGCTCATTGCTCTTCCTCCTAGATGTAATAACATTTACCTCTGCTAGAAAAGCGGTAGCACTGGGACTCAAGGACTTCGAGAGGGCAGACCCACTCCCGTCTATTCCTTCCCGTGCCTCGTCTAACGTTTTAATTTAACTCTTGCGAGTTGCTGGGAATAAAAAAGTCGCCTGTAGGTCACCCAGGTTTACTACAGGAAGGCTAAATAAAACTGGAGGGTGCCTGGTATCCAGAGTCCGCATACATGAACTGATTAACCTATCAGCCATTCATCATTCGGCATATGCTGTTCCACCTTAGATTAGGGGTTTTTGTCAAGGTTTTCTCCTTTAGCGCCGTACTTTAGGCTGTACCAAAAGGCCACATTCTGCCAAATGGATCCAGTTTCCAGTGGTGCCGCGAGGAGGCAGTACGTACACTTGCGCCTACTGGAAGGTTACGGAGCCCCCATCCAATAGACGCCAAACCACCTAATAGATATTTAATATATTGAATATTTTATGAGGTTTATTTTTCTCGTGTAGAAAGCTTCTGTAGTTTTGTATGTAGTTGTGAATAAAAGTATGCAAATTTAAATTATATTTTACGCATTAATTGATAGATTCCAATTTTGGTTTTCACATATGTCTAAATATAATTATTGATCTACAAATGGTGAAAAAAAATTGCTTAAAATAACGAGTTTTCATTCAGAAAATGTAAATTAAAAAAGTCTTTTTAATACTGGTTTACATGGAACATCACAAAAACCTACACCTCTCATAGGACGCACATTTAAAAAATGGCGACATCATTAGGGCTCTTATGTTTACAGAGGGCTCTGCAAATACATACCTATAAAAGCACTTGCTTGTTTTTATGCACTCCACCCGTTTAGATCTTAAAAATTATAAAAAGCAAAGCTTATTTCGATAATGTATGTTTTCAAAAATTATATTGAAAAATTACAAACTCATAAAAGTTAGCTTTAAGCGCTTTGCCCATAGGAAACCGAAAACGAAAACGGATTTTAATTTTCTTACAATAACTCTTAAACCTTTAGCATATTATTGCTTAAAGACTCTCAAACTTGTTCTAAACACAATACAAAAATATTTTAATTTAAAAATTAAAATATTTAACATTCCCAGAAAATTAAATTTTAGTTTTTTCTGTCAGAAAATTTAAATATTTTTTTCAATTTTTCGTCAGAAAAAGTACACGAAAATATATTTCGTCTTGTTTTTCTGTTATAATTTTTTATTTTGTTATAATTTTGTAATGTCGGCTAAAAAAAATTAATGAAATACCAACTTCACACACTAAACACAAAAGCATTTTGTCCACGATTAACGTATAATATGCTCATTATACGTTTGTTTCTTTCGTCACTTATAATGATATCCATTATTCACTGCTAGTTTATCTAGTAGTCTTTTCTTTCATTATTCAATATTTCCAAGTAAATTGTTTGATTTTTGAAATTTTATCTAGTAGTCTCTTGCCATTTTCATTATTATTAAACTGTGACGTCAAAATGTCGACGAAAATTATTTGAGGAGTATTTAAAGGATTTGGTTATAAAACATAATGATTTTTGTCGGTCGTGGACAAAGTATCGTATTCTACTCGCATATAATGGCTGTTATTCACTCAGATGATTTACGACACTCGCCTATCGGCTCGTGTCGGCAAACTTCTTCTTCGTGAATAACAGCTATCATTATATGCTCGTTGAATAATATACTATTATCCAATTTTGATACATAATAGCCCGATAACTAGACTGATTTCAAATAAAGAAAATGTAAAATAACCCATTGTTATTGTATAACCCACGCTGCTAGGGGCAACGTCAGTTATATTTTGAATAACAAAATGTTGAGTAGTCATTGGAAAATTATACGTAGATTTTGTAATTTACGTCAAAGAAATACGTCACATAAATTTAAACAACGGTCACTATGATAAAATGTATTTCAAAATTCAATGCTACAGTGTGAAAACACAAAATGGAATTATTTCTTATTAATTTACGATTATTTACATTTATTTCAACAAAATTGGATAAAACGTTGTATGCCACTCGTGAGCAAAGAGATATTATCCACTCTGGATAATGTCTCACTCGGCTATGGCCTCGTGGGACAAACTTATCCCTCGTGGATAATATCTCGTTTTGCTCACTAGTACCATAAATAACTATTCTTTTCTTTTTTAATATTATTGTGAGAATTCCGTTTTCTTTTTCAATAAATTAAAAAAAAAATTACTCACAGATACAAACATACAAGTTTTCATACTGTAATTTCAAACGAAAATAGTTTTTCGATTTAGTATAATGGGCAAGACAAAACGAAAAGAAGCTAAAAATTGTGAAATTTTTCGTTTTTTATGTTTTTCGTTTTCCTATGAGCAAGGCGCTTTACTGTTTAAAACAGTTTTCAGCTTTTCACGTTTACATAATTTGTATAGTAGACTTAGTTTTGGGATACCCTAGTGAAAAAAAATGGTTGGAAACTACTAAAATCAAACTTATGATTTGATATAAAAAATACCAATTATTTAAGTATATTTCTAGTAGGTTATGGCAAGATGTTTTGGGTATATTTGTAAATTTTAAACCAAAAGTATTATTAGTTATCAACTAGTATATTCTTTGTTTTTAGTATTTTATTAAATCAAAATAGTATAACAAAAACAGTATATCTATTATCAATTTTATAGATGTTTTTTCTATTCGAATGAATACTAATCCAGGTATATTAATGGTGTATTTTAAATATAAAAAAAAAACTAAAAATAAACCAAAACACTGATTTTTTATTTTACGTAATACCACAAATGATTACATACAGATGAATTAAGATTAACAAAAACATGAAAAAATTGGTAGTGCCATTTTTTGAAGCTGCATATTTTTTGGTACTATAAATGGGTGACATAGATTAGAAACAAACCAACACAAATCAGAGCCATCTAGTATAAATAAATAACCAAAAAATAAACAAACAAATTGATGACAAAAATCAAATAAATTTCTGTATCTAGTGTCCCATTCGCTTAAATCTGGAATAAAGTGTGCGATTGCAGGTTATAAATCTTCAAATCGGCATAATATCCCATTATTTAGATTGACTATTAAAAACCCAAAATAAACCGAATGGATTTCCAATTGTAATTTACAAAATAACGACTTGAAATTTGTTAAAATATGTGCAAACATTTCGAACCATGGTGCTATTCTACGAGTAAATTAAAACGAAATTCCGTTCCCACAATCTTTTTTCATCTAATAATGGTCCTTCAGTTAATCATACTGTTTCTTCTGGTATTTCTCTCAGTATTATTATGAGAATGATGACGAAATGTCGAGTAGTTCTTGAGTGGTAACAATTTTACAACTGGTATACAACCAAAACGAAAGCAGCATTTGTAGCATTACTGTTTACATCCAATTGCACTTACAAAGGCTTACAGCCGTTCAAAGGCTACATTAGAATCAGACATTAACTTCATAGAACGCCAATACAATTTTTGTAATTTTCGTAATTGAAAAATTTTGAGTCAATTTTCAATAATCTGGGAAATCCTCATAGTGTGCAAATTACATTTAAAATATAATAAAATACCCGTTTTATCATCTAAAATATTTTACGGTTTTAAAAGTATTATAGCCTAAAAATAAGCAAACTTTTTTATTACACCTAAACTGTAAAAATTACGACCAAATAAAATCACTAAATATCAACGACCATATGAGCCGTTAATTTTGAAAGTGGTGCAAGTCCATTTTTCAAAAAATTTAAGTTAATGATAACAATAGACAAATAAAAGTATAATCTTTCTAACGATGATCAATTTATAGTCAAAATAAAAAAAAGTCCCTAATACTTGTTCAAAAAATAAGAAAATTCAAAATCCCGTATATTTTTGCATTTATTGTTTCTCTATTCCTTCATTTTCTCGTTTCAACAAAATGTGGACTTGCCCCACTTTCAATATAAACGGCTCATATAGACATTTCAAGCATAAATAAAAACGCCAAACATTTAACTAAATTTTACTGAATATGCGGTCAAAATCAAACAAGTGGCCCGATGAATCGAATATAAAATTTCTAACGAAAATTAGCAAAATCTTGAGTTCAGCGAGCTTATGTTTGATGATATTGATGAGATTTCGTTAGAAGGTGGGATCATTTTGAACCTGACATTTCTGATATATCCGAAAAGAGGGGGGGGGGGGTGTAGAGGGTAATTACCCCTCCCAAAATGAAATAAACACCTCTAAAAACACCTAAAACGACAACATATTAATTGACAAAACGATGAATAACTTTTTTAAAATTCAAACATTAGGTTATTCCGGAATTAACTAGCCGGATAGATAAATAATTTTAAGAAGTGAAGAAATTGTTAATTGCAAAATCCTAACCAATTTCTTCACTTTGTAAAACTTTTTATCTATCCGGCTAGTTAATTTCGGAATAAACTAATGTTTCAAATAGATTTCGCATGTATGCGTTAAAATACAATAAAACTGAAATTGTTAAAAGTGTTTAAAGAGGAATTGTAAAATTCACTAATACTACAAGTGCATGGTTGATTCCTCCCACACAAAACAAACTTTCGCTCACTCATAACCTCATACATCCATTTACAAATTTTCCAAGGAAACCTCAGTTGCAAAAGAACCTGATATAATTTCCCTGGAACCACATAATCATACGCATAATCATAATATGTACAATATATTTTGACTGTGTCTGAAACATGTGATAAATAATTTTTAGTGCTAATTTTTGACATTTAATAGTCAATTCCTATGATAATTTGTGACCGCTACAGAATAAATTCATTATAATGATTTACTAGTGTGATTGGCGTACTGTACCGATATAAATTAATTGGCGCAGTTATGTCTTAATAAATATACCATTCATGAAATATTTTGTCAAAGAATTATCCATTTCTCGAATATTATAGTAATTAAAATGAAGCAACAAAAATGTGAAGCGGGGAAATGTACCAAACAATTATTACACTATTCGGACACCATAAAATTGTTAAATTTGTATTAAAAAAATTGTATCACAGGTTTCGGACACGGTCTTAAATAATTAAAACCGGGTTTTGTTAAAAAAAAAACAAAAAATGTGTTGCTTTTTAATTAACAACTTGCCCCTAACAGATATTTCTGTTTACGTATAAATAATTACATCCCTTCCCCCAAAACTTAAAATCTGGATCCGCCCATGACTTTCGGTGCAAGACGTTCATCGCACATAGGACGCAAGTAAGGCGGACATTGCATTTTAGTTTTTTTATCCTTTGCGTAAGGGCAAATTGATCATCTTCCTCTTTTTTGTAATTGCGGTCGATCATCTACTGGTACAGCTGATTTTTGATCAATGAATTTTTGCCCTGTGTGTTTTCGGAGGGTTAATGAAACTCCATGTTTATAATTTCATTTATTTTCTTAAGATTAAATTTCGTTCATTTATATATATCAAACTTTATTATAAATCATTCCTTATTTATGTAAACGTATGCAAAACTTTAATGAATAAATTTACCAATTTACCAAAATCGATTCCTATCCCATCCCTAATCAATTTTATTTTATTTTACTGCGAAGCCGATCTATAAGTGCATGCGGAATACTGCCCGGCAATGGCTGATGCTTGTCCCGCAATTCATAAATAGCAGACATAACCCGATTTTTTAATTGCTCTGGCTTGGTATCATGATCATACTGGATTCGCTGACCAACAAAAGTACGTAGCTTAACAGGAAATCCTCAGTAAATCAAACAAAATGGAATATTCAAAGCGCGATAAATCTTGTATATTTTCCGTAAATAAAGGCAGCACTGTTGTTTGAGCCCTAAGCGCAACTTCGGCAAATTCTATCAGCTCCTTCCAATGCAGATTATAGTTATTATCCCCACATAATGATTCTTGTGGTCCACCAAGAGCAATTGTTAAAATATTCCCTGTATTCAATATATCAACACATCATTCTTTGGTTCCAGGAATCATAGACACGATATCACTTATATGTGGATATCCTGGGACCATTCTAAATAAACATCTATCTACCATCGTATACAAATATACAATAGCCTTCCTTTTAGAGCCATACGAGCTTGAAAAAAATACATATCCATCGACAATACACCTTTGAGATAAACAATTAGATGACCGATTAATGACGATTTAATGATATATATTTAAAAAAAAAAAAAAAAAATTTTATAATTTTATGTTATGCAAACAAAGGTTATGCAATATTTTTTTTAGAAAGTTTACAACTTTTGACTTATAATTCATTTTGAAACTACTTTTATTAGGTCTGTATCGTTCTCGAGTTCCAAAGCATAATTTTTAGTTCCAATAAATTTCTTGCATTTTTGCATTCTGATTGAAAAATACACTTAATCACCAATTTTACTGAATATCGAAAGTATATATTATTGCTGTTTTCATGTAATATTATAGTAACAATGTAAATTTACGAGAAGAAATTCACAAAATTTTTATTAAACATTCAATTTCTTTTACTGTGTATGTTGCATTCAACATGTCAAAAAAATTATCATTTAATCGTCAGAATATTTGATTCAATACAAAAATAAAAGTGTTGAAAACGAGTTTGGTAAACTTAAAGCATGAACTGAATCGTTTTTGAAAATTTGCAGAGAACAAATTTATTGGTTTGCAAGAATATTGGGGAGGTTCTCATCAATCGACCAAAAAATAATGTGATTTTCTCAATTGTTGACGTAAATAAACAACTTATTGATTTTACCCACTTAATTATTGAGTTTTATAGTACAAAAAAAAATTAATTTAAGAATAATATCGTCATGGGAATTGCTTATACGTATTGTAACGTGACCTTCTCCAAAAAAGGTGACTTATCGGTCTCCACTGTACCACTTGCGAAAACTATCAAAAATCAGAAAACCAAAGATTTTTATAAAATATATAATATTTGCTGGAGGTTGTACCAACAATATCAATAAAAAGTCGAAAATTAAAAAAATGGCGGACGTTCAATTCTTCGGAATCGTTTTTCACGCCTTTTTCACTCTTTAAAGGGAATTAAAAAAACGTAAAATATTATCTGCATTTAGGTTTATCCTCCAACAAATTAAATGAACTTCACAATAAAAACAAAAAAATAATAGTAATATATTAAGTAATATTTAAGTAATATTTCATTTCAATTCCATGAAGGGATTTGGCCGCCTCAACGATGCTCCTCGAAATAATTCGATCCGCAGCAACAAAACGCCAGACACGATGACTGAGTGTATTTAGGCCTCTTTCAACGACGTCGATCCATCGGATAGGTGGTACCGACTCCAAGGTCTGTTTATTGGTCTGATTTTGCGAACGAAGAACGTGCCCAAGCCATCTTAAGCTTGACGATTTTATGAATCCGATGATGTCAACTTTATCGAGATCATTTCTGATCTCGTGATTCATTCGTATTCTGTACGTGGCTCCCTCTTTAGTGGGACCGAGAATCATTCTTATGATCTTTTGAATGAAGCATTATAAATCGCTCGAAATAAGAGGTTCGTGGCACGGCTTTCATCGCTACTAGATGATGTAATTTCGACAATATATTATATACGTGAGGTATGAAGCCTAAGGACCAAACTATAAAGGTAATGCTTATTGTTGATGATGATGAGTAATTGCCCATGACTAAGGGCAACATTTGTGTTGCATAATGTTATCACGGAAAAAGTAACAACATTGAGTATATAAGTAGACGTAGATTATAATTTACTTTCGTAACAACAACAACAATATTTCTGTGGCCACAAGGAAAAACGGCATAACTCGAATTATTCCATATTACGGTTTATTTCAAATTTGAAATTTCTATATATTCGAATTCATATTATATCAATTTTTTGTAATAATCCAGCAACTACAAACAACCGTAATAATCATTTAAAAAACAAGAATTCAAAAAACTCATACAATTTTAAGTAACTCTTAATTTTAGAAACGTTTTCCTGAAAAATGTGAATTTATGAGTTTGCCGTTTTTCCTTGTGGCCACAGATTTATCTTGAATATTCAAAATTCAAATAAATTATAAATCAGAATACGTTAAGTGAGTACATACGTACCTAGCCCTACTCGTATTCTTTATTTTGTTTTTATCCTGCATACAATAATTTACGGAAATTTCTTTAAAAACCAAATTGTAAAATACATAACGCACTAAAACCTAAATATGTATGGATATGTATTGTATCTATGCGTACTATCAAAACCAACACAAATGTCTTTATACAAGCCATATTATTTCCGTGACGGACGCATATTATTAAATCCAAAAACCTACTATTTTCTGTAAGTGTTAGTGATATTCTATACTGTTTTTGATAGAAACTACAATTTAAAATCAAAGTATGTAAAGATTATACTGTATTATGACGCTAATACTTACAGAAATAGTAGGTTTTATTTTGTGGTTGTATGGCAATAATATGGCTTGTATAAGACATTTGTGTTGGTTTTGGTACTATAGATGTAATAAATACATACTTAAAGCAAATCATACGTGCACTTCGTTTATTTCAGTTTTAATATGAATCGGGTTTTTTCATGAAAATGGTTAGAGCTATGCAAGAACAAAAGATTGACAAAACGAATAATATTTACACTAGATGCAGACACTGAATATTATAATTATAAATAGTAAAGATTTATACCATCTTAGCAAAGACAATGGGTTACATGGCAAGCTTCTTTTTTTATTCACGCAATTGTCGCTTTTATCAGTGATTTTGTAAAATTTCATAAATTTCTTAGACATAAAGCATCTGTATATATTAATTTGTGGTAATACATAACTCTATTCATGAAAAATTAAAAAATTAGGAGCACAAACCTAGAAATCCCAAACAAGCTTCCGCTTTCAAACATTAAATGTCGTAGTTGATTATACCCAAAACAGCTTACATGTAAATTTCTTCCGAAAACTGGAATTTGTACCTTACCTGGAATCGAACCTAGGACCTCAAGTTACTAAGCAATCGACTTACCCACCTTACTACTGAAACCGATAATGCAAGTATAAACTGGTAATTATATATATTTAGGTTTAGAACAATACATATTTCGTCTACAAGAAATTCAGAATATATAGTGAGTGTTTAATTAGTGTTTACATAAAGAATATGGAGATGGAGATACTTTTCATTGCGCCTTTAATAAATTATGATTTAAACTTAATTGCTTCAGTGTTACTTTTTTTTAGGGACAGATGAAGGTTAATGTAGTGGTCTTTGGGTTTTAGAAGTGGAGGGCCGGTTTCGGATGCTCATCCGTCATCAGTTTCCATATAATTTTAACTATTCTGAGTAGCTAAAATTATATGGAGCTGATGATGGGTGAGTGTCCGAAATTGGTGTTCCATTTTTAAAGTTTAAAGATTGTTACATTAAGAAAGTGAACATTTTAACAATAATTACTTTTTCGTACTTTGGTTACTTTTTAATTTGTTTTAAATTTTAGTGGGGATTGTGAAGGGTTTTAGTTGTGAGTTATTAGTTTTATTGTAATAATAGCTTATACTAATTTTATCTGATTCAATTTTACAGTGTCTCTACTGACACCTTCCTAACCATAATTATAACGTATTATTGAAGGTTGCATGTGATCAGCCTAACGAACGCTATAACAGATGAGTATGTCGTTAGAGAAGATAATCGAGCTCATGACCGCGACGAATTTAATGTAAATCACAAAAAACCATTAAATACAAAAACATTGCATTCAAGAAAAAAATTGTCTAGTTTTCTGTAGAACTTATTAAACATGTTTCGAAATCTTAGTATAAATATTTAGTTTTTGATGCAATCCGAATACGACCGGTATTATGATCAAAACATATTTTAATTTACACAATTTTAAAATTTATAAAATTAGGTACTTCAAATAAACTTAACTTTCAATTAAACATAAACTACTTAATGAAAAATATTTGTATTTCTTATCTTCAATGTGTTGAACGGAATTTTATCGTTCGAGAATCGCACCAAATTGACTCATTTACAGAGATTGAAATCTTAATCTAAAAAAATCAGCCTATATTTCGGCCTATTTATAGACAGTGGAAAATGTGTTTGTCCTTAGGAAAATTATAAATACCATACTAGATGACTGGCAGAATCTAAAAACGTGTTAAGATGAATGCAGCAATCCACCGAAGAAGATGATATAAAGGCTGCGGTCGAATTCTCGGGTAAATCATTTACTGCGGTAAATTTAGATTTTTAATGTTCGTTTTCTGTTAAATTACGCATTTTTTTCTTTTATTTACTCGTTCAATTCTTATAACAATAAAGAATAAAGTATCTAGACGTAAAAGATTTACATTTTTTTATTTCCCTTACTCTCCAGCAAAAAAAGGTAAATGCATTTACCGAATTTTGCGGATTTACTCGAGAATTCGACCGCAGCCAAAGTGTAAGTTTACTTTAATTTTCATAGAGGTTTGGAAATAAATTATCAACTTTTAAAAAATTAATTAAATGTTAAAGCCTATCTTAAAAAATTTTAAATTTTAAATTTATGGTTTGAATTATGTTTAATTTTTTTTTTTTTTTTACTGAAATTGACGTACCTAATTATAGTATATTTTTAATAAATCCATAAACTAGTACAGTAACTAAATCGAGCTTTTAATTTTTTTTTCTCTGTTCAGAATTTTATCAATAAATTTATCAATTATTTGTTTTTTTTGTTTTTGTTGATTCCAACCTTCTTTAATTTTTAGTCGCGATTTGGCTATTTGTTAACCGATTTTCGACCTGCCTCTCAGCAGATAAATCTTAACACCTGCCTGGTTCACAGAAACGTCAATAGACAATAGCTTTTATAATATTGTCTGTGAAGTTTTTGTAAATCGGCGACCTAGTTGTTTTTCTCATATTGATATATTTATTATACATCTGAACAAAGTTGCGGCCAATTGTGGTTCGGTTTAAACTTTAATCTCTGTATAAAAATATGGACACTGTATTTTATTTTCAAATATTTTTCTATAATTTTTATTCACAAAAGAGGGCTTTCAGAATATATTGGTGTGTCTTTATTTACAAAGAGCTGGTTTTAGATGTTGTTGTCATAAAGCATTGTTGAGGGAATGAGCGGATGCAAATTTTTTATTATGTTTTGGCTTTTGTTTAGCAGGATATGTATATCCGAGAGATATGTTGTAGCAGCTGTTTCATAAATAGGCAATAGATATCGAACACTGCTTTGGATGTGCGAATGGAAGATTAGCATTTTTAATTTCATGGGTAAGATATATTTCATTTGGTAAAGAATTAAATTTGTTTTCCTAATTGTATCCTTCATTTTTCTGATATGATGGCACCAGTCCAGCTTAGAGTCGATCCAGAGTCCAAGATACTTACCTATAGATATTGACTTTTACAAATGTTATGTCGTTGATATATAGCTGGAACCCGCGTAAATCATTTTTTTTTTATTTTTTTTTTGTATGAAAACTATAAATTTAGTTTTTGTTTCATTGATTTTTACCTGTTTTGAGTCATCAATTTGTTGATTTTGTTAAGATAATTTTGAATTTTGGCGTGCATATCGAAAACAGTTTTCGATTAATGCAACAACGCCATATCATCAACGTACATGATCAAATCACCTAATAAATCCAACTACGGGATCCGACGACAGGACATTTTCATCTTTACGTTAAATGCAGCAAACGATGATCAGAAAGATACAAATCGACAACAGAAAGTAGATAAGGTGGAATAAATATATCACTTGATATATGATCTATCACAGTGTTTGTTGTTGATTGTAGCAATTCTAGTAGCATGCTTCATAGCGATTTTGTTGATTGGAGCAAATCCAATAGAATATAAACAGTTCAGATATTTTTCAACACTCCTATTCGTTTTTTTATTAGTAAGTTTAAATTAAAATCACTGACAATATACATGTTTTTGTGACTTGAGATAATTTCTTCAAATTTGTCAAGAAAGACAATTTGGTCTAAACTTGGAGGACGATGTACAGCATATATTTTAATTAATATTTAATGCGGAGAGATTGATAATCAAAGACCTGTTTTGAGAAAATTACAATTCATAAATTTGTATGGACACAATTTTATTTAAAACATATACAATAACACCACCTCCTCTGTTGTCACCTCAGCTTGAGTATTATGAATCATAGTTGTTGAGTTGAAATAAATCATGTTCATTACTAAATATTTCACTGAGCACAATGACATGGAGGTCGAAATTGTATGATGTATTTAAATTTTTTATTCATTAAATTTGTTCCACAAGCTTCGAATATTTAAATACATAATGGGGAACGAAAAATAGATCTTGCGTAAAATCCCACACTCGATCGTTTGCGCAATGCAAGATATTTTTTTACTCAGCACGCAAATGTCATTACGCTGAATAAAAAACATAACCTCAAAACGTGAATAATTGAAAGTTTTTTGTTCTGTTTTTAATCAAATATACCAAAAATGACGTCAATAAATTAAAATAATTTAAATTTAAAATATTTATGTTGAAAATGAGTACGAGACCTAAACTGAAATAAAAAAACATTTTTGAATTATTTTTATTTTATTAACAAAAACCGAAAGGTCGCTTAAAAAAGTGGTACCAAGAAATTTCAAAAATGTTAATTGATAAGTTATAATTATAAAATAACTATCCAATTTTTATTACATGGTTTTGTCTAAATTAATTAAATTTTTTTCAAAAATATCAAATACAATTATTTCGAATACAATAGTTAGCTTCGTTTCTAAATACATATTTCCCAAATGACGAATGGTCTAATTTTAACTATTTGCGTGCTTGCTAGCCAAAGCAAAAATAACGAGTATAACATTTTTTGCAATTCAGCAAAATTTGTTTGCTTTTATTAGCATCGAGTATACCATTTGCCGCAATCTAGCAAAAATTGCTTGCTTAACTGGCTGCTAGCGTGTATATACCCCAATATTAAAAAAACGATAGAATTAACTGATTTTTTAATTCTGTTAACTGTATATTTTATGTTTATATTACCAATTACTTCAAACCCGTCACCCATATCGAATAATTTAATTATATTTTTATTGACTTATAAGATTATAGGCACAAGACGTATTGATTAAATTAAATATTTTAGATGTTTAATATCGTTTTTAAATCTTATGTGGATGATGTTAGAGTAGCTATCATTTCTGAGCTGAACTTTATTATTAGCAAACCAGACGAACGTATAACCAGACTCTCGCAAAGTTTTTGCTTGATGCAATAAATTGAAGTTGAAATACGTCAAGAAGGATCGTATGGTAATTTGATCAGTTTGCTTAGCCACATGAAATAGAAGTTTCGTGTAGAAAGGATCATGCTGTTTTTTTAACTCCACGACACGGCTCTTAAAATTAGGGTGATAGAATTTCACCAGATTGCTTATTTCTTGTGGTCAAACGTTTAACCTCAATAATATCTAGACTTCCCAGATTCACTTTTAGTTTTACCGCTAATTGAATGATATCCTTGTTAAGATCCTCTCCATCTATTTTGGGGATGCCGGTAACAGTCATAGATTCATCATTTTGTTGTTTTAGAGATTCCATTCAATAGTAATTGAGGACAATTTTCTTCATTTCCCGATTTTTATCCATGAGACGACCAAGCTTAGCCGCAATAAATTTTTGGGACTCAATGATTTTTTTTAGAGACGCATTTTCGTTAATAATATCATCGTTAGGCTCATCTGCGTCATCGAACATCTCCAAGTGTCATTTAGTAAAGAATAAATGAAATTTTATAATATCATAACCTGTTAAGAAATAGCGAAGCTCTATCCCAATTGGCCATAGTTCAGAAATTCATCTAAAATAACGTACATTAATTTTAAATTTTTAATTTTTTAACTACTGGCTATTATAGACCGTTTATTTTCATTTAGTTTTTTAATTTAAATGTTTTTATTTAAAAAAAAAATTGCTGTCGCCGATATTTCGATGTTTTACATCATTTTCCAGGCGGTATATTTAGTATCAACTAAATATACCGCCTGGAAAATGATGTAAAACATCGAAATATCGGCGACAGCAATTTTTTTTTTAAATAAAAACATTTAAATTAAAAAACTAAATGAAAATAAACGGTCTATAATAGCCAGTAGTTAAAAAATTAAAAATTAATAAAGACCGGATATAACTTATATCAATAATTAATTTTAAATAACAATTAATATTTTGCTTTTCCTTCATATTTTTGCATATTATGTATTACTGGTCGTTCAACGAAAATTAATTCCGACAAATATTTCACTATGCAACGCCAATTTTTTTTATTAATACCAAGGAAAATACAGATATCTGCTACAAATAAACGTATTTCATCCGTTTGTTAACCATTTTTGATTTTTTTGTAATATACAAATTTTGGTCTATCCGACTCTTCGGACGACACTTTTCCCAAAAAGCGTCCGCTATGTAGATCACAAATTTAACCATTTATATTTTAGAAATATTTTCCATTTTTTAAATTTGGAGACCCCTTCCCCAGCATCACAATTGGTCACGACTCACAAATAATGTTAGATTATTTTTAGAACTGACACGTGTTGAACATCAATCAAAGGGACTTTCGCCATTTTTAATCTTTGTCTTTTAAAAATTAGATCCAGTAATATTTCTCTAGTATAGACTGTTGAAAATTCTTAAGTATTTAAAATCAGAGGGCACACACAATGTTTAACATTTATATTCTGAAATTTTGTACCCTTTTTTCATATCACAACGTTATGTGAGCAATTAGAGAATTGGCCAATATAATTCTTTACTAAGTGCTTCTAAGTGGAATTTGAAAGGTGTATTAACTGTAGAAAATTATTTCTTCGAAAAGTTCGACATGAATTCGGAAAACAGTTCAACAAATTTATATAACTGTTTTTATTAAAATAAACCCTATATGCAATGTTTCAATCGACTACAAATTTTGTAAACAGATAGATGATGGATTGTAAAATTAATCATCAACATAAAAAAAAAATCGTCGGTCTCTTTTTCTAGAAAATCCATTTGTTAGATTTCTCTTCCACTGGAAGACCCTCTATTCTAGACTCGAATGGACCTAAAAGTTAACACAAACTGCTTATTACTAAAATCTATCTTTGTACAAAATTTCGACCAAAAGTATCAATATTTGTGAGAATGGGAGGCAAAAACAAAAAAAAAGAAAATGTATGACTGGAAGGACAAACACGGCATTTTTCTAATTGAAGTTTTGGGGTAATCTAATTCGTCGAGAAATGTGAAAATCTGGAACACATTTTATTCGCGATTTCAATACTTATCCAATATAACTTCGTTATAGTGGGAAAAGTAAAAAAAAATGATCATATGCTAAAAGCAGATGTTTCTTTTATGAAGCAAATGCTTGCCTCTTTTAAAACAACTTCTAAAAAAAATTTCAGTAAACCATTTCGATCTTTTGCTTTTAGCAAATGCTAGTACAGAAAGCTGTTTTTTATGCATTCGGCCCATTATGTTATTTTGAATATTTAATATTTTATTAAAGTTAAGTATTTTATAATTTTACAGAGTTATTCATTATTGTCTGTGACACTTAATTTATCCTCGTAAAGTTTTTAAAATTATACACTTTTTTTGTTATTTATATTTGATTATGAGAAAATAAATAAATAAATACAAACAATGTTTTATGATACCAATTAATTTAATTCGCGAAACTTATTGCTTTTGCCCTGATGATGATGTAATGAAGCCACCGATTCATTAGCATAAATAAATATAATTAACTCAAAACCAAAAAAAAAATAATTTGTTTTATTTAATAAAAAAAAAAAGATTAATAAATTTAAATAAATAATCGAAATATAAATTTAATTCCACCGAATTCTTGATAACACAAATAATTTGAGAAATTTAAAACCTTGAACTTGAGCTGCAAGGAATTAGCTTTGAAAAGTAACAGTGTAAGCACATAGTATATTATATAAAATCGCTACAAGCCTTATAAGCCACCAGTCGCGTATATTGCAAATATTTTATAGAGTTAATATGTAAAATTCACTTAAAATATTCAAGTATTTCCTTCATATTACCAATATAAAAAAAAACAACCATGTACAAATATTTGGCAAGGTAAGCAAAATGTAATTCCGGAAAAATATTAGAAAATCAATAAAATTTCACATATGGTTATACGAAAAACTTTACGAAATTCGCAATAACATATCCACCTATATCCATACACAAATTATATTTACACGTATTCACACTTAAAATTCATTTCGATTATTTATTTTATTTTTTTATTGTGTTACAGGATATATATTTGCGTGTATGAAAATTTTTTGATTTATTCGGCAAGTGTTTTGTTCCACTTTCTGTTGTAAATAAACCAAATTTTTTTTTTTCAATGACCATATATAGAAAACATTGTTTACAGCAAGCTTTTTAGTTTGGTTGGTTCGGGATCGGGTGAAACAATCATACCGTTGTTATTCAAAAACTGGATACTTTTGTAACAAGTATTACACAACACAGTGCTTTTTATATTTTCTATAAATAAATATATATTCGAATATTAAATAACACGCCCTGAAGGCTTTCAAAAGCTTTAAAATAAAAAAAAAATGGAATAACAACATAAGATGAGAGAGCAAATGTTAAAGGAACGATGGAAAAACCTTTTCTACATATTTAAAGTAATAATTCTTATTTTTTTTTATTTCATTCTCTCGTTTTCATTTTTAGAACACAATAATAAATGGCTTAAAAGATTTGTGACTCTGACTTTTTGACTTTTCTTTTGTGAGGAAAAATATATGTAAAAAAAAAAAATCGTTGAACTTTTATTTTCATTTTATTAAAAATAATAATAATAATAATATGGAAAAATAAAAGCTAAGAAAATTTTAAACGTGTTAAGTCTTTTTCAACAGCGTGGCATTTCATTGTGTGGGTATATACCATGTATATGTGTGTGTGTATGATTTTTCTTCCCGTTTCGTATTTCTTATGAACGTTTTGTGAAAAAATAAATGAAATTTTAAGTTCACGGTTTTTCTTCATAACAATATAACGGACGAAAAATTGTTTATGTTCATTTTTTCGGTGTGAAAATTTATGACACCGAAAGTAAAATGCATACCAATTAAAATTTTTATTCGCGCGATATTTAACAAAAAATGTATAATATAAAATTTGTTCACGTGTTTAATAAATTAATTTAGGTCGTGGCCCCCTATATTTCTTATTAATGCGTTGTAAACTTGTATATTTAGTATGTGTAGAGAGAATAAATATAGATGCCAACACTTGTGTATAGTGTTAACAAGACAGATCATTTGCAACATGCATATAAACAAAACCTAAAACTAATTTATTTATAATTTGTATGACAACA
This sequence comes from Tipula helvola, assembly GCA_963556165.1. Lineage (NCBI taxonomy): Eukaryota > Metazoa > Arthropoda > Insecta > Diptera > Tipulidae > Tipula > Tipula helvola. The sequence continues at coordinate 82,893,704 of OY744482.1, read as the reverse complement.
GTAATAATGTCATAAATTAATCTTGAGGAAAATTGCAAACAGAAAAACCATGGAAAAGCAAAAATAATTAAAAACTATATTTTCATACAGCTAACAATAAAATATTCGTCTGTCTATTTGTTATTGTTGTTGTTATATACGATTGTTTATCATAATTTATGTCTGTTTATGCATATAGAATGAATTCATATACATATACAATATTTATCTAACTTTTTTTGTCAGTTGCTGTAAATCGGGTGTTACCACCCGCACTACATGACTATTATTGTACGTACATACTGATTTGATTTGAAAACAAAAAAAAAAAATATTTTGAATTTTAATTTTTTTTTATTTTTGCATTTATGGAAAATATTCAAATTTAAAACTTTTCCACAAAAGATAAGAATATGTACTGTCTTATTCAATTTCTTATTATTTAAATTTTCTAGTATGTGTATCTATTTTTATGGTAAATAGAAAATCATAATATAATATTATCTATCTACAGTTATTATCTGAATATTACATTTAGAAAAATATCTAGTTCGATACATACATACATTTATAAAATATACAATGTTTATAAAAATATATTTTAAGAGTTCATGTGTGCTTATACTCTATCTAGCTACTTGATCTATGATTACTGTTTTAATTTAAGAAAAAAGTTCAAAGTTTTAACTTTATTGAAATTTTTTGATTAGCTTTTTTTTGGGGGTAAAATTGGTTTGTATCGATTTAATTTGAGCTGAGTAAATTAGGGTGGTGTGGATTATTAAAAGTAGTCTGGAATCATAAGTATAGTAGCGATTGTTATGCAGTTGTTGGTGAACATTAAATTTTGAAATTTTTCAGCAAATTTAAAGAACACATATACAGTTGCGAAAAAAACATTTGCAACTGTTGGATAACAATCATTAGTAAGTACTTTTATTAAGAAATTTATAAGTAATGTGAGTTGTATTATGTAATTAATTGATTAAATTACATAAAAATATTTTAAATGCGATTTTTAATTTTAATATTACTTTGAATTATTAGGAACACAATTTTGTTTACCTAATTAAATCCCCCCTGAAAAAACTTCCAAAACCAGAAATAAACTTCTATATATATAAAGAAGAAAAATATGTATATATGTTTGTATGTATGTTCCACAAAAGCTCTTGGTCCACAAAAGCTCTTGGCCCATGTTTGTATGTATGTTCCACAAAAGCTCTTGGTTTCCAAATTTTGCAGGAATACTTTTAAGCAGTCGAGAAAAAACATAGGGGGGTTAGTTTTCAAAAATTGGTATCCCTTCCTCATGCTCCCCTGTGAGGTGCCATTTACAAGGGGGATTTTTAAAACTTTACCGATTGAGCTAATTTTTAGACATTTTGTGCAAAATTAAAAATAAATCGACACGTGTATAGTTATTTTTTTAACGGTGATGGTGATGGTGGTGTTGATGGTAATGTTGATGATGATGATGGTGTGGTTTATAATGTTGATTATGATGGTGATTTTGATTGTGATGATGATGGTGATTGTGATTGTGTTTGTGATGGTGATGATGATGGTGATGATGATGGTGATGGTATAATGGTATGATGGTATGATGTTATGCCGGTAGGATGGTATGATGATATGAAGATGTGATATCAACATGATACAATTGTGTGATGATATAACGGAAAGATGATTTGATAGTAAATGGATTGATAATATAATGGTATAATAATACAAGGGCATGATAGTGAGATGGTTTAATTTATCTTCTAGGAGTCTATATATATATATAGAAGATAAGTATGTTACTTGATTAACTCGGGCGATTGCTTCCTTTGCTTCTTTTTGCACGAATTCTTTGTAGCAGTCGAGAAGAAATATAGGGTTGTTAGTGATCAAAAACGTTACCTCTTTCCAATGCTCCCCAGTGAGACGCCATTTACAAGAGATATTTTTAAAATTTTACCGATTGAGTTGATTTTTGCATATTCACTGCAAAGTCAAAAAAAAAATCAACGGGTAATGGCGATGGTGATGTTGATCGTAACGGGGGATGGTGATGGTGATGGTGATTGTGAACGTGATTGTGATCGTATATTGGTATGATGGTATAAAGGAAGAACGGTGTCATAAAATGAAGGTATGATGGTAACATGATACAATGGGGCGATGGTATGATGGATCGATGGTGTGATGGAATGATGATGTGATGGTTTTGATGGTTTGATGGTTTAAAGGTATGAGGGTATGATGATATGAAGATTCAATGGTAACACCTTACAATTATGATTGTGATTGTGATATTTAGGTATATGGAGGTATAAACAGCATGTATATGCACATTTTACTCGAATAGATTTTGGCAGCCGAGAAAAAACGTTGGGGGTTATACAAATATTACATCTATAGATTAAATTGTTAAGTGGCCTGGAGTGGGATTTTGCACAAAAGAAGAGAAGTAAATTTGTGTCTCTTTTACTTACACTGAATATGGACACTATTACGCTTAGTAGAAATATATTTTATTAATGCGATCTCAGCTAGCTAGAATAAAATGATATTTCAACTATCATTCGTCTGTGTCTCTCACCAACGAAGGTACATGGTCGAAGCGGAGAAACAGAGATAGCTCTTACACATAATGTAATTGACTGAGAACGCAATAGAAAAAGCAACATCGGCCGGATGAAATGGAATAAAAATTTATTCTTTTAAAAAAAGCCATAAGCTCACTTCTCGCCTTTTGTGCAAAATCCCATTCCAGGAGACGCCATTTTTTTGAAAATTCATGGCATTGACTGTATTTATAAAGAAAACATAATTAATCATATAAACTTGAATTTTAAAGAATTGAACTGATTTACTTATTAAACTTAACTTTTTACTAATAACTTAGTTGGCGAAAACAAAAACGAAAGCATGCCATGTGAAAATATTAAATTATAAATAAAATTATTTTTCAAATGTTAAAACAATCGTTTGTTTTCTTGATATAGTCATGTAGTGTAAGACTTGTGTAAGATTTTAATTAAATACGACCACCAATTAAAAAAAATATTCATTTTAAGTTAACACTGGTTGATTATATAGTGCCAATTTCCGAAATCGTTTTACCAGGTAATTTAATCGATCTTCTAAACAAATCTTTTTCAAAAAAATTTAAAAGGGAAATGTGTATTGAATGTTTAACACATAGCAGTAATTTAGCGAGTGCATCAAATAATAATTTATTTATTTGTAGAAGTTTCTTTGAGGTTTCAAATGCCTAAAAATAAGAAATCGGTTGGCCAAATCAATCCAAAGCGTAAGAAAGTGAAACTGCAGCGAGCATCTCAAACTCCTGAAGAGCGTGAGTGCCGGCTAGCACAAATGCGAGTTGCGGCAGCGGAGACTAGGGCTAGAGAAAATGAGGAACAACGACGAGTCAGACTGGAAGAAATGCGAGTTGCAGCAGCAGAGTCTAGGGCTAGGGAAAATGAGGAGCAGCGAGGAGTCAGGCTGGAAGAAATACGAGTTGCAGCAGCGGAGTTTAGGGCTAAGGAAAATGGCGAGCAGCGAGGAGTGAGACTGGAAAAAATGTGGCTTGAAGCAGCGGTGTCTAGGGCTAAGGAAAATGAGACGGAGCGGAAGGTTCGATTGGACCAAAATCGAGTTGCCTCAGCTGCGTCTAGAGCTGCAGAAAACGAAGAGCAGCGGGAAATACGATTCGAAGGCAACCGAAATCGTTCAGCCAGAGAAAGACGATTAGTTGGGCATTCCGAATTTGCGCTTGCGGCATTTAAATATGATCCGCATTTAGAATATCAAAATTATCCTGATATGCTCTGCCAAGAAGTATAAAGGTGAGTCCCCTGGAATATGTTGCAATAATGGCAAGGTGAGGCTTCCACTACTGGATTCGCCGCCTGATGAATTCATGTCATATATGACCGCAACAACAGCGGAGTCGAGACATTTCCTGCAAAATATCCGCAGATACAACTCCTGTTTTCAAATGTCATCATTCGGGGCAACTTTAATTGTTGATGAACCTGGTTTCATGCCCACATTCAAAGTCCAGGGTCAAATTTACCACCGAATAGGGTCACTTCTCCCTTGCTCAAATGAATCACCAAAGTTTTTGCAAATTTATTTTATGGGGAACGAACAAGCTGAAGCAGATCAACGATGTCAAAATATTCCCGGTACAAGACGTAGTATTGTTCAACATCTTCAAAGAATCCTACATGTCTATAACCAATTGGTTATTACATTCAAAATCGCACTGGAGCAATTGCCGACGGATGAATATAAAGTCGACATTCGTGCTGACAAAAGACCGGCCGGAGAGCAAGAACGTCGTTTAAGTGCCCCTGAAAATAGTGAAGTAGCAATTGTTATGGTAGGCGACCAATTCGAGAGGCGAGATATCATTATTCAGCGTCGTGGTGAAGCGCTGCAATGGATATCAGAGACACACCGATCCTACGACGCTCTGCAGTACCCGTTGATGCTATGGCGAGGTGAAGATGGTTACCATTTCAACATAATGCAAATAAATCCTGGTACAGGACAAACAACCAACAAAAAAGTCTCTGCGATGGACTTCTACGCCTACAGAATAATGATACGTGAAAGCCCAACTAACCACATTCTCTACTTTCGCCAGCTCTTTCACCAGTTCATTGTCGATATGTACGCCAAAATCGAAAGTGAGCGTCTTCTGTCCATTCGGCTGAATCAAACGAAACTTTGCGCGGATGAATACCCCAATTTGCGAGATGCCGTGGCCAACGATGGGAATGTAGCTGATAGTGGAAAATTGGTAATTTTACCTGCAAGTTTTACAGGGAGTCCGAGACATATGCAGGAATATGCCCAAGACGCCATGACATACGTTCGGGTTATTGGACGTCCGGACCTCTTTATTACATTCACTTGTAATCCCACTTGGCCTGAGATTAAAGAAGAGCTGATATTCGGCCAGACACCAGTGGATCGCCATGATTTAACAGCGGGGGTATTTCAACAAAAGCTATCAAAGCTGATGGATGTTTTAACCAAGAAAAAGCACAACGTATTTGGAGAAGCCCGCTGTTGGATGTACTCCGTTGAGTGGCAAAAGAGAGGACTACCACATGCTCATATACTTCTGTGGTTGAATAAGAAAATGCGGCCAACACAAATTGATAGTGTTATTTCCGCTGAGTTTCCCAATGCAGAGCAAGACCCCATCCTGTACCAGGTGGTGAAGACGAACATGATTCACGGGCCATGCGGACATCTCAATCCGAAAGCACCATGCATGAAGGACCGGAAATGCACGAAAAATTATCCAAGAGACTTGATTCAGGAAACTCAGACTGGCGACTATGGATATCCTCAGTATAAAAGACGAGGACCGGACAATGGAGGATTTACGGCCAAATTGACGATGCATGGAAACCAAGAAATTGAGGTAGACAACAAGTGGGTGGTGCCATAATCTGTAACATATTGAATTGTGGAGTGATAATTCTGACTTAAACATAGGGATGACGTTATATTATTGATGATTTTCCCCAATGTTGTTTATGTTGATTATTATATTTTTTTTCATATTTAGCTTTCTCCATGGTATGGAGTAATTTTGGTACATTTTCGGTTGAGGGTCATTTCATGCAAGTACGTCAATTTAATTTTGTTTTGTTTTAATTTTATTATTTACATTTTGGATTTATTTTATTTTGATCTACGATTGATCGTTCAAGTTATGATTTTCTTATGGGATTAAAATATTTAATAGTATGAATTATTGTTTTGGTACGCATAAGTTTCATGAGGGTGGTGATTTGCAATATGAGTACCTGTTGTAGTTATTTGTTTTTGTTTGCTCTCATGATTTAATGATGGTTTGTTTTGATGATTGTAATTCTTCATATTGATTATGTATTGATTTATAAATCACCTTTATAATTCGAAATTCGCATTCCTCTCCTTGTAAAAGAAAATTACATATAATCATTTAGAGTGGGGAATGAGAGATGATTGATTCTTGTTTTTGGAAGAGATGCTGTTTGGTGAAATGAAGGTTTTTTTTTTGGCGATGGAGACACGGAACGAGACACATCTTGGATAGATAAATTGGATCACAGAGGACAATTTTTTTTTTATTTTGGATGCTGAATTAAAAATCTAAACAGCCATCTTTATGTTTCTGATTGTGCTTGATAAGTATGAGTTTTTTTGATAAACAATATTTTATTTTTTTATTAATATAAGTGAACATTTTGAATTAAATAAGAATGTGTGTGATTTGATTGGCACTAAATATATTTAATCAGAACAGTTTAATTGGATAATTTGTGATTCACGTGATAATTTTTTTTTCCTGTTATTATCGGGGGTGTCTGTTTTTTTTTTTTTTGATGAGATATCACAATTGCCGTTTTGGGTAGATTATGTTGTGAATTCATCGGACATATATATATAATTCGCAAGATCGTGTGTAATTATTTTTTTTGTGTTTGGAGCAAGAAGCTGTGCTAAAGTCGAAAACAGTAATTTGCTGCTACAAAACGCGGAAATACCGTAAGGACAAATCAGCCACGTGCAAGAAGACCGCATGTTAAACACAGGACTCCATTTTATAATTTTCTTTCCTGTTACTTTTTTTTTCTCATCGATTATTTTCCTATTTAATAAATTGTTTGGTTAGTGATAAATTTTCTTGATTTATGCTTTAATACTGAATTTAATTTTCTTAACTTTACTTATAATTATATTTAATAAATTGTTAAATTTTTTTTTTTTGTTGTATTTTTGATTTAGTTAACATATAAATTTTGTCAGATCCTCAAACGCAATCCACGCCCACATGAGCAGCCGAGGTATCATTGAAGACGCGTGAATTCTGTTCTCTGATTTATCAGAGTGGCGCCCAGAAGGAAAACCTGATTTGACTGAAAAGGGGATTTGTTGAAATTTATAGATTCGGTGAATTAAGTTAAATTTATTTTAATTTTATTTTTTTCTTCTTTAGCGTATCAACAATTTTTTTTTCCTATTAAATTCTATTCGAAGAATTTTTCTACATTTATTTTACTGTTTTTTTTCTCGTTTTATTGAAGAGTGACGGAAACCTGATATGAGATGATCAGCATCAACCGAAAATGGAAAATCTTTCTTCATTTATGTTTATTTTTATTTTTTTTTTGTTAAATTTATTTATTTATCAATTGTTTAATTATTAATTTTTTTGCATTGATATGTTTCATAACTTACTTTATTTTTTTTTTTATATTCTTTAAATGCTATTCTAGCAATTGGTTTTGTTATACAATTTTTTATAATAAATATTTCTTTATAAATTGATTTAAGAAAATATAATTCGAGTTTGTCTTATTAACACCTTAGACATCAAACCGAAAGCGCGTTACAACTCACCGCTGCTTTCGAAGATATTCCAAGCTCATATCAACGTAGAGTACTGTAACTCAGTCAAATCAATCAAATACATTTGCAAATATGTAAACAAGGGCAGCGATATGGCTATATTTGGGCTCGCAAGTGAAAACCGACTTGACGAAATCGCAAGCTATCAAATGGGCAGATACATCAGCAGCAATGAGGCGGTTTGGCGTATTTTAAACTTCCACATTCATGAGCGCTACCCAACCGTTGTTCACATAAGTGTACACTTGGAAAATGGTCAGCGAGTCTATTTCACTACCAACACAGCCCAACGAGCTGCCGCTACACCACCGAGCACAACGTTAACTGCGTTTTTTGAACTGTGTCAACAAAATCCCTTTGCGAGGACCTTGACGTATCCGAAAGTTCCAAAGTATTACACTTGGAACGCATCGAGAAAAGTTTTTTGCAAACGGAAACAAGGTATACCGGTTCCTGGGCAAGATGCTGTGGCAAGCGATGCATTAGGCCGGATGTACACCATCCATCCCAACAATGCAGAGTGTTATTTCTTGAGAATGTTGCTTCACACTGTTCGAGGGCCAACATCTTTCCTGGCTTTGAAAACCGTTTATGGCGAAGTATGCGAAACATTCAGAGAAGCGTGCCAAATGCTGGGTTTACTCGAGAATGACCAACACTGCGAAATTACACTTTCTGAAGCAGCTTTAACATGTTTGCCACTGCAAATTAGAAACCTCTTCGCTATTATCTTAACGACATGCAACCCATCAAATCCGAACAGCCTATGGGAAAAATATAAAGAAAGCATGAGCGAAGATGTACTTCTTGATGCCCATAGATATCACGCTGATCCGAGCATGAACTTTTTACCACAAATGTTTAATAAGGCATTAATTCTTTTAGAGGACAAGTGCATAGCAATGATCGGCAAGACACTGCTCCAGCTCGGAGTACAAGCTCCAGAGAGAGAGATGGCTCTGACCTTATTTACAGCGAAGTTATGAGAGAGCGCAATTATAACATCGGAGAGTTGGCGCACTACGTGCAAACGAATAAGCCACTTTTGGTGGGCGATCAGAGAAAAGTATTCGATACCATCATGGATAAGAACACCGAGAGGCGGCCTATTTCTTTAAATGCACCGGGTGGCACAGGTAAAACATTTCTAATAAATCTTATACTAGCTGAAATACGTATGAAGCAGGAGGTGGCGCTTGCTGTTGCATCATCTGGCATAGCGGCCACCCTGATGGCTGGAGGACGAACAGCTCACTCAGCTTTGAAGTTACCTCTAAATATTGCTACAGAAGCTGAGAACCCTACCTGTAATATAAGCAAGAGCTCTGGTCAAGCTCAAGTATTAAAACTGTGCAAACTCATCGTATGGGAAGAGTGCACGATGGCACACAAAAAATCACTGGAAGCTCTTAACCGTACACTACAAGACCTAAAAGGGAGCAGTGATCTGATGGGAGGGATGTTAGTGATCCTGGCCAGTGATTTTCGCCAAACGCTGCCCGTAATTTCGCAGTCCACACCTGCTGATGAGCTTAACGCCTGCCTCAAAGCATCAGCTCTGTGGCCAAAAGTGTAGAAACTCCAATTGGCAACAAATATGCGATTTCGTCTTCAGCAAGAAACTGATGCACATCAATTCGCAGTGAAACTGCTACAGATTGGCGGCGGAACTTTCCCCATTAATCCACAGACAGGCGAAATCACATTCACTGAAAATCTATGCCGGTTAGTGTCGTCCATTGAGCAGCTGATTGAGGGAATATACCCCAACATTGACAAAAACTTCAGAAATCATCAATGGCTATGCGAGAGAGCCATCCTGGCTCCTAAAAATGATAGCGTCAATCAAATTAATGAGAAGATACAGAACCAAATACCAGGCACTACTACCACATACAAGTCATTTGACTCTGTAATGGACACCGATGATGCTGTTAATTACCCGCTGGAATTTCTGAACTCCCTGGAGCCACCTGGAATGCCTTCTCATTTCTTGAAGTTGAAGAAAGGATCATCAATAATGCTTCTGCGGAATCTGGACCCGCCAAAACTAAGCAATGGAACACGGCTCTGTGTCAAAAATATTTTGTCAAATGTCATCGAAGCCACTGTATTGACGGGCAAAGCAAAAGGAGAGGATGTATTCATACCTCGCATACCGTTGATACCAGTCCACCTACCATTCAGCTTCAAACGAATCCAGTTCCCAGTTAGACTCTCATTTGCCATAACCATCAACAAAGCTCAAGGACAATCCCTTAAGTTTGTAGGCGTGAATTTGGAAAATCCTTGCTTCTCTCATGGCCAGTTGTATGTGGTATGTTCAAGAGTAGGAACTTCAAAAAATTTGTATGTATTTGCTTCAGGAGGAAAATCAAAAAATGTGGTTTACAAGCAAGCATTGCGGTAAATCCAATTAATTATTTTTGTATTGATTTTGTTCAATTCACTTAAGAAATTGTATAGATATATTGCTATATTTCTAATTATTATCTAAAATAAAAACAACTGTTGAAGTACACCAATCGAATTTAACTCTGCTTTTAATCTGATGAATTTAAACGTCTCGCAATGCTTACCTATATGAAAATGTTCTTCTATCTTATGGGTACCGGATGTCAATGGACGATGAGTTACAGATTAGTTTTAACTTTAAAATAACCTCAAATTTTGAGCGCTGCATTTTGCTTTGTCGTTTTTGTGATTGGTACAGCAAATTGAGTGGCGTGCATCTTTCAATTTCGACTTTTACGGCAATGTATTTGTGAAAAATTAATGGTTCGAGACTTTAAATATTTTTTTCTTAAATCGAAGTATATAAAATATAAACATAAAACAATTCCGAAAATTAATCGGAATTCAAATTTTTTAACTGTTAATTTGAAACTTCGAATTTTTTTTCATTTCTAAACTTTACACCAATGCAATTGATAGAACAAAGTTTTTTAACCGTGTTATACTAGGGCACGCAAATTGTGCGTCTTTATATCAAATCATATGCAGACAATTTTGGAAATAGTAAATTATTGCAATACCGGAGGAATATACATACATACAAATTATATATCTATGTAAAAAAAATTAAAATCTGTATATCATTCATCCAACCAGATTTAAATTTATCGTAGTGGTTTCACACGACAATTATCAGTTTTTAGTAATAATTTCGAAGGAGTCTAGCCCCTTGGTCTAGGTGCCCCCAAAAATATTTTCTAAAATTTCGATTTAAAATAATACCACTTGATGGTCAGTATGTTATTTATTATTTAGAACGTTGAAAATTTAATTAATTTTCGCCCATTACAATTTACTAATCTTCAGGTCTTCTTCGTAAGACTTCTCCTGTCAAATCTTTTCACAAAAACCGAAATTAACCAAAAACGCAAAACCGTACGCTTAATTTCAGCTACCACGGTTTCCAACTAAATTATTGGAAGTCATCTCTACTTGGCGTTTTTTGTGCTTCTTGGGCCGGAAAGTTTCGGCTTTGCGAAAGTGTGGCTGTTCAGAACACCCCCTCCAGTTGAGTGTCACACTAGAGGATCACTCAATTCGCTCGGTTCTCTTAATAGGACGGCTAGCTTTGACGCAGGTCTCCGTTTTACTTCTGATTCTGTCCTTACGTCGGCTGTATGGCTTCTGGCTCGTCATCTCGATTATTAGACCATTCGCTGCGTGGTCTATGAAGAAAGGCAGGCCCCTTGTATCTTCTCTCTTGTATGCAATATCGGCTGGTCAGCTTCCACTTGGTGGCTGGGAGAAATAGCATCTTGGCAAGCGAATGTCTTTCTTTTCGATCATCTTTTTGATGATGACAAGGAGTTTAACCAGTTATACCACTTCCTCATCTGATCCGGCTTAATCTGCTCGTCCCAATCAAATCCGGTTCGCCAGAGCTCCTTCAAGTGGATCAACCAACATCATCACGATAAGCAGGACCACCCATTTTGTCGGGATCTTTTCTGCTCGCAAATATTCTATCCCTATTCGCTGCATATTAATACGGAACCGAAGTGTGTGTGCTGCTGTCGGTGTCGCCTAACATCCTCTCGGTTTCAGTATAGGGATACAGCTTCGCAGATCGAAACCCCCTTCTTGATGAATATCACTTGACGCGTGATTTCCACACATTCTCAATTATTTTGAAACTTCCTCTTGTGGTCGATCTCTCCACAGGCATTGCTGAATGTCTTGGTCGTCCCGATTAATCCTAATCTAGTGAAACATTTTCCTTATGTCTCTATTTCCTTAACCGCACGGCTACGAGGCTTGCCAATAGATCAGGATCCGTCAGCAGATTCGAGTTTAATGAGATTCCATTGACCCATACGAGTCTCGTCTTGCCAGGCTTGTTAGGGTTGGTTACCGCAAAAATGGGTAAGTACCTTACATTCTTTCTCCTTGGGTTTGTGCTTCATCAACGGATAATTTCTTCAGCCATATCCTTATACCCGATCACCTGCGCATTGACATTTTCGGCCGCTTCTAAATCCTTCGACAACTTTCGTTCGAATCTCAAGAATCGATGCATAGCCATCTGTCTTGAAAGTGGAAACTTTATGTCATCGTTTATCCATTCAAGTACTAGTTCTTCAGGCACTCCTTCCAGACCTAATTCGTCTACTAGGTCGCGTTCTAGAAGTGTTGCGGTTCATCGATCCATCGTTTAGAAATGAAAAGCCACTGGCACTATCTGGTAACATTCAAATAATTTAGTGCGTGTGGATTCGCTGTTGAGTAGTAGTCCGAATTTTGGTTTGCCGGTGTCATTGTGCGTTGTTACATCGTTCTGGAGAACTTGATTCCCAAGGCATCAGTTCTATCAATATACAGTTCAGCGTCTTTGGTTGCGAGTATAACAGCAAATGGTGTGGTTGATCGCAACCTTCTACTTCGTATTTTGATTTAATTCTGCAGTCGTGAAGCCAATTGTTTCCCAAATAACCTACGCATAGATAGTCAAACTGAAACTCCGTACCATGAATGCAGTATCGTCCATAGTACTGTCTAAGAGTTGTTGTTCTTTAGTGTTTGCTCTATGGTTGTGGCTAGTGGCTGATGTATCTCTGGTGCTTGTACTGGCTGAAAATGTAAGAACTAAGGACACCGAAGATAGTGCCCCTATGGCTTCCATTACTCAAATTTTTGTTTCTAATTCTAATTCTAAAACTTCAATAACTCGATAAGGAGAGGCCGCACAGAAATCTCCATATAGTATCATTTTCAGGGTTTCTAAATTCTCTATGGACGGTTTGAATTTTTGATTGAAACATCGAGCAAGCTGCTCGGCAGTTTAGCGAACTTGAGGATTCTACTGAACAAATTAATTCAGATTCAGAATTAATAGAATTGTCTCAGGTGAATATTTCCACAAATCCGTCTCCATTCCCATGTTAAAGGCAACAGAATAATTTCGTTGGATATTGCTTTGAAGAATTAAAAAACTTAAGCATGCACTCAACACATCTCTTCAGAACATCTTTTCTTGCAAAAATAGCAATTTTTTGATATATGATTAATTACTACCTAGCCATATTCTATTGCAACCAATATTGTATTTTGGTTTATTATTTTCATTCATAAAAGCAAATAACTATGAGTGGATGCTTTATCCATACAGATATAATACGAGTACGTACATTCGCAGAAGAAGAACTAATTAAAATGAGTTGATTTTGTATATTGACGATTGTAAAAGTAAGAAAAGCGCCTCTTACGGAAGATAAAAAAAGTGGACCGGATACATACAAATTGCGACGCAACCATAGTAAATATGTTATCAGCGCTGAAAATAGAAAAAATGAAGCGGATACATAAAAATCGAGACCCTCCAATCGTCAATTGTGTTTGCGTCTATACGTTGTGTTTCGTGTACAATAATAAAACAAATTTAAAAATATAATTATCGTAAATATAAATGTACATTGTTTGCCCTTTTTATAACGTTTTTCTTAACTTGCTTTCTTGTCTATCTGTCTGTCTGTTTAAGTCAAAATTTGATATCGATTTTAAACCAACATCCCGATAACCTAGATACTTGAAATTTTCAACATAGCTCAGAAATCAATGGCAATGCAATATTCAATAGTTTGCGATATATTTCGACTCCAGGTGATGCTGTACATTACGATATTCGAGATCGTTACAATAAAGGAGCTATTCCACTTGACTGAATTGACTGATAGTAAAAAAAGAGGGAAAGAGAAAAAAGTTCGAAACCTTATGTAATAGACAAAGGCAACATTTTTTTTATTTTTTTATTTTATAGCAAAATTTTGAGGAGACATTTTGACAGCACACGAAAACATAACCAATAATTATAAAAAAAATTAAATATTCCTATTAATTCAGTTAATTTTATATCTCAAAATTATCTAAAAAATTAAATATTATTAATAGTCACATCAGAATTATATTTTTCAGTATATTTTCCGTAAAAATTAAAAAAATGTCTACCAAAAAAACGTCATGGGTTTTTTTTATTTTTACTTTTTTATAGCAAAATTTTAAGGAGAAACTTTGAAAAATATATTAACCATAAAATTATTAGTGTGCGGGAAATATTTCTCATCATATACTAATTTAATGCATGTGTGTTAGTGTGACTGCTATAAAATGTTCTCAATTTGATACTTTTTATTGCAGTCACACTACTACAGACACAAATATTTCTTGACTGAGAAGGTTTTTTGTTTCATTCGCCCATCTAGCAAATGTATATTTGTATCTTCCTTTAATTTTACTATCAGTCAATTCAGTCAAGTGGAATAGCACCTTAAACCGACGTCATAGTATGCTGATTTTTTATGCATACAAAATTATAGAATGGAAAAATTTAAAGTGTATTTCAATGAAGACCTGATAAAAATTAAATTAATTATTGGGCGACAGGTTCGATAGGTTGCCGAACAAAAGTTTGTTCTAAGTTTGTTATTCTCCAAAAACCGAATACATAATCATAAAATATTCAAGTATCCGAATACATGAATAAAAATAACCGAGTATTAGAAAATACATCAGCACCCTTGTTGGCAACACTAAAAAAGCAGAAAATAAATTAAATAAAAAAAACTTTTTAATATATCACGTTTTTAAAATGGACTTTTAAAAAGAAGAAAATAATTTTTCCTTGCCTCACAGTACAGAAAATTCTAAGAATTTACGATTGTAAGTTTTCAGCAACTATGAGAATATTTGGAAAATTTAAAACGGAAAACGTGGAGCGCATATAATGGTATAATACAGTTCTGATGGCTACATAATACATAATTACATACTAAAGAAAGCTAACTATGGTATTAAAAGAATTATAGTTAACATCACTTGTCAGGGAGCATAATTAAATTGTTAATGACCCATGTTTCAAAACTTCGTTAGATGCGCTCCACTTTTTTCGTTTTAAATTTTCCAAATATTCTCATAGTTGCTGAAAACTTACAATTGTAAATTCTCAGAATTTTCTGTACTGTGAGGCAAGGAAAAATTATTTTCGTCTTTTTAGTCCATTTTAAAAACGTGATATATTAAAAACTTTTTTTTATTTAATTTTTATATAATAACACATTGTTTCATGGTGTAGGTAAGAACAAAAAAATTTAATTTTTTTTAGGTTAGAATCAAATCGAAATTTTATTTTAGTAAAGAACGCTCTTAAAGCCAGCAACCGCCATTGGTTTTATGATTTTTCTACAGTGGGCTTTCGTTTCAAATCATTGAAGAAATAAAGTATAGCCTTACCGCCCAAAATATCTTCATGATATTGCAAAGAACTTTCTGAGCCTATCTAATTGCAGTAATATATCAGTCATTTCCAACTATAATCCGGTTATATGTATATAATTACTTGGGGATACCTTTTAAGGAAGTTACAATTTTTTAAACGTTATAAAATGTTAATTTTTTCTAATCTATTTCTGGTCTGTTTTAAACAGTTTGGGACTTATTATCATTTTGTACGTATGCTCGATTGCTTCCAAATATTCTCTTGAAAATGAGAAATGAATTCTTTAAAAATTTTCCAAACGACTGACCCTGATTTTAAAATAACAGGAAAAAAAACCAGATTTAAGAATTAAAGCCAGAAAGACTCGGGAAAAAATTTCTATAATTTGAAATTGTTTTTTTGTTTTATAGTACTGAAAATTTACAAAATGTATTGTAAATTCAGCAATTTGAAAAACACAATCTGAAGAATATGTATAGAGTTTTCAGAATTTGAGAATTTGAAAGGTTTTTAAAGTTGGCCAAATTGAATTTGAGGCAATTGAAGAAGATCTAGGACTGTAGAATTTGAGGGATTTTTAACATTGTAAGAATAAATGTTTTAATTATTATTTGTAAAATTTGGAGAATTTAGAAATTTCCTGGATATGAAGAAATTAATAATTTCATTTATTTATCTGAATAGATACAAAAATGTGATTTAATGAACATGATAAGTTTTATCTTCTATATTTAGGCTAAATTATAGACCTGCCTAGAATTTAGCCTAATATAAAAGACATACCTACTAAAAATAAACAAATGATAAGTTTTATGAAATAGCTTTTCAGAATTTGAAAAGTTACCAAAAATTGAGAAAGTTTAATGAATTTAAGGTATTTAAAGAGCTTGTAGGATTCGTATAATTAGAAAAAGATATAAAAATTTTAAAATTTCAAGAATTTCTTGGATTTAAAAACTGATAATTTAAAAAGTAGAAGGATTTGAAACAATTAACAATTTAACAAGTTCAAATAAATTGAATATTTAAAGAGTTTTAAGAGTGTGGGGAATTTGGAAGGTTTATGAAATTGACTAAATTTAATTTGAAGTTGAAGAACATGTAAGATTTGTGGATAAATGAAGGATTTGTAAAATTTTACAAAATTTGATAAGTTTACAAATTTGCAAGTTTTGAAAAAAAATATTTATTTGAAGGATTTAGAAAATTTGAAGAAGTGGAAGAAATTTAAATATATTAAATAATTTGAAGAATGGTTGAAATGATATTTTAAGTAATTAGGGTGGTTTGCTTCGGAGAATTTGATAAATTTGAAACGCTTAAGAAATTGACCAAATTGGATTTGGAACGTTTGATGAAGATATAGGATTTGTAGAATTTAGTGAATTTGTAAAATTTAAAGAACTAGAGAAATTTACTTTATTGGTTTTCAAAAAAATCAGATATTTGAAGTGTTCGTAGAATTTAGAGAATTTCGAAATATAAGAAAATTTCAAGAAGAGAGAGTTTAAAGCAAACTCAACAAATTTGCAGAATTTGTCGGATTTGAGAATTTGGAAGATTAATTAGTCAATTGAATAAAATTATAGTGACATTTCATTTGCCAATTTACATCAACAATGCTATATAATGAATTCAAATTTGGAATTCGTCGAACTCCTACTGAGTTGATCAATTCCAATTCCATTTTGTAGTTAAAGTGTTTGTCACCAAAGTTTTTGTACATATAAATCATAGTATTTGCTAAACAATGTTTAATATTTACCACAAAAAACTATAACATAAAATTATAAATTATAAAGCGTCTGTTTGACTTTCAGAAAACAATGAAAGCATTACAAATGTCAAACACTACCAACTAAAATAAATCACCTCCAACTCCAATTCCGTGGTCAAATATCACTTATATTTAGATAAATTCAAAATTTTTAAATTTTTGAATTAATAGACCCGATGAATTTTATGAAATTAGAAACTTCAAGACCCCTCTAAGTTATAAGTGTTTAAATATTTCTAAATTAAAGAAGTTTGATAAATTTGAGGCATTTTAAGAATTTTAGGATTTGTATAATTTATGTAAAGTAATTGTAGAATCTTTTTTTTTTAACTGAAGGATTTAAAGAAAGGCAAAAATTGGCATGAAAAAAAATCGGCTTTGACTTTCGAGTCAGTCGAACTTTTTTAATTTCGTAAAAAAATATTTTTTAAAACATTTTTTATAATTTATTGGAACATTTATTTGAAACATCGAAAATGCTTAAACCTGGGCTGGAGACCGCCGTGAAATTTGAAGCGCAGATAAATTGTTATCCAAGCGAAAATACCTATATTGATGGATTTTGAAAATGTAATGAGTTTTACTGGCTGGGCTGCGGGTGGTGTATCCTGTAATTCTAAAGCTGCAATTTTTTGAAATTTATTGTTATTTTAAATTACCTAATTTAACCAATCTGTTATAAATGAGCTTCTTGCTCAAAATAGATTGTTTAAGTATGGTTTAACACAAAATTATTGTATTTACTTAAACAAATTAAAAAATTTGGCAAATCCAACATACAGGGTGTTCGGCACATGGACCGACACAATTTTTTGGGGAATTGGTTGGGTCATTAGCTAGTTTTCACCCATACGACCCTACGTCCTAAGTGACACGGCAACTGAGATATGAATTTTTTTCGTTTTTTATTTAAATTACCTGAAATTGCGCCTTTAAATCGTCATATTTTTTTTGTTTGTGATTGTAATAGCACGAAATAACTTTTATTGTATTCTGCAATGCATTTTTAGTCTAAATAAATCGCTATTTGGTACAAATGGCTTCAAGAAAATAAATTATATGAGCTTCGAAAGTCTTGAAAATGTGTAAATGTATGAAAAATGTCTACTTCTAAATTCAGTATAAAAAAAAAATAAACATTATTTTGAACATAGGTTTATTTTAAAAAGTTGTCTAGTTTATACTCTTTCCAACGGTATGCTACATATTGGAGAAATTATTTATAGTATGGTCAAAATAAGAGATAGAAGTTATCTGGGTCAAGAAAATTATTTTTATCTTTATTATGTTTTTATTAAATATGAGTTATAATATTTGTTCGAATTGTTCTCCTCTACTCCGTATGCATGCACGACACATTTTCCCTATTTCAAATGTTATTGTGCGAAGTCGCATTTCTCTTTTCATTATTTCAAATGCAGCTGTAATTCGCTCCATTAAAATTTCTCGTGAGGGCACCTCTGCATAAACCAATTCCTTTGCACGCCCCCAGACGTAAAAATCGAGCGGTGTCAGGGACGTAGGGTCGTATGGGTGAAAACTAGCTAATGACCCAACCAATTCCCCAAAAAATTGTGTCGGTCCATGTGCCGAACACCCTGTATTATTGTATTACTGAAATTGTAACCAGATTGTACATAAGTATAAAGTTGGTAAATAAATAAATGAATCCTAATCCCAGAAAATTTCCAAAAATGCCTAAAAATTCCCAAAAAATTCCCAGAAAATGCCCTAGAATTTCCAAAAATTCCCATAAAATTCCAAATAAATTCCAAAAATTCCCAAAAAATTCCTCAAAAATTCCAATAATTCCCAGTAAAAGCAAAAAACTCTCAAAAATTCTTAAGAAATTCCAAAAATTCCCAGAAAATGGCAAAGAAATTCCATAAATTCCCAGAAAATTCTGGGTAGTATTTTTTTGGTATTTTTTGGTTATTTTTTGTTAATTAAAAATTTCCAAAAATTACCAAAAAATTCCCAAAAGAGCAACAAAATACCAAAAAATACCACAAAATAACACAAAATTCCCAAAAAATTCCCAAAAAATGGCCAAGAAATTCCAAAAATTCCAGAAAATGCACAAGAATTTCCAAAAATTCCAAGAAAATGCCCAAGAATTTCCAAAATTCCCAAAAAATGCCCAAGAAATTCCAAAAATTCCCAGAAAATGCCCAAGAATTTCTAAAATTCCCAGAAAATGCCCAAGAATTTCCAAAAATTCCCAAAAAATGCCCAAGAATTTCTAAAATTCCCAGAAAACTTCCAAAAAATTTTAAAAATTCCCAGAAAATGCCCAAGAATTTCCAAAACTTCCCAGAAAATGCCCAAGAATAAAAGAAAATGGCCTTGAACTTCCAAAAATTTCCAGAAAATGTCCCTGAACTTCCAAAAATTCCCAGAAAATGGCCTTGAACTTCCAAAAATACCCAGAAAATGGCCTTGAATTTCCAAAAATTCCCAGAAAATAGCCTTGAATTTCCAAAAATTCCCAGAAAATGGCCTTGAACTTCCAAAAATTCCCCCAGAAAATGGTCCTGAGCTTTCAAAAATTCCCAGAAAATGCCCTTGAACTTCCAAAAATACCCAGAAAATGGCCCTGAATTTCCAAAAATTCCCAGAAAATGGCCTTGAACTTCCAAAATTTCGCAGAAAATGGCCTTGAATTTCCAAAAATTCCCAGAAAATGGCCCTGAACTTCCAAAAATTCCCAGAAAATGGCTTTGAACTTCCAAAAATACCTAGAAAATAGCCCTAAATTTCCAAAAATTCCCTGAAAATGGCCTTGAACTTCCAAAAATTCCCAGAAAATGGCCTTGAATTTCCAAAAATTCCCAGAAAATCGCCTTGAATTTCCAGAAATTCTCATTTTCTGGGAATTTTGGAAGTTCAAGGCCATTTTCTGGAGATTTTTGGAAGTTCAAGGCCATTTTCTGGGAATTTTTGGAAATTCAAGGCCATTTTCTGGGTATTTTTAGAAGTTCAAGGCCATTTTCTGGTAATTTTTGAAAGTTCAGGGTCATTTTCTGGGAATTTTTGAAAATTCAGGGCCATTTTCTGGGAATTTTTGGAAGTTCAAGGCCATTTTTCTGGGAATTTTTGGAAATTCAAGGCCATTTTCTGGGAATTTTTGGAAATTCAAGGCCATTTTCAGGGTATTTTTGAAAGTTCAAGGCCAATTTCTGGGAATTTTTGGAAGTTCAAAGCCATTTTCTGGAAATTTTTGGAAGTTTAAGGCCATTTTCTGGGATATTTTGGAAATTCAGGGCCATTTTCTGGGTATTTTTGGAAGTCCAAGGCCACTATCTGGGAATTTTTGAAAGTTCATGGCCATTTTCTGGGAATTTTTGAAAGTTCTGGGAATTTTTGGAAGTTCAAGGCCATTTTCAGGGAATTTTTGGAAATTCAAGGCCATTTTCTGGAAATTTTTGGAAGTTGAAGGCCATTTTCTTTTATTCTTGGGCATTTTCTGGGAAGTTTTGGAAATTCTTGGGCATTTTTAAAATTTTTTGGAAGTTTTCTGGGAATTTTAGAAATTCTTGGGCATTTTTTGGGAATTTTTGGAAATTCTGGGGCATTTTCTGGGAATTTTTGGAAATTCTTGGGCATTTTCGGGGAATTTTTAGAATTTCCTGGGCATTTTCTGGGAATTTTTGGAAATTCTTGGGCATTTTCTTGGAATTTTTGGAAATTCTTGTGCATTTTCTGGGAATTCTTGAAATTTCTTGGCCATTTTTAGGGAATTTTTGGAATTTTTTGGAAATTTTGTGGTATTTTGTGGTATTTTTTGGTATTTTGTTGCTCTTTTGGGAATTTTTTGGTAATTTTTGGTATTTTTGGAAATTTTTAATTAACAAAAAATAACCAAAAAATTCCAAAAAAATACTACCCAGAATTTTCTGGGAATTTATGGAATTTCTTGGCCATTTTCTGGGAATTTTTGGAATTTCTTGGGAATTTTTGAGAGTTTTTTGCTTTTCTGGGAATTATTTGAATTTTTGGGGAATTTTTTGAGAATATTTGGGAATTTTTTGGGAATTTTTGGAATTTCTTGGGAATTTTTTTGGGAATTTTTTGGGAATTTTTGGAGTTTCTTTGGAATTTTCAGGGAATTTTTGGAAATTCTTGGGTATTTTCTGGGAATTTTTGGGGAATTTTTTGCGCATTTTCTGTTAATTTTGGGAATTTTTTGGGCTTTTTCAGGAATTTTTGGAATTTCTTTGGACACCCCTCGATTTTTACGTCTGGGGACGTGCAAAGGAATTGGTTTATGCAACAGAGGTGCCCTAACGAGAAATTTTAATGGAGCGAATTATAGCTGCATTTGAAATAATGAAAAGAGAAATGCGACTTCGCACAATAACATTTGAAATAAGGAAAATGTATCGTGCATGCATACGGAGTAGAGGAGAACAATTCGAACAAATATTATAACTCATATTTAATAAAAACATAATAAAGATAAAAATAATTTTCTTGACCCTGATAACTTCTATCTCTTATTTTGACCATACTATAAATAATTTCTCCAATATGTAGCATACCGTTGGAAAGAGTATAAACTAGACAACTTTTTAAAATAAACCTACATATGTTCAAAATAATGTTTATTTTTTTTTATACTGAATTTAGAAGTAGACATTTTTCATACATTTACACATTTTCAAGACTTTCGAAGCTCATATAATTTATTTTCTTGAAGCCATTTGTACCAAATAGTGATTTATTTAGACTAAAAATACATTGCAGAATACAATAAAAGTTATTTCGTGCTATTACAATCACAAACAAAAAAAATATGACGATTTAAAGGCGAAATTTCAGGTAATTTTAAATTAAAAACGAAAAAAATTCATATCTCAGTTACCGTGTCACTTAGGACGTAGGGTCGTATGGGTGAAAACTAGCTAATGACCCAACCAATTCCCCATAAAAATTGTGTCGGTCCATGTGCCGAACACCCTGTATATATTAGACATATTAAAAAATTTTAAGAGTGTGAAAAAATAACTGGGGTTTAAAAGATTTACAAAATTGATTGACTTGTGGTAACTTAAGAAGGTTTAGCAGAATTGATAGGATTTGCAAAATATATAAAAACTATAAATTTGCGTGGTTAAAAATCTGGAGTTTTCGGTAAATCTGATGTTTGAAGTATTGGTGGAATTTAAAGAATTGGTAGAAAAAGAAAATTTAAAAAAAAATTCAGGAAACTTGCTGAATAAATAAAGTTTGATGAATAGTAATGCGTTTGAAATACTAGTAGGATTATGTAATTTGCAGGATTTGTAGAATTTTGCAAAATTTGACATAATTAAAAAAATAGCAGTTTGGTTAGTTTTAATAAGTTGTAACATTTTTAACATAACTCATCAAATTCTTATTTTTTTAATTCTGTCAATTTGTAGATTTCTTCAAAATCTTTGAAATTTTTCAAATTTTGAAAATTCTACCAATCCTGTGAATTACCTATATAAAACCTGCATTATTTTCAAATGGTTCTGCTCGAACAGTGTGAAGATAAAATTGAATAAAATGTATGATTTAATTTAAAGAGTTTGAAATAATTAAGGATTTGTTGAATTTGAAGAATTTGTGGACAATTTGTAGAATTTTAAGAGCGTGGAAATTATGAAAGATTTATGAAAATGGCTTAATTGAATTTAATGCAATTGAAAAAGATGTAAAACATTAGAATTTGAAGGAATTTACAAATTTCTTAGGTTTAAGAAAAAAAAACAGATATTTTCAAAATTTGTAAAATTTGGAGAATTTTCGGAATAAGGTAAATTGGTGGAAATTGAAAGTTTTTAAAAAAAATCAGGAACTAACTGGTTGCTGCAACCCCTTAAGCAACTGAATTGTTGAA
This sequence comes from Tipula helvola, assembly GCA_963556165.1. Lineage (NCBI taxonomy): Eukaryota > Metazoa > Arthropoda > Insecta > Diptera > Tipulidae > Tipula > Tipula helvola. The sequence continues at coordinate 82,870,949 of OY744482.1, read as the reverse complement.
TCTTCAGATTTTGAAGAATTTGAACAATTTAAGATTTTGAATGATTTTAAGAAATTTAAAAACTTATAAAATCTGCTGATATAAAAAAGTCAACAATTTCATATACTCGTATTTATTTGAAAAGTTACAAAAATTTAAAAAATTGGAAGGACTTTGAAGAAATATAAAAATTAGCGGTATTTAAAACAATTTAAGAAACTGGTGAGTTTATAACGGGTACTTGTCATACCTGTTACAGAATACACCAATCCACAAAACCACAAAGAAAACTGCATCCCACCTTTGAAGATATTTTGCTTCTAAAATATAAAAAATTCCTATGACAATATCCGGGTGCAGTTACCAGTCTAATTATGCTAACATGGGTTGTGTCAAATTTGTTTGTACAGCACATTAGCGTAAAATCCCATTAACTCTAGTGGCACGCTTATATCTTCATTTACGTTTGCTAACAAATTTATTTCTACACATGAAAAGTGTGGACTCAAGTTTCTGTACAATTTTTTTTTTATTTTCCTTTGCGTTTATTCAACTACGGGTATTTGAAACCAAGCTGAATTCCACAAGCATCCGGTGAATATACGCAAAAACAATTTTTTGTTGCAATTTGGGCAGTGCATGTGTTTACACATGAAACAAAAACGTGCCTCATTTTTGCAAGTTTTGCAAATTGACCAATAATTCGTGAAATGCTGGAGGGGTAATTGTAGAATTTTCCGGTTGGTTGATCGATAAGAAATATGTATTTTTTTGGTCAATCAGCAGAAAAATGATAAAAACCTCACCAACATTTTATTTGAGGTGCTTTTCTTTTTGCTTTCTTTCTGTTTATAAGTAATTATTTTTGTTTGGACAAAATAAAGAAAAATAGATATTTTATTTAAAAATCTAAAATTGGTTTTTGTAATCTGATTTAACGGTTGTTAAAGGGAAAAAAAGCAAAACAGGTAAATATAGCCAAACATCGAAATACTAACTAAAGGGCACCGGTTGTTGAGTGACTGTTAAGGGCCTATGGCCAAAGTATTGTTAATTTGTTTGCTATGGTTAAATATCCCCGTATTTCCTCTTCACCCAAATAGTTTCCAAGCGGTAAGCCACACTCTAACCATGTGGTTGATTCGAGTCTAATTTTTGTTTTGTTACCTTTTCCTTTCCCACCTTTCTGGTTGTTTCCAACCACGTTTTGTTTTTTTACCCCAAATACGACTTCATCTAGATCTTAAGGGGAGCTACAAAAATCCCACGTCCAACTTCCTCTATCCGACTTGAGTATACCGGGTTAATTAACCGAAAATATTAAAGAATTTTAAGAGTCTGAAGAGATAATAGGTTTCGAAATATTTACGAACTTCACCAAATTGAATTTGAAACTATTAAAAAAAATTTGTGACAACTGAAGGATTTGTAAACTTTTAAAAATTGGTAAAATCTCTAAATTTGCAGGTTTTGAAAAAAACAGGGTTTTGACAAATTCGTAGGATTTAGCGTAATTAAAAAATTTTAAGAAATGGAAGAAATTTAAAATTTTAAAGAATTTGAAAAATTTTAAGCATTTGAGGCAATTGAAGTTGTTGGCTGTTTGGAATTTTAAAAATTTGAAGCGTCGTATAAATTGACTATATTGAATTTGAAGCAATTCTTGAAGATATAGGATTTAGAGGATTTAAAGGATTTGTGAAATTTAAAGAATTAGAGAAGTTTGTAAATTTATAGTTTTTGAAAAATCAAAAATTGTTTGCGTAAAACTTGGGAGAATTTCGAGACTTTCAAAAAGTACAAGAAATTTAAATTTTTAAAGAAAATCAATTTTCTGAATCGGCTTGTTGAGTTTGGAATTGCCGAATTCCAGAAATATGGCTAAATTTAATACAAAGTAACTGAAGAATTCGAATTTTGAGGATTTGCAAAAGTTTAAGAACGTGAGAAGTTTGCAGATTTTAAAATGGAGGTGCTACAAGTTGTGTTTATGTTAAAGTTGAAGAATTTTGAGAACTTGGAGAAGTAATAAGATTTACAGAATTTCACACAATTGAAGAAGTAGGATTTGTAGAGTTTGAACGATTTGCAAAATTTGAGAATTAGAGAAATGTACAAATCTGAAGGCTTTTAAAATTATTTACACAAGTTTATTTTTCACATTTCCCACAATTTATTATATAAAAGAGATTTTTGAAAGTGTGGCAAACCTGCGAAAAGTGTTCCTTAAAGACGAACGAAGCTTGAAGGATTTAACTTTAGTCTATGATTTAACGCATTTGAAGGACAAGAAGTATTCGTAACGGAATCGACTAAATTGAATTTAAGGTAACTGAAAAAGATGAAGTAGGACTTGAAGAATTTGCGACATTTTAAAAATTTGAAAAGTGTAAGACAATAGTTTGCTTAAGGATTCTCTAAATTATAAAAGTTAGATGTGTTTGAGGCTTCAAATGCTTAACGTATAATTTGAAGAATTTTAAATATTCCTTAAATTCAATTTATTAAAACTCATCAAACTCTAGTTTTAAATCCTGCTAATTTTTATATTTCTTTAAAATCCCTGAATTACAGAGTTTGGTAAGTTTTAATAAATTGAAAATATTAAAATATTTGAGAGTGTAAATAAATAACAGAATTTGAAAGATTTACGAAATTAATACCTAAATTGAATTGGCAAAAATTAGAAAAAATTTAAAGAATTTGAAAGTTTTGTTAAAACTTAAGAATTTGAACAAGCTACAAAAAAAATAAAACGTTTAACAAATATGCAAAATTGAATTTGAGGCAATTTTGAAAAATAAAATTTATTTTTTTTTGCAAATTAAAAAGTTCCATGGATCTTAAAGTTATCAAGTGAGTAATTTGACCCAATTGAAGAACTTGCAGAATTGGTAATTTAAGCATTTGTAGAATTTTTAGGAATTTGAAGTATTTTGAAGAAATATATTAGTGGGATTTACAAACATTAAGCATTTGACAAGTTTTAATAGATTGAAAATATCAAAGAATGTCAAAAGGGTGAATAAATTACAAAATTTTTTTAGATTTACGAAATCGGCGTAATTAAATTTGAGGTAACTGAATTGTAAGGATTTGAAAATTTTTAAAATATGAGAAATTTAGAGATTTAGAAAAAAAAAATTGTCGAATTTGGAGTAGTTCGATAGTTTGGAAAAGTACGAGAAATTGAAACTTTTTAAAGAATCTCAAGAATTAAAAGCATTTGAAGCAATTGAAGCATAGTATAACTTGAAAGATTTCCAAAATTTGAGGCAATTGAAGAATATGTAGAATGTGTAGAGATTGAAAGATTTGTAAAATTTAAAGAAATAGACAAATTTTCAAATCTCTAGGTTTTTAAAAATTAGATGATTGAAAAAATCGTGAAATTTTGAAAATATGAAGGAAAGGAAGATGAAATAAAAATTTAAAGAGAATAATAAAAAAAGAATTAAAAAAGTTTGTAACATTAAAATTTTTAGGATTTGTAGAATTTTAAGAATTCGAGAATGTGAAACACATATTAAGTTGACTAAATTAAGTTTGAGGCAATTGAAGGAAGTGTAAGATTGTAGAAGAATTGAAAGCTTTCAAAAAATTCGAAAAAATGATAGAAATTAAAAATTTTAAAGAATTTCAAGAACTAACGGATTGGCCAATAAGAGTTCCGCCATTAGTAAATAAAAAATGATGCGTTCGAATTATTTTGATTTCTTTATTGAATCATGCCTTATAACCAAAAGCAATTATGTGTAAAAGATAATATCGACCAAATGCTCACCACTGCTTCGGCGGACATATCAATCCGCTCAATCCGTTTATTTAAATTTAAAATGGAATCCTGCCATAATTGTTCCTCTGGAGCATCCTAGCATAATTCTCCCCTTTGATGACCTAAATTAGGTGTTATGAATGAACCACCCCAGCCAATGCAACAACAGCTTTTTGCAAGAGTAGTTCTCGGGACGTATTATCTCACGAAACAGCGTGGTCTATTGGCCACCCAAAATCGCGAAATTTGACACCATTGATCTTTTTCTTTGGGGTTACCTCACAGCTAAGATCTATGCCAATAAGCCAGCAACAATCTAAGGGCTGAAGTACGAGATAATTAGGCATATTGGTGCAATAGAGGAGCAGTTTGCTAGGATGTCATCCAAAATGCCATACTTTATAAGAGTTTGAAGGATCTGAAGTTGCTGACTCTGTAGAATTTGTGGAATTTGAAGGATTACAAGAATTTTAAAAGATTTAAAAATTTACAAGATATGAAAAACTAATAATTACAATTATTCATTTGAAACATTTCAAAAATTTGAGAGATTTTAAAAAAATATAAAGATTGCCAGGATTTCAATATTCAATTGAAAATATTAAAGAATTTTAACAGTGTGGAGAAACAACAGAAATCGAATGATTTATGAAAATTTACTAAATTGCAATTGAAACATTTGAAAAAGTTGATGGTTTTGAAACAATTTAAAGCATTTAGAAAATTTCACGAAGTCTGAGAAATTGACAATTTTAAAGCATTTCAAGAATTATAAGTGTTTGAAGCAACAGAATTTTTTGTTTGTAGAATATTTTCGACTATTTATTTGAATAATTCCTAAACTTTGAATAAATGAATATGAAAAGTTTTATTAAATTATAGATTTTTAGACCTAAAAGACTTATTAGAGTTTCAAGATTTACTAAATCGAATAAGTATTGTGAATTTGCGGCAATTAAAGTTGTTGTTTTATTTAGAGAACATGACGGACTTGTAATATATTATTATAGGTACAGTTTTAACGAAGCTTGCTTCAAATTTCGGGAATTTAAGCAAATTAAAAAGTTTCCTGGGTTTGAAAATTAAGAATTTGAACTAACAGAAATTTAAATTATGAAGAAGTAATTAAATAATTTGAAGTGTTTAAGGGCTTTGAAATGATTGCGGAAATTAGTAAATTTGATTAATTTTGGAATATGAAGGTTTTTTATCCTAGATTTAAAGAATTAATGTAACTCAACAAATTTAAGATTTGAAGTGGCACTACATATTATGTAATTGTACGCAGAATGTCTCGAATTTGGTAAATTTATTAATTTTAAAATTTAGGGAATTTGAATTATTTGTAAAGTATGCAGAATTTAAACATTTTGTACAATTTTAAGATGTAGGTATTATTTATTTTCATACATACGAAGATTGAGAAATTGAGCAGAATTACTTACTTGTGATTTGTAATTATTTAAGATCCATAAAATTCGGTTTACTAAACTTCACATGACATAAATTAGAGTACAAGAAATATTTCATTGTCTAAAGGCGCATTTAAATGGTTTCTATCGTTAGTTAATTTCTTAAAGAAAATGTCTCTTATATGTGTTTTAAATATTTCAAGTTAATTAAAGGCGTCAACTCATTAAATAACATTGTCTGCCTAATACAATTTATATTTAACTTACACGCATACAAACACACATAAAATACAAATATTGTAAACTTAGACGAGAAAAAGGATTTAAAGTTCAATGCAACTAACCTTAAAATACAATATGTGCATACATATAGAATTAGATATGTTGTTTGCATGTACAACAAAATGCGGTTCGAATCCATACAAATTTTCATTGTTTTAATATTTTGTTTCTGCATGTCATTCATTCATTTCTATTTGAAAATGTTAAAACAAAAATTATCATGGCAAAAATATTTTTGTCAAAACACCACATTTTATAGGGAATGGTATATATAAATTGTCAAAGCTGCAGACAGTTGTGGAAAATTTGAAGATATTTTCATTTCTATATTTTGTGAACAATAGTCTGTAGGTACCTAATAAATAATTTGCATATTTTCATTTGAGTTTCAATCATTTCGTACATATGTATGTACCATACTTACATACGAAATTAAATAAAAACTAAAGGAATATCTAGTTGTGAATTGAAAATGAATGAGTTGCAGATGAGATGACATTATATTTATAAATACAAAATGTTTAGAAAAAGCAAAAAGCTTTCAAACAGTATTTGTTGGTATTGTTGATGATTTCGTGTTGTCAACATTAAATTATTATAATTTAAAATTATTTGAAGAAATTTTGCATTTGATTTTTAGGCGAATAGTGAGTGCAGTGATGAAATTCAAATATAAATGTGTGTGAAAATATAAATTTTCACCGAAAGTTTCTTGTTCTTTCCACACATATAAAAATGACTTAATACACTTAATTTAAGTTCTTGTAAGTTTATTATTTATATTATGTATTTGTGTGTAAGTGTATTGTTGGAAGCTTGTTTTCTGTTTTTGGTTTCTTTGTTTTTAGTCAACAAAGTTTAGATCTCTTCTTCGGTACTTCTTCAGCATTATATCTACTATATAGTATGTATTATTAATATTATTATATTTCTCCTACTTCTTACGTTTCTTCTTCATTTAATTCTCTTTCCTTAATATATGTATACATATACATAAGTACATTTATATGTTGTAATTTATAGCTTTTCTTGAGGTAAGGAAACAGTGGAGCAGTGTTGTGTGCTTTCTGTAACTGTGAACAATTAAATTTATTAATTTCTTGTTAATTTTTGATGGAACACTAACCTTAATTCATTTGACGACGACTATATTTAAAATTTGATCGATGACTGTAAGTACTGTTCCAGAGAAATATTAAAAATTTTGGCCAATCTTGCTAAAGTTATCAGAAAATTATAATGATACAAAAAAATTTAAATAATGACCAATGGTTACAGATTACTTACTTGAAATTAACGAAAAAAGTCGTTGTGTCAAAAATTATAGTGGTGAAAAATAATAACCAAAGAAACACTGTTAAGTTAATTATTTGTCAATTGGAATTTAGATTACATGATAAGTGAATTTTTTTTGCAATTTTAAATCTTTCGTACCACCAAACCTCAATTAGGCAATAGGTTCTTGCTATTTTCAGATAGCTGAACTATCTATCTGGCTCTCCAAGTTACAGAAATATACCCTGTTTTACTTTACAGAATGAGAAATTTGTTTTATTTTTCATTATTTGTATAATTATTTTTCGGTGAGCCTGGACCTGTTACGAGGGTTCTTTTTAAGATACCTAAGCCACATTTCTGCCTATGTGGCCAACAAGAATTTAGAAATTTTAAAAATTTAGAAAAACAAAATATTGACGGATCTAGGAATGTACAAAACCTCCTGCCATTATTTTCGGATATACTGATGAAACATAAACCATTGTAACAAATATGATTTAATTTAATTAAAATTAATTTTAAAATTAGTAATTTGAATGTTTTATGATTTTTGAATGATTTTTTGTTTGGCCAGATGCTAGTTAAGGTGACCAAATTGACCCAACTGTGATGGATTTTGCTATATTTCACAGAATTACGAACTTTAATAATTTTGGATGATTTAAAAATTGTGTAGTGCTCATCTTAAAGATGTTCATAGCCAACATATTCAGCTAGCATGGCCGGAATCTTACACAGTCGGATTAAATTGGCTTGTTGTGATGAACTCTATAATGCATTGTGGTTAATAGATTTTAATAGTTATTTATGGATAATGGGTTATAGTTTTTTCCAATTGTGCATCCAAATCTTCTATTTTGGTCAATAAGATCATGCAAGTAAGGGGCCATTGCAGAATATGTTTCTTTAGTTTTCTACTCCAAATTTAATCATTTGCAAATCAAATTCTACCTTCTACAAATCAAATTCAACCTTTTGCAAATCACGTTCAACCTTTTCTAGCCAGAATTTGATTTGCAAATAGATTCAGTTTTTTAAACGTTAAATTTGGTGTGCAAACCATATATGTCAATCAACGTAATTTGAATAGCACATGCTTATAAATAATTGAGAGGAATCGAAGTGAATGAAATGTAGCATAATCGATTAAAAAATAACACAATATCTTTCTATTTGGCGTTATTCCAAAACTTCATCTATAAAAATAATTTTACAATCCAATTTATATCGAAAATATCAAGTTTCGAAAAAATCGGTGGAATTCCATCTTAGAATTTGTCAAATCTCAGAATTCCACGAAAAATCACTCTAGAATTTTTCATCGCACACTTTCACCTTCGTTCCACCTCAATTGGCGAAATTCCAGAAATTAATCAAACAAGTGTTTTAGAACCATTTACCATTATCAAATTTCACCATAATCGTTTAAAGCCATTTCCAATTATTCTATATAGCAAAATTCCGCACTCAACGTCATAAAAATCCCTTTGTATGAACCAAACAATCTATCCTAAATCCTAGGTGTATGCTTTAGCCTCAATAAGCTGAAGAAGTTTGAACTAAGGAAGGGAAGACAACTTATCTACAGCAGTAGACCTGGATTTAAATATACTTGCAATCTAACTCCGCCGAAGATAGGAGAGCTGCTTATACAAAATGAATGCAGCCATCAACGTCTTCGATACAAAAGCCACTGCTGTATCCACTTAGAGTGCAGATGTTGATCGCCTTCTTAGCATAGTTAAATGGTAAAGAATCTTATTATTCTCAACATCATACTGTGCAGTAATACACATGATGATGAAAATTCGGTGAGCTAGGTACACGGTTCTCTCGAAAGATTTAGCATTAAAAATAATTTAGTGAACATTAAATCAGACATGAGTCTATTATTAACAGTAACAATTTCTTATACCAATATGTAGAATGAAAGTGTGTCACTGTTGAGTTCAGGCCTCATCTTCAATAATAGCCCTACAAGCGATAGTTTTAGACCGATGAGTTAAATAATTAAATTCTTTAACACGTTAACGACCGAGGTGCTCAGGCTAGCGGTAGCCATAAACCACATGATACATTTGCACGAAATGAGCTGGTTGAAGCCTAATAGTAGAATAAATGTTTTATTTAATGTTTTGTGGGGTTTGTGGCGTTATTAATAGTATGACTATGGAGGAAACTAACGCATATATGCGTCCTATGGTCTTGAGCGCGTTAATTTAACCACTGGCCATAGGGTTTATGATCAGTGTAATAATTACGGAATTCTTAGATATAATTCTGCCGTCAGTAATGTATAGTCCCCAAACAAAGCCATCGAGGAAATAGGGTTCCTGAATAAATCATAAATCTGTATGCGTTGCTGCAAACAAACTGCTTAATTCAAATGTAGCCGATTGACTGTGATGAAAGTTAAACCGTTTATTTTCTAGCAAGGAAGTGATATTAGTTGCTTTCCAGTCGACCACCTCAAGTACTTAGAAGCTGGATAGCAACTATTATATCAAGTTCGCATGAAATTCTATCCGAAAATTCGATTTTTTTAATTCTTTTTTTTGACAGCCTATTATATGTAGAATATATTCCCTAAACCGTTTGACTGAACTAAATATTTGATAAAAAAGTTATGACATAATAATTCGACCCACTTACGCAGACCAAATTACGCGGATTCTGTAATCTCGAGGAAATTCTGAATCAAATTGATTCGGAATGTCCTCGAGATTACAGGATTTCTTACCCTCGGGATTTTACACCCTCGGGATTTATACCCTTCGAATTTTATACTCTCGGGATTTAGTACTTCGGGATTAAGTCACCCACCCTAAATAACCTCATAGTGTCCTGAATTGTGGAGATCACAACATTTACCTGAAAAAAAAAATCCAGAAATTTTAAAATCCAGAATAAGTAGAAAAGCTAAAATCCAGTAAAATAAAATGCCGAAAAATATCTAGAAATTACCGGAAAAGCACTCCAGAAAATATCCAGAAAAAATACTCGTACTTTATTTAAAAAAAATGAAACAAAAAAAAATCAATTTTTGAGCCATTTTTAGACTTTTGACATCACTTGAAACATTTGTGGTACGTCTATCAGTAGAAGCGATGCGAGCGATACAATTCCTTTGATCTGGGTCTGCAAGGTTGACGAAACATTTTCGCAGAATTAAATCCGCAATTCGCTGTAATACATTCGTCGATGCTACACTAGACCAACGAATTAAGCCAACCACAAAATAACTTGAAACATCTTCTTTCCAATTCCGATGGGCCCAGCTATGTTCCTCTTGAAAAATCTCGAATTTATTCTCTTGATTATTGATATCTTGCACGATTCTTTGCGTTAACCGGATTTTGAATCCAGTGAGGTGTTCCGTAAATATCTCTTGTAAAATTTGAATGTGTTCTTCTGGAATCTTCACTCCATTAATTATAGTCGGATTCAGTCTCTCTTTTAGGACCTTCTGCAGAATTTCTTTATTTATTTCTTGTAGGCTGATAAAATACCTGTGGTAATTTGGATGAGGTTCCTCATAGGCATAAATCTCTTTATTTCTAGTGATAATAAGTTGGTTTTTAATACATTTATGGGTGCTTCGCAGTATGGGATTAGATCCGTGCTGTCTTGGTCTGCGCTATGAATTGTGTAATCTGTTGAAAGTGGATTAGCCTCTACTTCCAATCTAGATAAGGCATCTGCGACTTTGTTGGGGCAACCAGGTGTTAGACTAATTCATAATTATATTCCTCTAGTCGTGCTTTCCACCTTTTTAGTTTTGCGTTATTATTTGTAGTGCTTAATGAAAATGTTAATGGTTGATGGTCTGTGCCAATCCTAAGTTTTTTTGCGCCATATAGGTAATTTTGTAAACTGATGAACGTGATTGGTTTATCTCTACCAATGTCACCCTGCGAAAATACTGCGCCAATTGCATCAGATGCATCTGTCGATCTGTCGTTAATAGGAACGGTTTCTCAATTTGGAAAGATGAGTACTTCCGTTGATGATAATAAATCTTTGATTTGTTGAAATGCGTGAACTTCCCCTTCGTTTAGTGTGATATTTAATTTCTTCGGCTGGTTCGCTTTATTTGAGTATATTCCCTCTAGTGAAACTTGTTAAAGGTTTAGCTGTTTTGGCGAAATCTTTTATGAAACGCCCTATAATAAGGGGCGAGTCCGAGCAATGATTTTAATTCTTTTAGATTTCAGGGGCACTTGATTTTCTGAATAGCAAAATAATTTTTGTATCAGATCTAATGGCTCGATGAGCTATGATATAGCCAAGGAGTTCTGTTTCACCCTCTAGAAACTCTGTTTTATCGAGATTAACTCGCAGGTTGGCTTTTTCTAATTTTGAAAATATTTTTTCGATGTAACATATTTTCCCGGTAAACTCCTTTAATACGATGTCGATCATTCCTTGAAAGATCGCTGGATCATTTTTTAATCCGAAGGGAAGTTTTAAAATTTCATCCCGTTCATCGTCGAAAATTATGTTAAAGGTATGTCTGCTTCTTTCATCTTGTTTTGATGGAATCCGGAAGAGAGGTCGATTGTAGTAAAGAACTTCGAATTCCCGAGGTTCGCAAGAGTGACCGATATATGAGCCGTTAATTTTGAAAGTGGTGCAAGTCCATTTTTCAAACAATTTAAGTTAATGATAACAATTATAGACAAATAAAAGTATAATCTTTCTAACGGTGAATAATTTATAATCAAAATAAAATAAAAATCCCTAATACTTATTCAAAAAATAAGAAAATTCAAAATCCATTTCTTTCTATTTGACCATATTAAAGAAATTCTTTTAAATATCTTTTAATCGATTAATAGCTAAGTGCCTTGCTAATTGGTCATATTCCAGAACTGTATCTAAAAATTGGTTTAAAATTAACCGAGCTCCTCTCTAATTTTCCATATGAATCCAAAGTTTTTTTTGATCAGAAGTAGTGTTCACATCTATCGGGAAAGGAATTGCGCCGCATAACGGAAGCTGGAGATAAAATTATTCGAGGGCTGCGCGTTAGGACCTAATGCAGAAACGCGCTCTGCATGGCTGATTCAAATTTTTCTAAGCAACATTGTCTCAGAAACCAAACAAATGTGGACAACCGATTCACTCTAAAAGGATTTCTCAACATTCGAGAATATGCTAAGGTTTTTAAATAAAAGATGTGATGACTTAGAGATTTGCGATACAGCCATTAAAAAGGGATCTACAAAATCTTCCTCGTCATTCATTGCCATAAGTTTTAACACCATAGTTGAGTGCATTGCCTGTAGACAACAACACCTGCTCTTCAGATGTCCAGAATTCAACAACCAAACGTGGAGGACAGAACAAAGTTTGTAAGTGAGACGGATTTATGTAGCAATTGTCTAAGGAGAGGCCACACAGTCACGAAATGTTTTTCCAAGTCATCATGTTGCTTATGTAATGGAAGGCATCACAAGGTATTACACAGATGTCATGTTGAAACGCACCCCGATTCCAGTAAATCCTCGACATACCTCTCGTTCAATGAACCCATGACAGAAGCACTGAAGAGATTACACATCGTATCACCTAAGAATTTCATACACAGCCGAACGACTAATACATAAGTTTTGCACCCTTTCTGTACGTCGCCAATCACGGTACTACCTACAGCCATCGTTTATGTGGAATCACGTACCGGAGAGCTCCAGCCATACCGATCACTTTTAGATTCTGGCTCCAAGTTTAAACCTAAAGCGAAGTCAAGCTTCCACAAAATTATAGGGTCTAGTATCTAAATTAGCTGGAACAAGCAAGGAGAATATAGCCATGATAATCCACTTACGTATAGACAAGCGTTTCTTTTTCAACAACATCACAACCATGTCACCAACAAACCAAATTAATTACAACAAACAGCAGATAGCGGAATTTGGATTGGCAGATCCAGAATTTTTCATGCCAAATAAGGTAGACATACTTCTAGGAGCAGATATATTTTTTAAAATATTAATATCCGGAAAGCCTGACAATTGATGGGGTAACAACATTAGAATCGTCAAAACTAGGCTGGTTAATTGCAGGAAAATCGGATGCTCCACCATAAAGCGTCTCTAATTTGCACGCTGTCATTGAACCACTAATAAAAATATTCATAAGCCGCTGCAAAAGTTTTGGGAAGTTTAAGAAGTAGCAGAGCCAGTGAAACATTGTGTAAGCATCAAACCCTCTAACTTTCACGACGAGTAGACAACAGTAAGGAATCCGATTGCTCGATTTGTTATCAGCTTAAGCTTACCATTTAAGGTCATCACTACGCAATTCATTTGAAGCAGTAAATCAGAAATTGTTAGCGATGGAGAACAAATATTCACAAATTGCGGAGTTCTCCGAGCCATACAAACCCGTTAAGAACGATTATACTATATAAGCCTCATTACATACTTATCTTTGCAGAAGATTTCAGATCAAAAAAATGATAAGTAATATCTACCACAATCATTATGTAGTCAACAGAACCAGTAGCACTTCCAATAAAGCCGTTGATGATTTTTCATGTAAAACAAGCCCACAAGTGTCACGGAAAAATGCTTTACAAATATGTTAAGTATTGCATATCCCTACAATATTGATCAAAACGTGAACGTAGAAAAATGTATCAACAAATTTACATGAATACTGTCGATACAAATTATCAATCGATTATGTGGCATGAAAATCAATGAAGCAGGAAAAAACAACTCAACGCGGCAAACATTGTCAGAAAGAAAACTTTATCAGAAATACGAATTACATTGATAATCTGCTTGCTGGTTGTGACATTTTTCAAACGATAGTTGGACACGAAGCATTAACTAAACCGCATCCAGTCATTTATCCAAAAAACTGTAAAATAAATAAATGCATAGGTCGGGCTATTCACAGCATTGTCCATAGTCGAAACCACATAAGATCTTTTACATTTTGTATTCTTTATCGATTCAACAAACCTATAAGAAAAAACTGGCAAAGTTAGCAGCAGCAAGTTATATCCAGAGCAGATTATTTTATAGCTTTGATACAGCATCATTGATGGCGGTGTTCTTACGTTTTATATCAAGACGTGAAGCTCCGGAAGAAATTTGAAGTGGAAATGCTTCAAAACTAATTATTGCCAATAAAAAGCATCATCGACTGAAAACACAAACTCCAAATCAGTCAAATAACACATTAATATTTCATTTTTCGTTGCAGAAAAACTTAATGTTTCATTTTAGTCCAACGCACACTGATATATGTAAGATGAATCACTCAAGCGATTTGGAAGCAGCAACACCTGCACATTTTACTGTCAGAAGTAACATTAACCTAAGTCTTAAATTAGCGATGATGCGATCCATTTGGCGACTGCATAGTTATGTGCGATGACGTCAACGCCTGTATTTCACTTCAGTACAGCAGAGGTCCGAACGGAAAGCGAGAATTCACTCATTTCCGCCAACCAATGGATGACGGGCACAATCAAGGACGTTAATCCTATAAGCAATGGTGTTGAAATGATCATTGAATTCAGCAAAGGGAGAGTTTAACCGTCCAATAAATAATTTCATACAATTACTACTTAAGGAATAAAATCCCTTAAGGCGTGGGAGTTTGTTTGGCAAAGGCAAATAAAACTCATCACTTTTTTATTGACAATTATTTACTGCTATATCCGTCACTGTATGTAGAAGCCGCACAGCTAAAAATAAACAAAACCAATTTTGGATTAGCAAATTTACTCATACTTACCAAAGTTGTTGAATTCATTAAATCAATATATTTGATTAACTTATTTAGCCTAAAAAATAGAATTCTGTTAAGTATTTTATTAATTATAATTAAATACTTATCTTTGTAAATTAAATTCATTATTTCAAATTATGTAAAAAATATTATTAATGTCAACTCAAAGCAAAATTGTCAATCGCAATTTTTAATTGTATTAGGTTGGTAGTAAGAAGAGTACGATCTATGCAAATTTTACTAATAAAATAATTGCGCAAATGTTGAATGTTGCTATACGAATTTTCCTTACTAAATTTAGCAAAATTAAGTCCAGCTTAGTTTGAAAATAGCTTAAATTACTCTCTTCTTATTTTGGCAATTGAATTAGAAATCAAAGGATAAATTCTATTAGGTGAATTCAGCTGAATCATTTACTTTCATTTATTAAAATTCATTAGGATCAATCTTAAAAAAGGAAAAGTACATATTTTAAAGACTTCAGTATAGCTACCATTCTCACTATTATATTCCATTCCAGTTGGCCATTGCATAATTTCGTCGTAAAAATACAGACACTTAGCAGGTATGAACTTTAGGACTTTTTGCAGGTCACATTTTTTTTAATATTTACGTTTACAGTATCAAATGCTCTTTGAGAATGTAATCTTATCTTCTCCATAAACTCGGTAGTATTAAACCGTAGAAGTTTAAACGTAAATATAAATCTTTCCAAACTACCAATTAATTCCCGGGCTTCCAAATTTCCGTCGCTGGTCATTTCAAAATGTGAAAATTCAGAGACTTTAAATTTGATTTTCTTTTGCTTTTCTGCCTTTTGATTGAACAGCAATTACCTGCTTTTTGAAAAAAGTAGGCCACCAATCCTTAAAGTTTAATATTTTATCATTATTTGATAGAATATTCGTATTGATTTTTTGTAGGGTTCTTTATCGGTTGATCAGGGCCCCATATTCCTCTGGCAAATAAATTCTGTCAATCTATGTACATATATAAAACAAAGTCGGGTTAGTTACACCATTTATAACTCAAGAACGGCTGGACCGATTTTTATCATTTTTGATTTGTTGGATTTGTCTCCGTCCCGAATAGCAGAATAACTATTAAAACATCTGAAAAATTCACGAAAAAAAAATTTATGAAGAAAATTCATTTTCTCATATATTTTGTATGGAATGGCTTTTTTGATGATATCTCGAGAACGGATTGACTGATTTCGATGAATTTTCTTTTTTTTTGTTAATTTTTAATTAATAATTAATTATATACATATATAATTTTTTTATCGTTTGTTTTATTTGATAATTTTTAATTTTCACGAAATTACGCACAACCACTTTTTCAAAAAAATAAAAAATAAATGTTCAAACTTTTTTAAATTATTTTGGTATATTCTAAATTGATAAATATTTATAAGAAGAGGAGAAATTGTTAAGAGTTTGCAATTCAGTTTCGATCTGCGAGCATGTGAAAAATAAATCATCTTTCAGGACATCTCATCAGGCTATAGCGACTGAACTGGTAATTTTTATTACACTGATTTTTCCTATACCATAGATTAGGTAGACAATTTGATATTTATATTTTTTTTTTCTTCAAATTTCAACTTTTGCGATTGAAGCGATGCCTGTCACTGGATTATTTCCACAAAGCATCTGTTGATGTTTTTTTATATTTTATAATAAATTTGTATAAATTTTTGTAAAATGAATAAATTTGTCGAAAAAAAATACTTACTATACTATACTAACTCGGCGAATTAAGCCAACCATAAAACAACTTGACACATTTGGTGTATAACTATCAATAGGAGCGATATGAGCGATACAATTCTTTCGATGTCAAAGGTTGACGAAGTAATTTCCATTACCATATGTATTAAGGAAAAACTGAAATTTTATAGGCATTTTCTACATTTTAAGGGATACCATCTTATTCACGAACGTAAAAATCCCAAAAAGAATACCGAAACTTACAAAGTAAACGGAACGCTCTGAAAGTAAACGGAAGACCCCATAAATTTTTGTTAACTACAATATGACAATAAAAGGAATCTACATGCATAATTTCATATGTTATTCTTGCGCAAAAAGGACCAATGCTAAAATGGTTCAATCTCTATATGAATGTTAGAATTTCAAAAAATGGTCAAAGAGGAATGGGGGGGGGGAGCGACAGGCTCCATCCTCTAAGGTATAGAACGAATTAAAATAATTTTTAAAAAACTTGATTTTTTGGGATTTTTTTTATTTTGGATAACGATACCAACCCTAAATTTATTTGTGTAGATTTTTAACAAAAGATTTGTTGTTCTTATTTCTTTCAGAAAACCTGAATCTCATAATTTCAAGAATCTTGAATAAAAATGATATCCAGAATCTAATTGATTTCTGCGGGATACCATCATATTCACAAAAATAAAAACTCCAAAAACATCCCATAAATGCAAAATAATGTACCACATCAAAAAGGAAATACATTTTTGTTAACTACAATAGGAAAACAAAAGCAAACTACATATAATTTCCGGTCATCCTTGCGCAGAAAGGACTAATGCAAAGCGACTTTGGGTAGTTCTCTATGTATGTGAGTGATAAATCAAAAAAACAATTATTTTAAAAATGTTCCAATTTCTTTGAATTTGAGAAATTCAAAACATCATCAAAGCGGGGGCTGTGTAGCGGCAGCCTCGATGCTCTAAAAGCCTATGGTATAAAATTAATTAAAATATTATTTAAAAAAATTGATTTTTTAGAATTTTTTGATTTTTTGGAATTATTTTATTTTGAATACCAATACCAACACAATTTCTGCGCATGCGCCTTGAGATTATACGATTTTCTACCCTCCCAATTATGTTACCTCGCGATTTTATACCGTCGGGAGTTTGATTGTCGACATTTTGTCCCACTGTATTTAATACTTCGGGATTAAGACATAAACCCTAAATGACCTGATAGGGTCCTAATTTGCCATTAGTTAAACTTCTTCTTGTATTACAGCCTAAATCATTTTTAAACAAGATGTATATGTTATTAAACTATTAATCCGCACCCAGGTAAGATCGGTCGTTGACTCAAATTCGTCTTTTTCTGCGCACGTATATCACCAGTGACAACATGGTAATTTTGTATAACATTGGGCGATTTTATTAGAAAATAATTCACCTAATCCTTTTTTTACACATTATGCGTTCCAGAATTGGCCGTGTAAAAAAAACCGTGTAAAACAAGACACAGAGTATATGGTAAAATAATCGATACGTGCAAAAATTCGTTTTTGGGTACAAAATAAAGTAAATATGTATCTTTTGTAATTGGGAAATTAAATGAAATGTTTAGTTGAAATATTCGGCAACTCCAAAAATACAAACCCTCACCGCCAATCGTTTGAGCTAATGTTAGTACTTCTGAATTCACATCATCAATGAGAGTTCCAAGCTTAGAAACATTATTCATTACACATTCTGGCCAAAGAGCCTTCCAGCAGGTAATTTAATGTACAAGACTTTATTTCAGATAATGTCAAAAAGAAAACGTATACACAATCCAAAATTGTATTGCTTCCAGGCGTCAATTACCATCACGTAAGGGTCTTTATCGATTTTGTTTTATATCAATTGAAATAACCGCCTTACATAATAAGTCCTAAACGTAGCGATGATACCTTGATCCAACGGTTGAATTAGTGATGTAGTATTAGGTGGCAAAAATACGATTTTGACATCGGTATATTCGAAGTTTGGATGACCGGGAGCTTTGAATAATTTTGTACTTTAAGTATCACCTGACATTAGGAACAATACAATTGCGAAACCAATCAGTAAAAATGGCTGAAGTGGCCCAGGTTTTTTTATTCGCCATCCAGCGTATTGGCAAAGTATTTAATTAACCAACGATTTTAACATTTTTTCGCCTGACGCGTTACTACAAAGCAAAAATGTCATTCGGTCCTTACATGCCTTAAAACCGCTAGCACATTTCTCGGTTTTAGTTATGTTTGTTCTATTTGGCATATTTTTCCAAAATAGACCCATTTCATCTTAAATACTTGATCTGTGTTTCTCTAGCAGCTTTCATATTACCAGAGGCAATTTCGACTTTAATTTTGACGTTGGGCAACGCATGACTTTCTAAAAATCAATGCAACCAGCCGTTGCTTGTAGAAAATTTAGTTTTCTTTCCATTAGCGGATTTTACAGACGTTCGTGGTTTAAACCTCTTAATTTGTTCAAAAATTCTTAACGCTTTGAGTTTGAATGCTAATGGTTTTTCCATTTGTTCTAATGTTGCATCTCTTGATCACGAAGATGTCTCAGAGCTCAGTTTAGAACCTGAAACAACGATAGTACTGGAACTTTTGTTTTTTAACACCATCTGATCAAACATGACCCGGACCGGTCCATTTAAACCGCGCGCGGAAACCGAATCAGTAATTTTGTTTTCTAGGTGTTACAACTTTCTTTGACATTCGTGTGACATTTGAGCAGAATACGTCTAACAGTGTGAGTTCGGCAGCCATTAATCTACGACGCGAAAAGTTTGTCTGGCGATTTTTACTTTACTATGGAAAAAAAATTTAACAACAAGTTTGCATAAAATTTTGGGTTTCCAATGGAATTACGGCTACGGAATCATTGAAAATGTTGCAGAAGTATTTTGGGGAGTCTACTCCGAGAACGCAAGTATTTGAGTGGCATAAAGCATTCAGTGAGGGTAGTGAGGTGAAATTGTGATCGAAAATCGCAGTGTTGGCATTAGAAGCTCTCAGCATTTCTTACGGATCGACTTAACACATTTTGGTTGATGTTTTAAGTATGAAACGCGTTGCTCGACTAGTGCCGAAAGATCTGCATTTTTTACAAAAAGAACGTCGAGTAGAGGTCGCAAAAAAGATGCTTGCCAACGTAGCTGATGCCCCTACATTTATCAAACGAGTTATTACTGGTGACGAGACGTGGGTTTATGAATATGACGTCGAAACTGCCCAACAATCTAATAAACTGCCCAACAATCCAAAAATGAGCTAAACCCGAAAAAACACACCAAAGTCGGTCGAAAATCAAGGTAATGCTAATCGTTTTCTTCGATTACCGTGGTGTGGTTCACCTTGATTTCGTTCCAGAGGGTCAAACGGTCAATAAAGCATACTGCTTGGCCGTTTTGAGGCGTTTACGTGAAGCAATTCGTCGTAAACGGCCGGATTTATGGGCAAACAATTCATGGATTTTTCATCACGATAATGCGCCGTCACATGCCAGCCCGATTGTGACTGAATTTTTGCCCAAACACGAAACAATAGTCATCGGTCATCGCTCAGCCACCGTACTCGCCAGATTTGGCTCCCTGTGACTTTTTTCTGCTTCCAAAACTCAAATATTCGCTCCATGAGTCGATTGAAGCCATAAAAAGGGCCATCCCGGCCTATTTATTTATTTTATTTATTTATTTATTTATTTATTTATCATTATTGACATTTTTTTAAAACCTATTTTTATCTAAATTAATTAATTAATTAAATACATTTGTATATTTTACTAAATAACTAAATATTAATTTTTTCATTAATGAATATGTGTGATAGTTGAATAAACTGGCCGTACTCTAGCTCTTGAAGGTCATTAAGATTGCAATAGTTGCTGAAAGAATTATATAACTTCACACCATTATACCCTAGCGATCGTTGGGAAAATGATTTACCGTACCTTGGTAATCTAAAATGAGTATTCCTGGTATTATAATTATGAACTTCTCTGTTGGTAGACAGCACACTATTTAAATATTTAGGAAGATCTCCTTTTTCGAGTAAATAAAACAGTTTTAGCACGTTAAAGTGTATTCTCTGGGTGATTGATTTCCAGCTTAGTTTTTCTAGCATGTCTTTAATATGTGTTCTATTATCCGCGTTTAAAATGCTTCTCATAAATCGATTCTGTATTTTTTGCAGACGTGTTAATTGTGTTTGATTCATGATAAATAGAACCGATGAGCAATAATCTACATGGGGAGCTACAATTGATTTATAAAATAATATTTTGTATAAGATATGCATGGAAAATGGATTAACAGTTGTCATGCTTGTATTGGATCAAAAGGAGCCTATTTGTTAGTTATTAGTTAGTTAGTTAGAATTAGTTTTTAGTTTATTACATATTTTTCAAAAACACCTTACTCGACGAAAGAACTACAAGGAATGTAAAACAAAACAGCCGAAATAATGAATTATTGAAAGTCGAATGAGATATACCTTTAAAATAACAAACAAACTGCAAAAAATAATAAAAATAGATGCATTTACGGAAAAAATTAAATAATTTTTTTGCCGTGTAAAAAAATCCGACCGTGTAAAAAAAGGTTAGTTTATTTTTTTTACATCGTGTTATTTCAAAATCGTGTAAAAAAAGACCGTGTAAAAAGAGGATTGGGGTATTTATATATATTATCGGATTAGTCAAAACAATTTTTTTATTGAGAGCTAGGCCAATAATTAATGAATCTTAAATAAATATTTTTACTATTATAAAAATATTGAATTTTTTATCAAAATTTTAATTATTAGTGTAATCTATAAAAATTTCAAATTGTTCGGTCCCCGGGGTCAAAGGGGTCTCATAAATTTTTTTTTTGAGGAAACAAATTCAAATGTCTAAATAAACATTTTATAGAAAAAAGGGTTTATAATTTGTTAAGCGATTTTTTCTGTACATTTAAAATGTGTTTTTTATGTGCAAATGCCCTAACAATTAGGCAAAAATTCCTAATGGAATTTCGAAGTGTTCCGGCCCCGGAGCCAAGGGACATAGACATTTGTTGGTGAAAAATCAACTGTTCAAATAAACGTACAGTATGAATGAAAAAAATATTATGATACATAACACAGTAAAACCTCGATTTAGGGAACCCGATTTTAATGGCCTTTGGACTTGGAAAGGTCAGCTAAATTTATATCGTTTTTGGATAAAAAAAACAGAATGTTATTTCTTAATTAATTATAATTAAATTCGACATTGATGTTGGAAGTACAATTATACCTAAAATGATTTTTGGAAGAAGTTCTGGGATATGACCAATTACACTACTCCAAAAAATTAAAGGAACAAAAATTTTGTTCAGTTTTTTTAGTATTTTTTGTAAAGCTGAATCTTTGTAAAAAACGGTCATACGGACTCGGGAAAATCTTTTTAAGTAAAATCAATGAATAGGTCGGCTAGCCTGTTAATTAGACTTCAATTCAATTTCTTTCTGGTCTTTCTATGTCAACTTAAAAACTTTGGTAAATTTGCTATCGGACCCTTTAATGATTATTTGAGAACAAATTTGTTTTTTAGCCTCAATACAGATTTGAAAATATGTATGCAGTACAAAAAAACGACTTTTTTGGTTGTTTTAGTAAATCTACGGTTACTTTATAAATATTGATGAAAAGACTAATGTTGCCAGGTTATTTTACAGTTTAGTGTACCCCTAATAGGTCTGTACTATTTTCAAATTGATCCATCCAACCGTTTTTCCGGACAGATCAAAGTTTTACAAAACAATTAAAGGAACAAGTGACCTTCAAAATAAAAAAAACGACTTTTTTCACATTTTGCATTAGTTACTTGTTAACTCTAAACG
Source organism: Tipula helvola (assembly GCA_963556165.1). Classification (NCBI taxonomy): domain Eukaryota; kingdom Metazoa; phylum Arthropoda; class Insecta; order Diptera; family Tipulidae; genus Tipula; species Tipula helvola. Next base: position 82,848,861 of record OY744482.1, on the reverse strand, counting down.
ATCGTAAAATTTTGTTGTAATACTCGCTCATAAGAGACGACAGAATATTAAATAAAGTTTTGCAATATGACCAATTGTTAATGGAACTTTCTATTTCTTAACCGATTTTAGTGAAATTTGGTATTGGGATTCTAATATGATTTTTAGATAAAGTTCTAGGAATATGACCAATTAGAAAGGAACTTGGCTATTCATTGACCAATTTTAGTGAAGTTCTGCATCGTCCTCATCTCAGCAGCTTATTGTCATCATCACATAAAATATCATCATCATCGCTCTCTGAATCAGATGATGTGAAAGTGAACTTCTCGATTAGTCGACGAATCTATATTGCTCGTAATTGCTGAGATCGAATTCATCGAAATTATTTCTGAATCTGAAATGAAATATAAAACGATGTTAATCAAAAATGAAATAAAAAAAAGCATATTTTAAGCCAAACCTGATCTTGGTGTTTCTTCGGACTCTAAACAAATTTCAGTGATGTTAGTTATTGACAAAACGTCCTCATTCGCAAATATGTTTGGATTGAAAGGAAAAATCCCAGTTTCCTTAAATCGTGATATTCCTTTTCCAAGGGTAGCGACGCGAATGTATGCTCAATTGAAAATACCAGCCAAATCATATGGCGTAATTTTCTGGTAGGTATTTGTTTTCATAAATAGATCGAATTCGTTATTCCGTGCCATCTTTAAACCACCAAAAAAATGTTACATCCAGCGGCTGCAAGCGATGTGATGTATGCTGTGGTAAAGTCACTACCACAATATTGTTATTTTTGCATAAATTATGTGCCGCAAGTATTTTGTGCGTTCTATGATTATCCAAGATCAATAGAACAGGATCAGTTGCTGTTGGCATAGTGAATTTAATAAAATGATTCAGCCCCTCGATATAAAGCTCATCTTCGAGCAACTAAAGATTGCCTCAGGAGGGCCATCTTTACTCAGAAGTGGTGATAGACGGAAACGTGGATAAATGAACATTTAAGCACAATAAACCGTGACAATTTTCCCGCGTTCCCAACTGACGGCTTTGCCAATTTGCTTTTGAACATTAGGGCCAATAATTCTACCTGTCTTTTGAACCGTGCTAATTCCAATTTCATCGATATTGAAAATCCGGCCAGGTTCTAATTAGAATTTTGTATAGACTGTATCCGATTCGTGTAGGAGCAGTTTATTTCTATTTCATTAAATGCTGTTATCCTGTTATTGCTGGTAGGTTTAGGCTTACGTAGGCTTAATCCACGGTTCCGCTTTAAAAAATTCTCATAAAAGTCTCTTCATGCAAAACGCTTTATTTTGTTGAATCGGTTCAAAATACCGTTTTGTTCAGCATGTTCGAACACCATGCGGTGGAACTCAGTGAGCGTAATACCATAAAAAATATTCGACATATTAAGGAGATGATCACTGATTTCTTTTTCCTGTTCTGCGTTGAATGTAGATTTTCTACCGATATTTGTCACCTCGAACCATTTCTCCTTGCTTAAGATCAGCCAGAGCTAATTTCATCTTTTCTTTAGACCAACTACGTCTAGTATTTTTCTTACGTATGTTCGAGGCATCTAAAATGTACAAGTCAATTTTAATGACACAGAATAAGAACTTAGCTTTTAATAAGAAGCAAACCGTGTAGTGTACCGTATTACTCTGATAAAATTTACGGCATTCCCCACAATGGCGAAATAATAAAAATAAAGATGTTTGCACTAATTTATTCTGTATATTTCACTTAAAGTATCCAAAAAATAAGATGCATCTACATAATTTATATAAAATTAAAATTAATATCACTTACCGTTAATTTAGTGACACGGTAATATTACAATAAAATATACAAAAAAAAGTTTGTTTACATGTGCTCTCACCAACTCTAATGTTTCGACAGGTGGTAAAATTTAATAATCGAACTCATCAAAAGGATCAGTTTGATACAGCTCAGCGTTGGATAATATAATTAGAAATGTTGAAATTTTGATGCATGGATTTACCAATATGCACAGAATTTCCCCACTTTCCCCAAGTCCAGAAAACGATAAATAATAAAAAAAATTGGACAAATTTTGCAACTACCCCAATAAAGCCTTAAAGCTCATTAACTCGGTTTCCCTTAAATCGTGTTATGTATGTGTACTATTAATTTAAACATTTGATTTTTTTCCCTCAAAAAATATGAATGGGCCGCATCACTATCAGGTGTCACCATTTTGAAATTTTAATAGGAAATACTGACATTTGAAATAACGAAATGTGCAAATTTTCACTCTCCTACACAGTAAAAAAAAAATTGAATTTTCAATGCGGACTTTACATGCTTTTGTTGACAAAAACGCGAATTACACTTAAAATCTTGTTTTTTAATTGGAATTTCATTTAAAATTACAATTTTTCTGTAAATTTTAATAAATACTGATGATAACGGGTTTTGTTTTTAATATTACAAACTGATTGCGATTTTTTTTTGGTTCAGTTGAAATTTACATCAAAAATAATGTAAATAATAATCGTTTAAGTATGTAATAATATTTTGCCCGATTCGGCATTTATTATAACAGGCCATTTTTTGAAATTTACATGAAATCGACAAAATTCACATATTAAAGTGAGATAAAATACACCAAAGAACGAATATGAATAAGAATTCGCTTCTCATTATTGAAGTGCGTTTTGTAAAAATCAGACGTTTTGCTTAACAAAAAAAATTAAAAATATTTCTAAAAAGTTTAACTACTTATATAAATAAAAATTGTTATTTAAATAAATTTTTTTATTTTTTATAATTTAATAAATAATATATAATATAATAAGTGAAAAGTAAGCAAAATAGAGTTGAAAAGGTAAGCAAATTTATTATATAATTAAGGTTAGGTTCTCCTCGTGTCTGTAAATCATTGTTACAATGCAAAATGTCAATAGCGTATTTAAAACTTAATTTTTTAATTAGGGTTTCATTTTGGTGGATACTTCATGACCGCGTAATTACAATAATCTTTTTATCTTTCCCTTTTTCAAAGTATACTATTATGTTCGTTTGTAGTAATTGTGATAAAAATTGTGCGTCTTTAATAAAATACAGTTCCCATTTAAGAATTCATAAATTGGAATCAAGAGCGGTATTTAAGTGCCTGTTCAATAATTGTAAAAAAGTGTTTAATAAGTATAATAATTACTTATTTCACTATTACAGAAATCACCGAAAAAAACCAGAGGAAACAACACAAAGTGAAAGAAGCTTTTCTTGTTCTAAACAAGACTACTTATTTAAATCAAACATTTTAGAAAATGTGCTGCGCCATGTTATGAAACATTTCCGAAATCCGTGTAGTTCAGAAATTAAATGTCCAATCGATGAATGTTTAAGAACTTTTACTCACGAAAAAACTTTTCGTAATCACATAAATGCTGTTCATAAGTTAAAGTTTTTAAAAAGTCACTCAGTTGCCTGTGAAAATATATCTGAGAGTGTTGTTTTAATACCAGAATCATCAGAACATTCAACATTAGTGGGTTCAACACCTAGCTTAAACGCCGTTAAGAAAATTGTTAATAGAAATTCTGCGATAGACATTGAAAATTTAACCTCTAATTTATTTATAAAATTGAAAAGCGAACATAATATCTCAGAATGTGTCATTTCTTTAATAGCTGAAAGATTATCATATTGCTCAGAAGTATTAAGGATCCAAGTTGGAAAGATTATTGACCAGCATTTTGCTAAATGTAATAATGAAAATAATTCGAAAAATGATCTTTTAGTTTCAATTTTCCCTAAATTAAATTTTGGGTCAAATAGTTCAATGTCAACTTATAAAAGAAATCAAAATGCGCTATCGCCTTCTATGGTTAAACCTCTTAAAATCAACTTGGGATTAAACAATTATCATAAGCCCTGTTTTTATTATTACATTCCATTACTCGAAACATTAAAATTTCTTTTGGAAGATGAACAGATTAAATTGCAGTTTTCTTCAGATCAAGAATACAATTATTCCAAACTTCAAGATTATAAAGACGGTATATTTTATAAAAATAACGATTTCTTTTATAACAAAAAACGTATTGAGCTTTTGTTCTATTTTGACTCGTTTGAAGTTTGCAATCCACTAGGCTCAGCCAAATCAAAACATAAGCTCTTAGGCGTTTATTTTGTACTTGGCAACTTACATGTTCACAACAGATCACAAATAAATAATATAATGCTATGTTTGTTATGTACTGTATCACACGTAAAAACGTTTGGGTTTAATTCCATTTTTGAAAACGTTATATCTGATTTAAAAATACTAGAAAAATATGGAATAATTATTAATGGATTTACAAATTCGTTAAAAGGGTCGACAGTAGCAATTTGTGGTAATAACTTAGGTTTACATCAAATTGGGGGTTTCTTGTAAAATTTTAGTTCAGCCGAATATTTCTGTAGATATTGCTACGTAACATTAAGTGATTTTAAAAACAATTACCGAACACGCCGATTATTAATAAAAAAATCTTCACATGACGAAGATATTTTAAATTTAGAACTAATGGAGTTTAGTAGGGGAGTTAAAAACAATTCAAGTTTTAATCAGTTAGACTTTTTCCATGTAAGCAGTGGCCTTTCTCCTTGTATTGCCCATGATTTGTATGAAGGAGTAATTCCACAAGACTTATGTTTATCTGTTCATTACTTCGTCTGTAATGATTGGATGACGTATGACTATTTCAATATCACATGTAATCGGTTAGCTAAATCACTGAAATTTAATGTTAATTTTCCAGAAATGAAATACAGTAGTAAAAAAATTAGTGGTCATGCAATGCAAAACTTCTATCAACTCACCTTGCTACCTTTAATACTCGTTGGTAAAATAAAATATCCAAATGATAGTGTACTTGAAATGATTATAATACTCTTGGAAATAACACAAATTATCTCATCACATAGTATAACTTTTAACCAAATTAATTGTTTAGACGGATTGATTGATCGATACCTTGAACTTAGAATTGTTTTATTTCTAAATCAAAGATTGATACGAAAGCATCACTATATACAACATTATCCCTCGCTTATTAAATTATATGGACCATTAATTAAATTTTCAACACTACGATTTGAAAGCAAACATCAATATTTTAAGCAAATCGCTGCAAAAAGTCGAAACTTCATTAATTTAACAAAATCATTAACACAAAGGCACCAACTTTTGCAATCAACTCTTTACCTATGGCAAGAGATTTTCCACAGATGTTGTAGTCACAAAGTTATTACAAACCGAATGTGTATTAATTGCAAAACGTTTGTGTGCAACAAATTGGCATTTAAAAACGTTGATTATTTTTTGGGACAGTCCCTAGCAATATCTAACAACATTAATGGCACTGTTAAATGCTTAACAATCAAAAACATTTTAATTGATGGAAATTCTTCAAATGTAGCTTTTCTCGGAAATATGTTTTCAATGATATTCAACTACAAAATAGGATCATATGAAGTAAACAATATATATTCAAATGACATAATAGTTGTTCCTTCTGATCTGTCCTCTCCTTTTCCTTTTATAACCTACACAATTGGACAAGTCGAATATGCCACATTAACATGGGCAGTTCCCCATTTTTGGTGAGGTAACAAAATTTATATTTAAGGCGTACTAATTAACTTTAGATCAAAATCCATTAGATCAAATTTAAATTATGTCATCCGTTCGGTTAGTGGCCAAAATTTGGGACGCTACGAGAACAATCAAAAAAAGCTTCGTGTTTACTGATGGCCATTTACCAGGCATTATAGCAAAAGGTAAAAAATACATAATATTTTAAATTCTTCGAATTAATTTTATATTCTCTGTATTTTTAGCAAACGCCGCAGGAATTGAAGGATCCAAGTTAGTTCTTGAATCCGATGGAACTGAGATAGACGATGCTGAAGTGTTCCAATATTACGGAGAAAAAAACCAAATTTTCCAATTATTACCATACAACGTTAAATGGGCATCAACTTTAGAAAATGTAAACGAAACCAGCATTGTAGAACAGCAGGCTGTCGTAAATGTTGGCTCCAGTGACATTATCAACTGGGTTAACACTTCCTCAAATATAAATAGTATGTCAACAGTAAGTTATGTAGAACTTCCAAATTCACCTTTAAGTACTACAGTTTCAATGTCCAGCGGGCGTATTTCTTCATTAAATTCAGAAAAGTCAGACCATATTGGTATTAGAAATGCTCAAAAATTATTCTCAGACTATCAAATACCATACAACAAAATTCCGGAAGAGTTAGTTGGTTTATTAAATGAACATAAACCTTTAGGCCGATTTTATTCATATTTTATTCATACAATTGTCACAGATATGCGGAACACTTCGTTTTATATTCCGCAAACCATATTTCGTAAAATTGCGGCACAACTTTTATTGTTATTTCCAAAAAGCCTCGGTGTTTTAAATAGTGCTGGAGAATTGGTTTCTGAAGAGTCGGTTGGTTTAGCTACAAAATTGGTAAACCATAATAATTATATAAACAGGGCATCAAAAAGTGGTTTAGCTAAGCCAACGAAACGAAATATGACTATTTCGGAAGGTGTTCCTAATTTCTACGCCAACGACAATATTCCAATTAACTCAGAAGACGAAAGCGAAGTTAAACGAGTTTGGCTCAAGGAGCATTTCAAAATGGATATTACAAACGACGAACTAAGACAGGAAGTAATAACAGTGTTTCAAAATACGTTCACGGCGCAAAGAAAATTTTTAATGGATAATCCCAACATAACAGAAGTTCGACAATGCTGGCCTCACTTACTGTCATCGTATTTCTTGATCTTGCACTTTGAAAATTTAATGAATATAGACGAAAAGACCTTTATGGAACGATGGGAAAACCTTAAAATAAAAACAATAGAATTTTCAGAAAAGAAAAACAGAAAATTTAAAATCTCTTCTATTGACGATGACATAAAAGTCCTGGAAATTATAACGCAACATTTCAAGGAAAAATTGGAAAAAGGAACAGCACAAAATGAAATTGAGGCTCTGGGCGCAACACCTTGCTTCGCTATTATAAGCGAGTATACATAAGTATGTCGGAATTTATTGACGAAAAAGTAAAATATTACTAGTTCATTATAGTCATGTCAAACTTTAACTTTTTTGCTTTGTTGGTTTATTTGTCAGCAAATAGCATCGTAGCAGGTTTTAGTACTGACTCTGGAGATAGGTTGACCCATTTTCTGCTCTCAAATAGAGCTCAAATTGTTGTTTTTATTTTAATCACCGATCCTAGTCTGATGTTTAAAAGTTACTTTTAGGTTTCATCACCGACCATAATTGGGTGTTTAGAAGTTGCTTTTATTTATTTTGAGCCCAAAATTTAAACTTTATTCTAACTGATCGGTTTTCTAGTATAATCAGGGCAGGGCATACAGTTACGGTGTTGTGACAGACTTTACAACAAAGAAAAAACAAAGAGATAGAACAAAGTTTAAAGCGGCCAATTTTGGGTTCAAAACAAATAAAGGCAACTTTTAAACTACCGATTATGATCGGTGATGAAACCGAAAAGTAACTTGACTTATGATTGACTTTCAATCATAAAATTTCTATTAGCGTTCTTTGTTTTCATTCTCTGTAAAGAAACCTAAAAAATATTAATTTACACCAACTTTTCCAATTGTAAGAAATAGTTCATTATGATTACGTGATTATACATTGAATTTTAATAATTCAATAATGATTTTACAATGCATGTAAAATTACATGAAAAGGATAGGCAAATTTGCCCACTATCCAAAGCGTGTAAAATTCAATGGAAATTTTTTACTGTGTATAGCTTTATTCTAAGCTGACATATTTTTCATTTTAATATTTATTATTTATGGGCATTTCACGAGTAAATATTAATTATTTTGTAATAAAATCGCCCAATTTAATTGTACAAAAATGCTTCGTTGTCACTGGTGATGTTAGACAACGTCGCACACCTCTTAGTATTATTTCAGTTTAAAAACCTTTAAAGATTTTTCTGTTTGCAAATCTATTTTATATTAAAATGCAACAAATAATAGTAAATTAGGTAATGTCGGTATATACTTTCAATTGACCGACCAGAGCATTAATTATTTGGCTTTTGAATTTCTGCCACAGACTTAGGCCACTATAACCTATGTTTATTCATCTGTATACAGTTTGTACATACATACAAATTTAGATATAATAAAATATAAATTTTATATTAAAAATAAAAATACAAAATACGAAAACTACTGGGTACGTGAATTTTTGTTTTTTTTTTAAATAAGTATTTTTGTGTGAAATGTTTTCTTTATTTTGGAATGTAATTTATAGCTAAAATAAGATAACTAACATGTGCATTTTCTACTTGCCATATCATCTAAGATATATTATACATTTGACTTTTATTTTTTTGGAGCAAAAACGAAAAACAACTTTACAATTTTTAATTTTTTTTAAGTTCTCTTTAAATGTACGAGTGTATGAATACGTATGTGCTTTTTGTTTTTGTTAAACTTTTTTTTTAAGATTGCAGTAATTTCTTCTCTTATCATTATTATTGTTATTTTTATTGTTGGAAATTAAAAAAATTGTGTAAACTTCAGGTTTTCACAAAACAGAGATAAGAAATTCTGTGTTCATGATGAGGAAGAGCTTTTACGTATAATTATTTCGTAGCAAAATGTCTTAATATAAAATAAAGTAATGTCGTTTAAAAATTAAAAACTTTGTAACGCTTTGACGCGACTACTTTTATACAAATACAAAAGTGCTACTCGTGTATAAAACTGCAACAAAGTTTTTATTCATCATTGTAGTCAAATCAATTTGAATTATATTACAAATATTACAAACTCAATAGAACTGAAAATCAATTTTTCACGAATTGAATTTTCCATAATTTCTTTTTGTAGAATGATATATTTTCCGAAGTTAATACTGAGAATATTTTTAGTTTACATAGGAACAAAAAATAGTTTATGTTAACTTTTCCATCATTCCAACAATCCCACCTCGCTCTCTTTGCACTGCTATTCGTTCCCTTTTTCTCCCTCTTTCTCTCGTTTGACAAAAGTAAAATAAATACTAATTACATAAATATTTTTTATTTACATAACAATTACAGAACATCAACAAGTGAATTTTTATTTACATCAACGGTTTTTTATCATTTTTTATTTTATTAATCGAAATACTTTGCAGAACTTATTTCTCTGTGAAAATTGGAAAATTTTATGTTATGGAAGTGCACACAAAAACTTTATTTCAATTAAAAAAAATTATAACTATAAATTATTGAATTTTATTGAATAAATTTAATCGGTATTTTCTCGTCTAAAGAATAGAGAAATAGTTATGGAAACGACATAAAAAAAAGGTCAACATTAATAATGAAGAAGGAAAATTGAGTTTCTTGTGTGTATGTTTGTATCTGTATGTGTCTTTATTATGCATAAGGGGAGCAAAATTAAGAGTAACTAAGGATATTGAATTTCGGAAATAGAATATTTTTAGTCAATTAGGAATGAATAAATTATTACCTGTTTTATAATATTATTTTCATAGGAATATACGACGATGATATTGTTTAGACACTAGAGTACATATTGCTTTATCTAGAATCTAATTAAGCTAATAAAAATTATCTAATTTTAATTAGTTATTGTGAATGTACCTGATACTATGACTTTTATGTGTAAACAAAACTTTACGCCTTTCTCCCTTCCAAAAATCCAAAAAATTATCCAAAGAACGAATTTTATTAAAGCCTCTAGTGTATGGAGCTTTTTACTGGTATAACTTTACAGCATTCGCGTAATGAATCTAGGGTAGCAGGTTAGACTTAAACTGGCAGCATAATTTGGAGCGAAGTGTAATTGAAGTGAAAACATGAAGGCAACATAAACACTCTCAGTGCAAATTCTTTATCCGACATTCTGACACCGATGAATACTTATCGCATATGCAAGTTGTTTTAAATTAGTTTTGAGCCGGAATACGAAACAAATTCACCCATGATTCATATAGCGTATATCAATGAAAGATCATCTTTATGATGCTCATAGACAATATCTACTATTTTTCCATGCATTCGTTCCATTGCATTTACAAACCCGCAGCTCCAAACAAATTTTGTCTTTAGATCACGTGGGCTCACTCACAAACTACTTGATGGTCAGAGCTGATAACCTTCATTTGAGTATTCTCCTATAGCAATTTGATACCTGCTGTCTACCATCTTAGAGACTTTATTCCGGCAGCTTGGTTCGGGGAGGTTACCATCGAAATAGTGGCAGCCATTGGTTGAAGCTCTAGTGGTAATATTCTGGGAATTGATTTATTGGCAGTTTTTAAACCAGTCAGTTTGGAAAACCAAAATAGTGCCGCAGGTTGTCCTTCTTGATAATTTGGCCTTAACATTTTGTCGATCGTAATAAGTCTTTGACTCACCTGGTTCAATTTTAATTTCTCTAAGATACTTATTTCTATTTTAGGTTTACGCATACTCTCTTTTATTGGTACTTTGGTGCGTGTTCGACGACTGAAAAGTAATTGGCTCTAAAAGAGCATACTGTCACCATTGTCTTCAACTGGTTCTTTAATTAAATTTGTGGCTATGTGAACTGCTTCTCCGGCCTGTCCGTTCGACTGTGAATAAGTCGGGCTTAAGGTTTCTATTTTAAATTCCCATTTTTTGCTAAATTCATTCATCTATTTCTTGTGATGCAAAAGGCATATTGTCGCATAATATCATTGTAGCAAAGATAGTTTTTAAATTGTTGATAACTTCCGAAGCTTATTTAGATTTTAATGGGAGTGCCTCAATTTATTTCGAATAGTATTTATGACTAAATAGTCATCATTTCCGACTTACATAATATCACAAGCTATTTTATTAAATGACAGATCTTGAATTTCGTCTGAAATTAATTGTTCCTTGTCATATGAGTTTTCATATTTTTTAAAAATTTAGCATTTTCCTACGAAATTTTCAATATTTGTATCAATTTCTGGCCAATATATTATTTCTCTAGCCCTCTATTTGGTTTTCGTCATTCATACGTGAACTTCATGCAGTACCGTTAACATTTCTAACCTTAAATTAGACGGTACGATTACACTTTCACCTATAGAAAAACCAGTTCTTCTTCACAATAAATGTTATCTTTAAATTTCCAAAATCCACATCTACAAGTTTATTTTTTGAATTCAGGCAACCAGTTTTATACAAAGCCAATTTCTTTAGTAAAATTTTTTTTTTCTTTTCGTCCGACACATTAATCGTATGAATTATTTCCTCAAACCCTTGAAATTATTTTGCCGGTTCATCCGTTAAACAGCTACGTGATAAATGGCCAGCAATATGCATATTCCTTTGCAGGTTTATACCTCACTACTAAATTTCACAAGTTGTGATCATGCTCCTTTTCATCTCGGCCAGTTACGAGAGATGCCTCTAAAATTTTCTCCATTTAGCCTTTGAGATATTTCCGGAGCTATATTAATTCCGAAAGGTAATCGTTTAAAATTATACGTCCCAAACGTTGAGCTATCGAATTTGATAAAAACCATCTTTAATATCCAAAACCGTAAATAGTGTGGTGCGCCTGTTAATTTAGCTGTTAGATCTTCTAATTTAGGTATTTTATAAAAATCTTGTTTTATAGCCTCATTCAAATACTTTGGATCTAGGCATATCCTCAATGATTCGTTTCGTTTTTTAACCACTACCATATTGCTAACCCAGTCAGTTGGTAGATGTGTCCGTTCTATAATGTTTTTCTTTTCCAATTTACCTAATGCTGCTTTTACTTTATTGGTTGTGCATTTTTTTTTTAAACTAATTTAAGCTTGTTCGGAAATTTACCTAATCCTTTAAAAATTATTTCATTAGCTTTGATGAAATTCCACTATCATTTAAAATCGACAAAATACAGTATGATCAAAAAGTACCGGGAATTTGTAATTTAAATAAACCGCTCTCGACCGATTCGGATATTTTATTTTTTTAAGTTGGTAGATCCTATACTGACATCTGTGTGTAACTTGAGTGGGATCAGATGATTAGTGTTTGTTTGTCAGCTGTTCATAATAGACAAGTTTTTGTGTTTTGTCGCATTTTAACATGAACAATTTTATTGAGCAAAGATTTTGCTTGAAATTTTGTGTTTTGAACGGAATTTCTTGTGCTGAATCGTTGAAAATGTTGCAGAAAGCCTTTGGGGAGTCTGCTCTATCAAAAACCAGAGCATATGAATGGTATAAAGTGTTTAAAAATGGTCGTGAAGTGATTGAAGACTTGCCTCGTTCTGGACGCCCTTCCACATCGAATACCGAAGAAAACGTTAAAATTGTGAAGAAAACTGTGCTTAAAAATCGTCATGTGAGTATTAGAGAGATTAAGAGATGCAGTGCGCCGCAAACGGCCGGATTTGTGGGCCGACAACAGTTGGATTTTGCACCACGATAATGCGCCGTCACACAAAGCGCGTATTGTGACAGATTTTTTGACCAAACTCAGCGTAAATATCCTTGAGCAGGCACCGTATTCACCCGATATGGCTCCATGCGACTTTTTTCTCTTCCCTCGACTTAAATTACGTGGAAAAAGATTTGAATCTCTGGAAGCCATAAAACGAAATGCGACGAAGGAGCTGAAGGACATCCCAGTTTCGGCCTACCGAAAATGCATGGATGATTGGGTTAAGCGTTGGCACACGTGTGTTGCTTCAGATGGATGTTATTTTGAAGGAGATAAAATAAATTTGCCCGAAAATTAACACAAACTTGTTTTATTTACAAATTCCCGGTACTTTTTGATCATACTGTATTATTTATAAATTTAAAATTTTTAATAGTTCCCAAACCGATTAAAGGCGTTACATCAGAATCTATGATTATAAATTTTCCATCACTATATTGTGAATTTTTCGATTTAATTAGTAACTCAACTAGGCGATACGGAAACATTTTGTGACCTCGGATCGTTTGGCTCAATATAATATTTGTTTTCTGAATATTTGATTTATTACCTAATTTTTTATAAATTGATAAAGGGTGGATATTTACGTCTGACCCTGTATCAATTTTAAATTTTATTTTAAATTCTTCAATGTAAAAAATTTCGAACCATTCTTTATCATTAGATATGTAAGACTGAATCCTCTAAGCTATTGACATATGATTTAACACTTTCTATATGATAAGTAACATCACCATCACAAACAAGATTCGTGTCAATTTCATTTATATTTCTAGCTCGAGACAACAATTGCAACATTTTGCATATTGATGATTGCCCTTACATCTATAACATATTTTGTTATTCGCGGGACAGCTGACAAAAAGTTCACAGTAAAGTTTGATGATTTTTATCTTGAGTTTGTAAATTATCTGAGCAAATATTCAAATTTTGAAATCGTGACTTTAGATGATCTGCCACTACCCGATAAGATTTTTGCGTCACTGTAGTTTTTGATGAAGTTGGTTCATTATCAGACATTTCTTCTTCTGACGAAGACACCTCAATGGAATCGATTTTGATTGTAGGTTCTATACGGTTCCGGGAATTCCAGTCAAAAACATTTCAGTCAAAAATTAGAAGGCAACTCACACATAATAGTTTTAGACTGAAATGCCTTTTCAGAAGGAAGTTCAATCAAAAAACTAAGAAGGCATTCAAGTCCAAACTATTTTGACTTGAATTCCTTTCGCATTTATGACTGAAATACCTTTTGAGAAGGTAATTCAGTCAAACAATTAAAAAGGAATTCCAGGCTAAAATTTTCTCCGGAAATTCAGTCAAAAACCAGTCAGTCAAAAAACGAAAGGCATTTCAGTCATAAAATTTACCATATAAATATTATGATTATAACTCCTTTTAAAAAGGAGCTTCAATCCAAAACAGTTTAACTGTAATGCCCTTTATGTATTTGGACTGAACTACCTTCTTGAAAGGTGTTTTAGTCACAAATTTTTGGACTAGAATACCTTTTGTTTGGTTTATTTTATTAGTCACATCGTAAACAATTGATCGTGTTACAATTGATCGTGGAAATAATTGATCGTATAGACAATTGATCGTGGATCCATGGTCAATTCCACATATTTAATTGTATTTACAAAATCTTGCATAACAAAATAGTGCAATTATTTTTCTTTTTAATAGTTGTCATTAATAGATTCTATATAATCCCCTCCTACGTGCGACATGTTTGCTGATCCCGGCTCCTACGTCCCCCGAAGTTCAAATCTAAATCCCCTCGGAGGGCTAAGCGGGACCTCCCGCGTGCCTGTGAGAGTTACCGAAGCAGTTAGCCTCTACAATTCTAAGTTAAATTAGTCGGAAAAAGGTCGAAATGCCGAATGTCGAAAGGCCGAACGCCGAAAGTTCGAATGTCGAAAGTCCGCATGTATCGAAAGGCCGAATGTGTCGGAAGGCCGAATTTCGACAGGCGGAATGTGTCGAAAAGCTGAATACGTTGAAAGGCCGAATGCCGAAAGGCCGATTGTGTCGAAAGGTCGATTTTTGAAAGGTTGTTTATATCGAAATTAATTTTAATATTTCTTTACTCACAAGGAAAAGTCATTTATTTCAAATTTGTTAATTTTCAGGAGAGTTAGGCTGTTTTCTAAACGCCGACTTATTTAGGACTTATTGACTTATTTGACGCCATCTTGAATAAGTCAATAAAGTCATTCCAATTACTTTTATCGAATTATTTTGAAAATTTTTGACAATACACAATAATTAGACAGAATGTTTCCATGACACCAAAAATAAATAAGTTTTCTATAGGAAAAATTACTAAAGCATAAGTCACCTTTTCTGCAGACTTATTTGAATAAGTTCGAATAAGTCAATAAGTCGCTGTTTGGAAAACAGCCTTAGTTTAATATTCCTTTAACGATGTTTATCGTTAAATAGAAGAGATGTTTATCGTTAAATAGAATTGTAGAGGCTAACGGCTTCGGTAACTCTCACGGTCACGCGGGAGGTCGCTGCGCTCCCCCCGTTTAGCCTTCCGAGGGACTTTAGATTTGAACTTCGGTGGCACATAGGAGCGGATTATATAAAATCTATTAATGACATCTACTAAAAAGAAAAATAATAGCACTATTTTGTTATGCAAAATTTTGTAATTGCAAAATTTTATAGTTACAATATTTTGTAATTGCAACATTTTAAAATGCAATATTCTATATCGATCCCAGAAAAACCATTTAAATAAATATTCATTATTTCACTATAAAATAATCAAAATAAATATTTCGGAAAACAATTTATACGGTAAGAATTCAGAAAACAAGATTGAACGGCAAAACAAAATTTAGTCTTGCAGGCAAATACCCCGATCCCATAAAAATGCCAATAAAATTGATTTTTTTTTTTAATTTTACACAAAATATTTTTTCTGGATTGCTTTTCCGGTAATTTCAAGTTTTTTTCGGAATTTGTTTTTCTAGATTTTTTCTTTTCAACTACTCTGGATTTTAAAATTTATGGATTTTTTCCAGGCAAATGTAATGATCCCATTGATTAATTACTTATAATAAAAAAAATAATAAATAAATTCGACAGAATTTGATCACATTAATATGCTACATGCACAGGATTTATTAGTACGTATTTTCATTTTATTTAAATTACTTTAAATTAAGAAATAAATTAAATGGTTTTAAATATTCATTTGAATCAATTAATTAAAGGAAAATTTCAAGAAAATTCGGCCTTTCGACACATTCGGTCATTCCACCCATTCGACCTTTTGATATTCGGCCTTTCGACACATTCGGCCATACGACATTCGGCCTTTCGACATTCGGCGTTCGGACATTCGGCCTTTCAACATCGAACGATCAATCACAAAACCAAAAGAAATTCCAGTAAAAAAATCTTTGACTTGAGCGCCTTATTTAATAAATTTAACTTTTTAATAAAAAGCATAAATGCCTTAAACTATTTTGACTGAGTTGCCTTTTAATTTTTGACTGAAACTCCTTGCTGTTTTTGACTGAAATGCTTTTGACTGGGGCGCCGAAGCCAACATATACGCCTTCGAAGGCATTTCAGTCAAAAAACAACAACCAAACAAAAGGTATTACCGTCCAAAAATTTGTGACTAAAATACCTTTCAAGAAGGTTGTTCAGTCCAAAAATACAAAGGGCATTTCAGTCAATCTGTTTTCTGACCGAAATTCCTTTTTTTTTTTTGACTGAAGTTCCTTTTTAAAAGGAGTTTTAGTCATAATATTTGTATGGGAAATTTTATGACTGAAATGCCTTTTGTTTTTTGACTGAAATATTTTTGACTTCCCGGAGCCGTTCTTTACTTTTGTAACCTACATCGCGTCGTTTTCTGTGGATTTTTCATACAAAACCTTCTTTAAACCAGCCATAAACCGGTTAACATTTTCAAAAATGTTCAGAGATCTTGATTTGTATCTTTTGGTAGTATTACCTAAACGGATCAATTTTCCAATATTGTGATTTAATCGTACCAACACTGCAGAAAAAGCAATCTCCTCCTTATCAATTAAACACATAAACCACGTGTTCAGCTGTGGATGACGACTTTACACAATATTTTCGTTTAGGCATAATCCAAAATTAAACAAAGGCTTGGCATCTCCATGATATTTGGTTTATTAATAAATTATTTACATTATAATTAGTGGATGCGGATGAGGTTGATATCATACAGGTTAACCTAAAAATTAAAATACCATGCATTAATTTTATTATATTGCATTTAAAATATTTTGTTGTACTTAACTTAAATGTTTTCATCAAGCCTTATCTGAAAAACAAATATTATTTATGATTAAATTGTCTGTAAAAATAATATTTAGGTTAGGATACTTACCAAATCAAAACAAATGTAATCCATTTGCAAATCTGACATTAAACGTCAAATTTATAATTTCTCTAAATATCGTTGAATATCGAATTCTCGATTATTAATGCCATATAGCTTAAGTAGTGTACACTAAATATACTTGTTTATATTACGTTCTAATTTGTATAGTACCTTGTGCTTTTGTAAAAAATATTGGTTGCTCTATGAAGTCTATGTGGACCTTTCGGCAGGAAATTAAAGTTTGATGTAGAAAATGGACAAAATATAGTTTTTTATTATTTATTAAACACAAAAATTTGTATATAAAGTTTAGTTCTGTTGATTTAATAATTATTTAGCAGATTGATTGTGGAATTTGCATTAGGTTCTGCACACAAATCGCGAATTCATATCTCCAAATGGCCAATCAATTTATTATTTTCAATTATAGATGTCACTTACACGTACTCTTCAAGTTCTCAATTCATTCCGTTTTATTAACTTTTAAAGACAACACAACAAAATAAAAAAAGTCAAATGATAAGAAATTTTACACAGCTTAAACCGAGTTGAGACTCTTATTAAAAATGCTAATACCGATACAACGATCGAGGCACTTGCAGTTAGGATTGAATCATTAGATACAAATATAAGTGAATACATTCAAATTAAAGATAGATAGACGGCGCATTCATCACAAGTTACCCATCCAAAATAAGGATTTCGAAACACGCAATCTTGATGCAAAGTCGTTATTGAAACACATACAGAATGATAAAAACAAAAATATTGGCCTACGAGCTACATCTGATCAATTGAATCAAAGTATTACTTAATTTGCACAAACACAAAAATCATTTTTTGAGGGTTTGGCCAAAATTACCGATACACATACATCAAAGGTACGATTGCCGCTCATTACCATCTAATTTTTTGGAGGTAACTATGCAGAATTTCCGGCATTTAAGGATTTCTTCGAATCATCCGTTCATAATAATATTGAAGAAGGTACACAAGTTTCAATATTTGAAAAGCGCAGTTTGAAGGACGAAACAGCTGCGCTTATATGTCACAAAATCCGTTTGTTATATTTGTCTTGGTAAACATCAGACAACGCTTCATATTCAGCCAAAAATACAAACATACCTAAGTCACACAACCATAAGACAGTCGCACTCACAAATTCAATGCACACTAAAATGGAATCACAACCTCCATCATCTTCACTGTACACTGATCAATTATCACAACCAAAAACAGTGTCTCAGAGTAATATAGCTCAAAATTCGGCACTTCAGCATTTGCTTCCTACGGCGATAGTAAATGTAACTGATGTTTACAGAAATTTTCAACAATGTAGAATTCTACTAGACTCTGGGCCAATGGGCAATCTAATATTAAATTCACTAGTACAAAAATGACAACTTCCAATGCAGAAGTCCAGTATTATCGTAAGCAGGTTTCATCCAACACATCGTCGCGATTTAAAACATCGGTTACTACATCATCCAGTATTGATCCAGAGAAATACATTACAATTGATTCCCATATTTGTGAGTTGTATCATCACACTTGTACCAAACTCGTTTTCTAAACCACGAATTCAATAATTTGAGCACATCGAGCTGGTTGATCCACGATTCAACATACGCAGTACAGTTTAACTTTTATATAAATGCGGGTACAGTCTTTAGTACACTGTTAGTTGGTAGAATTAAATATATTTATCAACACGTCAGTCATAGCACAAAAAACAATTTATAGGATATGACTTATCACAGGAAACATTCTGCAACAGTTGCCAGATAAGGGTATTCGATTTATAACCTATTTATTCAATGCTATACTTATTACAGGATATTTCCTGAAATATCAGGCCAAAAACCAGGCAAGCCTCCAGAAGAAGTTACGTCGTACAGACCTATAAGCTTGCTACCAATTATGTCTAAATTATTTGAAAAACTACTATACTTAAGCGTTTAAAGCCTATATTGTTGGAGAAGAAGCTGATTCCGGATCATCAGTTTGGATTTAGGCCAGAACACTCAACAATAGAACAAGTGCACAGAATAGTTGAAGTAATTGAAGAAGCCCTCGAGGAAAAAAGATATTGTTCTGCTTTATTCATGGACGTAGCACAAGCTTTTCACAAGGTGCGGCATGTGGGATTACAATACAAAATTAAGCTATGGTTGCCACATGATTTCTACAGAATATTAACATCATATCTACTAGACAGATATTTTATAATAAAACATCATGATGCGTATACAAGTATCCGCCCAATTAAATCTGGTGTACCACAGGGCAGCGTGCTTGGGCCGATATTATATCTGCTATATACCGCAGATATACCTACAAGCAATAAAGTAACTGTCACAACATTTGTAGATGACACGGCAGTACTCTCATCACATAAAGACCCCAGTAAAGCTACAGAAGTTTTGCAGGAAAATATTAACATTATTCAAGCATGTATGAAAAAATGGCGAATTAAAGCTAATGATCCTAAGTCTAATCATGTAACCTTTACTATGCGAAGAGGTACATGTCCACCAATACAAATGAATGACCAGAATATACCTCAAACTGTTGAAGTGAAATATTTAGGCATTCACCTCGACAAACGGCTAACATGGCGTAAACATATATGGACAAAAAGAAAACAATTGGGAATGAAACTGACAAAAATGTATTGGCTGATAGGCAGAAAATCAAGTTTGTCGATTGAAAACAAACTACTGCTCTATAAAATGATAATAAAACCTATCTGGACATATGGTATACAGCTGTGGGGAACGGCCAGCAACTCGAACTTGGACATTCTTCAGCGGTTCCAGTCTAAATTTCTAAGGATCATAGTAGATGCTCCATGGTTCGTATCAAACGATATAATTCACAGAGTTCTACAGGTCCCAACAATACGGGAAGAAATTAGGGATTCCAGTGCCAGGTATCACTCAAGATTGAAGATTCATCCGGGCCAACAAGCTTCTCACTACACCAACGACGGAAAGATTAAAACGCCACAAAATTTTTAATTTGCCAAATAGGTTTTAGATATTCCTTTAGACATTAATTTTTAAAATCACTAATGAATCGAACCAATAATAGTTAAATTTATGGGTTATTTTATACTAATCGTATTGTAAGTGAGATTTTATCAATGGATAAAAATACTCCGATCGTGATAATGTAAAAAGACAAAAAAATTACTGATTGTCTCACAATGAGATAGATTGTAAAATAAAGGAAAACAAAAAAAAAAAACAAAAAAAAAAAAAATTCACACTTAAAGGTAGAATACCACACATTCATGTCAGAATATTTAGCACTCGGACATATGGAGGGAATCCAACCGGAGCAAATACATATCAAAGAGGCAGATCATTTCTACCTATCTCATAACTTTGTCCTCAAATTCGATTCAATAACAACGTCCAGTGAAGCCAACTCCGGCATCTCTCTAAATCAAAAGCTGCTCGTCGGTCCAACTATACAAGATGGTCTTACTGACATAATTATGAGATTACGCATGCAAAGGATAGCCTTCTGCGCTGACATAGAGAAAATGTACAGACAGATTCTTATAGAGCCGTCGCACATAGACTATCAACGAATTGTGTGGAGGTTTGACACTACATCTTACATTAAGCTCTATCGTTTAAAAACTGTGACCTACGGAATATCGTGCACACCATTTCTTTCAACGCATACACTGAATCAACTTTCCATCGAAGCAAAACAACAATATCCAGTAGCAGCAAAGGTAGTCGCGGAGAATTTTTACATGGATGACCTGTTGACCGGTGCTGATACAGTACCTCAAGCTCTTCAGTTGCGGGATAATGTGGTGAAACTTCTGGAGTCTGATGGCCTCAATCTGCGAAAATGGTCGTCAAACTCCCCACAATTTATGAACGCAATCAATCAATAACATGATGGTCATAGCATTGCAATCTTCAAAATCGATGGCGAAGTGATTAAAGTTCTTTGTATTCATTGACAACCTGAGACGGACAGTTTCAAATACAAGATAGAAGAATACTCTGGTGACAGCTTACTTAGAAAACATAAGTTTGCCACTTGCAATTATCACCATTAGAATTTTATTTCAACGTTTGTGGTTACACAATATTACCGGGGATGAAAAACTTCTTGATGACTTGGCTGAAAAGTGGAAAAATATTCAAATAAATTTCAAAGGTCTAAAGCGGATCAGAATACCAAGACAAACGGTTTTTGGAACTGATCGCATTCAATTATATATTACATGGTTTCTGTGATGCCAGTGAAGCCGCTTCATCAGCTGTTGTTTATTGCAAGAGCTACGATGGCAGTCAGGTTGCTTAAATTAGACTTGTCATCGCTAAAACAAAAGTAGCACTGACTAGTGGCGTTTAATAAATATCAGCCGAATGTCTTTGCTTGGTACAATTCCGAAATTGTCCTGGCTTGAATGTCTGATCGCCCGAAACGTTGGAAAACAAATATTGCGAACTGGACATCAGAAATCCTTGATGTACTGCCTCGAGACCACTGGAATCATATATCATCATCAAGTAATCCAACCGATCCTGCTTCACGAAGTTTGGAACCTATGCAGCTAGTAGAAAATCATCTGTGGTAGTCTGGAACAGATTGGCTAAAACTTTGTGAGAATGAATGGAAAATATATCGAAGAAAAGCCATTCCACCACACTCGAGAGAAACAACAAGTATGTCTTGCTGTCTCAAAGCATGAATCATGTATGAAAGATTTATGTGATAAAATATAATCCTGGCCGAGATTGAAACGAGCCATCGCAGTTTGCTTGAGATTTTATTTTAATTTCAAAAATCCAAGAAAAACGCGTTTTGGAGTAGTCACTGCGGAAGAACAACGGGTAGCAAGTTTCACCAAAGGAATCAACGAATTGATCAGACATGAGGCATTGCAGTCTAACCTTAAATCATCATTGACATTATTGGCTCAATTGTTAGATGCAGAAGGTATACTCCGAGTTGGAGGAAGACTGCACCATGCATCTCGTTCTTACAATACAAAGCATCCGTTCATAGCGCACACAAATATTATAAGTAAAATGATAGTAGCTCATCAACATAAACATTTTCTACATCCTAGCCCGTCGCTATTGTGTTCGCTGCTCAAAAATAATTACTGGATAGTTGGTAGCAGTAAACTTGCAAAACACGAATCACAGAATTATGTCAAATGTAAAAGATTTCGAGCACAAACTTCATATCAAATTATGGGAACGCTACCTGAGCCCAGAGTCACACAATCACGCCTGTTTACCCACACCGGCATAGATTTTTGCTGGTCCAATCTTGCTGTTGTCCAGACGAGGAAGAGGAGCAAAATTAATCAAGAGTTACATTTGTGTTTTTGTGTGTTTAACAATGTTTTTTTTTGTTTTTCAAAACAAGTTACAAACAAAATACCGATTTATTAAAATATTGTTACTTCGGTCTAAAAAGACCAAAGTATTGAAATCCTGTCAAAAATGACGAAAAATTTGGTTGGTCCAAAACCACTTTTCTCGATGTTTTGAAAGTCCCTGAGTCTGAAAATGCAAAAAAAAAAAAATGTCCGTCCGTCTGTCTGGATGTCTGTGTGTCTGGACCCACGGTATCTCGAGAACGGCTTGTCCGATTAGGATTTTTTTTCACCAATCTGTTTCTATGGTCAAGGCGGAGATTTGAAAAGCTTTTGGAGACTGTACGTCAAGGGGTGGGGTACCTGTCCCAAAATACCTGCTTTTATAAATATTTACGATTTTTTTATATATGCTTATTTGATTATTGAATTGGGCATTGAATTGGGAATTGATTTGAAGGTTAAATTAGGGGTCAATTTGCGCGTTGAGTTGAAGTTGAGTTGTAGTTGAGTTGGAGTTGAGTTGGGGTTGGATTTGGATGTAGTGAATAGTTAACAAACTATTTATATGATGGAACTTGCCTATTTATCAACCGATTATTATGAAATTCAATGTGTATGTTAGAAATGGGATTCCAAAATGAGTTTTGGATGAAGTTCTGGAATATGGCCAAGTAGGATGGAACTTGCCCATTTCTCAACCGATTACGATGAAATTAGACATTTGTATTTAAAATGGGATTCTAAAATGTTTTTTGGATGAAGTTCTTGAATTTTAAAGCGATTTCTGGATGAAGTTCTGGAATATGGCCAAGTATGATGGAACTTGTCTATTTATCAACCGATTATTATGAAATTTAATTTGTATGTTAGAAATAGGATTCTAAAATGAGTTTTGGATGAAGTTCTGGAATATGGCCAAGTATGATGGAACTTGGCTATTTCTCAACCGATTATGATGAAATTCGATATGTGTAATGGAAATGGGATTCTAAAATTAGTTTTGTATCAGGTTCTGGAATATGGCTAAATATGATGAAACTTGCCCATTTCTCAACCGATTATGATAAAATTCGACATGTGTATTCAAATTGGGAATCTGAAATGAGTTTTAGACGAAGTTCAGGAATATGGCCAAGTATGATGGAACTTTGCTATTTCTTAACCGATTATGATGAAATTTGATATGTGTGTTGGAAATGGGATTATAAAATTATTTTTGGATAAAGCTTTGGAATATGGCTTTGTAGGATGGAACTTAGTTATTCCTTACCCGTTTGTTATGTAATTTGACATGCGAGTTGTAAATGGGATTCTAAAATGAGTTTTTGGATAAGTTTCTGGAATATGGTCAGTTAAACGGTTAGAAGCATCAGTATAATTTGTTATACTATTTTCGGTATAAAGTTCTAGAATACGATTTTTCGTTTTAAATTGGATGCCTGTACCTATGTTATTGAAGCTTTTGACCTGTTTGGCTGTTGTTGTATAAGTAAATATAATTTGGTTAGAATAGAAATCGATAATGTCAAAACTGTCACACCAACTTTATGACATTATTGAAGATACCAAAGACGGAAGTTCTGATCACCTCGTGAGGTTTCAGCCCTTTATATTTTATAATTAATTTTATTTAACCCAAAAATTTGCTTACACATTGGGATTAAGTTGACACTTCGAATCAAATTTTTGCTTTGTCTTGTAGCCACATTGTGATTTGTCTAAACTTACCAACAGTAACATAGAAATGTTCACTTGTGCTAACCACTTATGAACACTTCAATATGAATATTGTTGTGAACCGAAATTTCGAAAAATTTCGAGTTTTAACGATAATAAATAAAACAAATTACACGAGACACTGGCCAAGTCGAATCCTCAATAAGGGTAAGTATAATTCGACGTTCTTCTAAAATTTAAACCACTAAAAACAGAGCATTTTTCGGAAAAAATTCTGTTGCCTTCCGAAACTACAAAAATATTCCTGTTCGATCGTTCCGATTTGAATGTAATTGAGTTCTTGTGTTGTGGAAATGATTATTGTATTGCTCTGATATAATATTTTATATTTTTTGTAATGATTCTGACTTTTAAAAGTCATATAATAATTTTTGGTTTTTTGTAATATTACAAAATTTAAATTCACCAAAATTGGATACGAAAAGACTTTTCAATGCTCTTAACTTAAACGAGGTACTAATTGAGCTTAAAATTTATTACGCTATATGTCTATAATAAAATATTTTTGAATGAAATTCTTTAACAATTTAACGACTTTTGATAATATTAAATTGTGTGTACACATTTTTCAAAAGCTCCAACATTTTATTATAAACCTTATCTTACAATTTAGTGTACTACCCGCGCTCACATAATAATTTTATTATACAAACCATAATATAAATTAAAAAAAACATAATTTCATTTTTATTAGTTTTATCAATTTAGAACTCATTAAAGTGTTCTCCCATAAGGACCAAATTATCACGAATGAGTCTCATAAAGCGTCAATTTAATTGTTAACTTTTTTTTGGTTTGGTTTATAGTAAATAAAACTCAAATTATATGGCACAAATACATACATATATGTACATCGACCGAACAAGGAAAAATCCGCCACCAACAATTTTATATCCTTATAATTTAAACATGAATGTCGTTTTTTTTTTTTTTGCTGAATGACGATTAAAATTTAAAAGAAAAACTTTAGAATCTGAGAAAATTTGTAGAATCGGTTTTAATAGCTCAAACTAGTACTGAGTGACAAAGGAAATAAAACTTTATCGTTTTTATGATTTTCGTAAAGCTTTTGAAGCCATAACATTTTTTTTAATAAAACAACCAGCAGTATATAGTTTAGTTGTATAGTTGCCATAATCATATAATGACAATAGATAAAAATAGATAAATGGTAAAAGATTTTTTTATTTTATTATTGTTCAACAAATTTTTAGTCGAATAGTAAGAAGCTTACTATAGCTTTCATTTTAATGCGGAAGATATTTATATTTATTTTATTACGAAAACGATTTAAGATTATTATCAATATTTTAAATAAGTATATATGTATGTGAAAGATGCGATGTATACTCACAAATAAAATTTAATTGTTGACGCATCTAATTCTGGCGGATTAAAATACAATATTTAAGCTTTATATTGGAAATAAATATTTCCTTGAAAATGTGCTTCATATTAAATTCCATTTTATATATTTGCTACATCAAAATACTTAAAACATTTTTAGTACTATACAAAGCGGATTGAATTAAATTTATTTTTCAAGGACTTTTGTATAGTAAATTGGAATGTTTTTTGTTTGTTTGTTTATTCGATGAAAACTCTTGAAATTCTAAATACGGTGTGATTTATATCGTACACAGCTTTTCTGTATTGTAGATAGGGTTTTCAAATAGATTTTGCGAGGAAATAAATCATGATACAAGACATTTTTAAAAGTTCTGCATTTCACTTTCGATAACCATAAAAAAACTATCAAAATTAACTTTCTTATCAATTTCACATAAGATGTACCTATATGATGTGCTTTTTATATAAACTTACTTACATTTCAGTAAAACACACAATTGAACAAAAATACTTGTAAAGTAGTTGCAATCAATTGTTTCTTATCACAATAACAATATATTGCCAATGTAAACAAAACTTTTAATTTCTACTTCTTGTTAATTCAATCGTCTATCTCTATACCTATTATGTTTGATTTGGTCAGCGAAAATAAGGGAAACAAAAAGTTTAAATTAAGTTTTTCTCTATTATATTGATTCATTAAAAGTCATGTTTGTTTTTATACAAAACAACAACAAAATTATATTTGAACCGTAACTCATTTTTATTACGCCGAGTACAAAAACAATAGCAGACACCGACAAGAGTTATAAAAACGCAGAGCTTTTACCATAATTTTGCTATAATTTTTTGTTTTAAGAAATAAAAACCTTTTCTTCTTTGTATTCCTTTTCGCATACACATACTTTTCTTAAAAATGAGAAAAAACATAAACTGTCATTTATTTTTCTGCCATAAATCATAAGCATAAAAGGAAAAACCCGTACAATAAAAATTAAATTAAGAAACATTTTTTTTTTGTATTCTGCCTTCATTGTTTTGTTTTTGGATTTTACCAACGTTGCAAAGTATGTACAAAGACAAAAGGAAAAATATTTTATTTTTAATAATTAACTCGGGGAAAATTTAAAAAAATTCTGCAAAGCTTTTGTATTTACTCGTAACAACACTTTGCGCGTTTTGTTGGTGGACTGTTATTTTTCAATTATTTGGTGCATAGTAAAACAATCGTTGGTGTTCTCTATCTAATATGGGTATTCTGTGTGCTAAAGGTTTAATGATGAAGGCCATGTAATATACTCATAGAAGCATTCAAATAGAATTTCAATTTTTGCGTTTTCCTACTATTATCATAAATTATTATCTTTGTTTTTGCGCTGTTTTGTAAAAAAATTTAATTAATACAACCGTACAAAAATGATTAAAAATCTATCTCGAGGAGTAAAATAATATTTGGTTTTCTAACAATTTGAAAAAATAATAAAATTCTGAGTAACGTTTTTTTCTATCTTATGGTAATTGCATAATAGGAACAATTAAAAATTTAAATTCCACCTAGATAATGGCTATACAAATATATCAAAATTATTGTTCAATTAATCCTGTATATTGTATGTACTTATATACCAAAATAATTGACCCAAAAAATTATGGCAAACCTGCGCAAGCAAAATACAAAAAACCAATCAGAAAGTAATCTTCGACGAATTTTTTTTTATTTTATTGTATATTTTGTTTTATTCCCAGAAAGTCGTTATGTTTTATTTATTTTACGGTCATATAAGCACAAATAGTTTCTGGCCACTTTGGACATTATTTACCATAAAATACGAGAGAGAGGGAAAACAGAAAAACTATAATTTTACCCTTCTATTACTGTTTTGTATTTATTTATTTTATTTTTTTAATGTATTCTATTAAATTTAATAATGATAAGGGAAGAAAATGCTCGGGCAGCCCAAACGAATGAGGCCCAACTTCAGTATATCTATTTTGTACTCGTATATAGCTGAACAAAACAGAAAACAAAGACATTAAAATAATAATAGATAGTATAGTATATAGCAAAGTAGATGTAATTTAAGAATAAAAAAAAACTTTGAAGAAAAAAAAGCACATAACGGAAGCTTTTATTTGATTACGTATATATATATATAGAGTTCAGAAAAACCAGAATACATATATACATATATGTATCTATTGTATTATATCGATATATAACAACACAATAATAAAATCGTAAAGTTTTCCAAAATAAAAAATGAATTGTTCATTTAATATATTTATTTATACATATACAGACAAAATGGGGTACAAGGGAATGGGGTATTTTTTAGTGGCTTTAAAGAGATACACAAATAAAAAAGGATAATTTAAATTGGAAGTCATGTGATATAATAATAATGAATTGCACATGCAATTAGTTTGTAAATTTTTTATGTCTACCGTATTCTAGATCTTTCTATTTACAGTAAGAGCGAAAAGAGGAACGGGTGGGAGTGCCCTTGTTTTATGTTGCATTCAAATATGTATAAGTTTATTAAATTACTGTGTTACAGGTATAAGTATGTAGGTATCAGATACATTTAAAATTTATACATAAATCGATCAATAAATTGCTTTGAAATTTATAATTTTAATTATTTGGGTGTTAATCTTTAATGATGTTATTGGATTTTACATTGCATGCAATAAATATTTATGTAATTTAACTAGTAGAATAGCATTTCTTTAATGCAATTAGGCATATTAACTAGAGGTGACTGGAAAGCAAGCGTGAATATTGGTTTAGCAATACATAGTTACAGTATTATAATATTTTTTTATTATAATACTTGTTATTTTTAGGCGTGGCTCTGAAATTAAAATTCAATTTTACAATTTTTAGTTATTTACATCTTTTATGGTTTGAATTCAATTCGTTTTACAAATATTTTGGTATTAAAAAATACATATTTTGCAAGTCATTCCTTGTTTGTTTGCTATTATATATTTATCCCACTCATTCTAATATATCCATACATTTCCTTATAAACCAAACCTCCCTCATTCATTCTGTAAAAAAAAGTCTTCTATGTATAAGTAATCCAAAATATTCATTAAACTTTCCTTAACAAAATTACAACAATAAATAATTACATATTTATGAAAAATAGAATAAACAAATTTCAAGAAAAAAAAGAAAAAATCATTACAAACGTAAAATAAAAGATCATATTTTGCGCTTTAAATAACTACCTATAAATTTACAAATTTATAAATCTGGTTGAATGTAACCGAACGAAATTATCACAAACAATACGAACCAGTATTCCTGAACGAGGAATTACAGCAACCAGAATAAATAAAGGTACAGTAATGATCGAATTATTTATAGCTCAACGTAACGTGGCGTAAAACTTTCATGAGGCAAGTAACATACCATTTATTCTACCACATAAATAAATTACATGGTCATCCTAACTAAGTTTGTTTCTAACCGTATCCACAATTTCAATGTTTGCATTGCCAATTTTGATATTATAATGCCGAAGGCTAGGAGGTCGGTCGTTGACGCTCGAAGAGGAAAGACGTGGTTTTGTCGTTTCCTTTGAAAATTTAATTTTATTTTAATAATTTATTTAATTTAGTGTGAAGTGTTGTATATAATTATATATTTTAATTTAAATTACTTTATACATATTAATAAAAGTTTTGTGAGTGATTTTGTTTAATAAATTTCATGTGCAGTGAGTATATTAAATGAGTGTAGTGGAAAGTGAATTTAAAGGAAAGTGGATGCAAAATAAATTAACAAGGAGAAATGGGTTCAATAACGGTACTGCCCTTGTACCGTTTAGCAGGTATTTTCATAGCACAATATATATGTGATATGAACAGTGGAAAAACATTTTTTTTTGTTGTTTCTTTTATTTTATTATATACAATTTTGGTTTGGTAAGAATTGCGTGATATGCAGTTAAATATTTCTAGTCGATACATGGCTATTTGTAGAACATATTATTCTGTTCTAATTTTTCTACTCTTCTTAATAGTGATTTGGATGTGTGGTATAAAACTGGAAATTGTTTGTTTACCACAAGTATGTTTGTATATGTACGCAGAGTAAATGTACGTGTGTTCGGTTCAAGTGGGATTCTTATACTTCATATACTCGAGTGTGTTTGAGTAGAATACAGAACAACGCACTACATAACGAATTATAAATTTGGGGATGCCAAATTTGAATACAGTGCATCGGTTATGGAAATACATCTTTAAGTAGAAACATAATAATAATAATTTATGTTTGGATATGTTTGTGATGGGAATTGGAAATGTACAATGCAACAACAACATTGTTAAATATCTTGTATTTCTTGTGGTCGTACATATATTGCTCGGCTTAGATGAATTGTTATTATCGGAATAAATATTGTATGAATATTGTATCGGAATAAATAAATATTGAATTGTATTATATCAAAGCAACTGTAATTTCTAAATATGTAAATACATGTTGTTTTGAATTTCATTGAATTACATGTGTATAAGGAATAATACACTTATTATTATTATATATGATAAGTTGGATAATATGCATAAATATTTACTATAATATTATTGAAGAATCTTCTTAGTATTTTAAATGTATTGCTCGTTATTCATAGGAAGAATTTTCGTTGGTTTTGTATTGTACCTAAACGTCGTATTTTGTATGCATAATTTGTTCGTTTTTCTAGGTTGTACAAGGGCATCGAGCACGATCATGTTGTTATTGTTTCTCTTCTATCCAAATATTTGCAAGTGCTATGTAGTTGAATAAGGCGAGTACGCATACAAAATACTCACAAGTAAAAGTAGGTTTGGACATGGATTGGAAACAATTTTGATTAACAGTGTTTGATGAACAGAATATAAAATTTGAAGTTTGCGATTTGAAATTTAGAGTTTGGAATTGGGAATTTGAAATTTAGAGTTTAGGGTTTGAAATTTCTAGTTGGTAATATGAAATTTAAAATTTAAAACTTAAAATATGAAATTTGGAATTAAAAATTTGGAATTTAAAGTTTGAAGTTTTGAATTTGGAATTTGAAATTTACAATTTGGAATTAAATTTTAAATTTTGATAAATTTTAAATTTTAAATTTTAAATTTTAAATTTTAAATTTTAAATTTTAAATTTTAAATTTTAAATTTTAAATTTTAAATTTTAAATTTTAAATTTTAAATTTTAAATTTTAAATTTTAAATTTTAAATTTTAAATTTTAAATTTTAAATTTTAAATTTTAAATTTTAAATTTTAAATTTTAAATTTTAAATTTTAAATTTTAAATTTTAAATTTTAAATTTTAAATTTTAAATTTTAAATTTTAAATTTTAAATTTTAAATTTTAAATTTTAAATTTTAAATTTTAAATTTTAAATTTTAAATTTTAAATTTTAAATTTTAAATTTTAAATTTTAAATTTTAAATTTTAAATTTTAAATTTTAAATTTTAAATTTTAAATTTTAAATTTTAAATTTTAAATTTTAAATTTTAAATTTTAAATTTTAAATTTTAAATTTTAAATTTTAAATTTTAAATTTTAAATTTTAAATTTTAAATTTTAAATTTTAAATTTTAAATTTTAAATTTTAAATTTTAAATTTTAAATTTTAAATTTTAAATTTTAAATTTTAAATTTTAAATTTTAAATTTTAAATTTTAAATTTTAAATTTTAAATTTTAAATTTTAAATTTTAAATTTTAAATTTTAAATTTTAAATTTTAAATTTTAAATTTTAAATTTTAAATTTTAAATTTTAAATTTTAAATTTTAAATTTTAAATTTTAAATTTTAAATTTTAAATTTTAAATTTTAAATTTTAAATTTAGAATTTGAAGTTGGAATGTGGGATTTGAAACTTGAAATTTGAAATTTGGAGTTTGAAATTTGGAATTTGGAATTTGAAATTTGGATTTGAAGTTTGGAATTTGAATTTTGGAATTTGAAATTTGGATTTTGAATTTTGTAACTTGAATTTAAAATTTGGAATTTGAAATTTAAGATTAAAGATTTACAATTTTGTATTTGGCTTTTTTAATTTGAAATTTGGAATTGGAAATTTGAAATTTGGGATGTGGAGTTTGAAGTTTGGAATTTGGAAATTGAGATTTAAAATTAAGAATTTATTTTTTTAATCGTTCAAAGTGAAGATTTTTTGGATGCAAATCATATATGGAATATACTAATGTTGATACTCAAATTATTTAATTTAATTTAATATGGACAAATTAAGGCTGCTATTATTTATTGAATTCCAGATTTATTTTAAATTATTTCTATGTGGGATTTTAAGCAAAAAAACCATATGCAATAACTTATTTTAATTTTGATTTTGGAGGTAATTTCTAGAGTCAATAGCTATAAATTTTGAAATGAAGTTCCATGGGGTTTCAGATTTTTTAGCTACTGATTTTAGAATTTTAGATTAAAATATTAAAAAAATAAAAATATTTTGTATTTAATACGCGACAAAATAAAAATATTTTGTATTTAATACGACTTGGCGTCTCTTGGAGGGGAAGGGGACTAAAGTTGAGTAATTTAATCTACCAGCTTCTTAACCTTCCGGTAGGGTATGCATCACGGGAGCTGTTCTGGTCACATATTAGGTAGCTGCGTGATTGGTACAATTGTGTATGTGGTAATCTTGCCACAATTCGTAAGTGTACGTGCTGCCTCCCTATGATACTACTGATAACTAAGGCCATTTGGCACATCGTCGCTATTTGACACTGGCTAAAGTACGGTGCTAAAGAAGAAATCCTTAATAAAAAACCTAACCTAAGGCGGAACAGCATATGCCGATGGATGAATGGCTGATACGTTAATCAGTCCAAATATGCGGACTATAGATACCAGATACCCTACAGTTTTATTTAGCCTTCTTGTAGTAAAGCTGGGTGACCTACAGGCGACTTTTCATTTCCAGTAACTCGTAAGAGTTAAATCAAAACGATAGACGGAGCAGGGTCGGAATATACGGGAGGAGGGCTACCCTCTCGAAATCTTTGGGTCCCAATGCTACCGTCTTTCTAGCCAAAGTAAATTCTATACGGTAAATGTAGAGCAATAAGCCCAGCTAGTATGTATCGCGTACTGGCTGGCAGTATTATCAGGCTCATTAAACTGTTAAAGAATCTTGTTAGTATTTTGTATGTGTTGCTTGTTCTTCATAGAAATAATTTTCGTTGGTTTTGTGTTGTACATAAACGTTGTATTTTGTATGCATAGTTTGTTCTTTTATTTTTTTGATGTACAACGACATCGAGCACGATCACGTTGTTATTGTTTCTCCTCTTCCCAAATATACCGCACTTACAAGCTATGTAGTTAAATAATTCGAGTACGCACACGAAATACTCACAAGTGAAATTATGTTTGGACATGGATTGGAACCAATTTTGATGAAATGCGTTGACAGAATATACAATTTGTAGTTTGGGATTTAAAATTTGAAGTTACTTCGGTCTAAAAAGACCAAAGTATTGAAATCCTGTCAAAAATGACGAAAAATTTGGTTGGTCTAAAACCACTTTTCTCGACGTTTTGAAAGTCCCTGAGTCTGAAAATGCAAAAAAAAAAATGTCCGTCCGTCTGTCTGGATGTCTGGATGTCTGTACCCATGGTATCTCGAGAACGGCTTGTCCGATTTGGATTTTTTTTCGGCAATCTGTTTCTATGGTCAAGGCGGAGATTTGAAAAGCTTTTGGAGACTGTACGTCAAGGGGGTGGGGTACCTGCCATACGAATTGACCCAAAATACGTCCTTTTATTTACGATTTTTTATATATGCTTATTTGATTATTGGATTGGGCATTGAATTGGGAATTGATTTGAAGGTTAAATTAGGGGTCAATTTGCGCGTTGAGTTGAAGTTGAGTTGGAGTTGAGTTGGGGTTGGATTTGGGTGTAGTGAATAGTTGACTCATTTTTTATATGATGGAATTTCCGTATTTATCAACCGATTATTATGAAATTCGACATGTGTGTTGAAAATGGGATTCTAAAACTATTTTGGATGAGGTTCTGCAATATGGCCAAGTATGATGGAACTTGTCTATTTCTCAACCGATTATTATGAAATTGATATGTGTGTTAGAAATCTGATTCTAAAATGAGTTTTGGATGAAGTTCTGGAATATGGCCAAGCAGGATGGAATTTTCCCATTTCTCAACCGATTACGATGAAATTCGATATTTGTATTGGAAATGGGATTCTAAAATGTTTTTTGGATGAAGTTCTGGGATTTTAAAATGATCTCTGGATGAAGTTCTGGAATATGGCCAAGTATGATGGAACTTGTCTATTTCTCAACCGATTATTATGAAATTTAGTATCTGTGTTAGAAATGGGATTCTAAAATGAGTTTTGGATGAAGTTCTGGAATATGGTCAAGTAGGATGGAACTTTCCCATTTCTCAACCGATTACGTTGAAATTCGACATTTGTATTGGAAATGGGATTCTAAAATGTTTTTTGGATGAAGTTCTGGGATTTTGAAACGATTTCTGGATGAAGTTCTGGAATATGGCCAAGTATGATTTAACTTGTCTGTGTCTCAACCGCGATTATTATGAAATTTGATTTCTGTGTTAGAAATGGGAATCTAAAATGAGTTTTGGATGAGGTTCTGGAATATGGCCAAGTATGATGAAACCTGCTCATTTCTCAACCGATTACGATGAGATTCAACATTTGTATTGGAAAAGGGATTCTAAAATGTTTTTTGGATGAAGTTCTGGAATTTTAAAACGATTTATGGTTGAAGTTCTGAAATATGGCCAAGTATGGTGGAACTTGTCTATTTCTCAACCGATTATTACGAACTTTGATTTGGGTTTTAGAAATGAGATTCTAAAATGAGTTTTGTATGAGGTTCTAGAATATGGCCAAGTATGATGGAACTTGCCCATTTCTCAACCAACTATGATGAAATTCGACATGTGTATTGGAAATGGGAATCTAAAATGAGTTTTGGATGAAGTTCTGGAATATGGCCAAGTATGATGGAACTCGCCTATTTCTCAAAGGATTACATATTATGAAATTTGACATGTGTGCTAGAATGACGATTCTAAAATGAGTTTTGGATGAAGTTCTCGAATATGGCCAAGTATGATGGAACTTGGCTATTTCTCAACCGATTATCTTGAAATTCGACATGTTTAATGGAAATCGGATTCTAAAATGAGTTTTGTATCAGGTTCTAGAATATGGCCAAGTATGATGGAACTTGCTCATTTCTCAACCGATTATTATGAAATTCAAAATGTGTATTGGAAATGGGATTCTAAAATGATTTTTGGACGAAGTTCAGGAATATGGCCAATTATGATGGAACTTGGCTATTTCTTAACCGATTATGATGAAATTGGATATGTGTGTTGGAAGATTCTAAAATGTGTTTTTGAATAAATTTCTGGAATATGGTCAGTTAAACGGTTAGAAGTATCAGTATAATTTGTTATACTACTTTCGGTATAAAGTTCTAGAATACGATTTTTCGTTTTAAATTGGATGCCTGTACCCACTGACGCTTTTGACCTGTTTGGCTGTTGTTGTATAAGTAAATATATGTTGGTTAAAATAGAAATCATTAATGTCAAAACTATGACACCAACTTTATGACATTATTGAAGATGCCAAAGACCGAAGTTCTGATCCCCTCGTGAGGTTTCAGCCCTTTATATTTTCGGGTTTGAAATTTGAAATTTAAAATTTGGAATTTGGAACTTAGAATTTGAAATTTGAAATTTAAAATAAAAATTAAAAATTTGGAACATAAAATTTGGAATTTAAGATTTGACATTTATAATTTTGATTTTGGAATTTTGAATTTAAAATTTGGGATTTGAAATTTGGAATTTGGAATTGGAAATTTAGAATTTGAAATTTAAAATTTTAAATTAAAAATTTTAAATTTGGAATATGAAATTTTGGATTTTGGAAATTCGGATATGGGATATGGAATTTTAAATTTGAAAATTGGAATGTGGGATTTGAAACTTGAAATTTGAATTTTATGTTTGAAATTTGAAATTTAGGATTTGTAATTTGAAATTTGGTATTTGGAATTTGGAGTTTGGAGTTTAAATTTTAAATTTGGAATTTGGAATTTAAAATTTGGAATTTGGAATTTAGAATTTGAAATTTGGAATTTGAAATTTAAAATTAGAAATTTAAAATTTGGAATTTGGAATTTAGAATTTGAAATTTGAAATTTAAAATTTAAAATTTAAAATTTGGAATTTAGAATTTGAAATTTGAAATTTAAAATTTAAAATTTAAAATTTAAAATTTAAAATTTAAAATTTAAAATTTAAAATTTAAAATTTAAAATTTAAAATTTAAAATTTAAAATTTAAAATTTAAAATTTAAAATTTTAAATTTAAAATTTAAAATTTAAAATTTAAAATTTAAAATTTAAAATTTAAAATTTAAAATTTAAAATTTAAAATTTAAAATTTAAAATTTAAAATTTAAAATTTAAAATTTAAAATTTAAAATTTAAAATTTAAAATTTAAAATTTAAAATTTAAAATTTAAAATTTAAAATTTAAAATTTAAAATTTAAAATTTAAAATTTAAAATTTAAAATTTAAAATTTAAAATTTAAAATTTAAAATTTAAAATTTAAAATTTGGAATATGAAATTTTGGATTTTTGAATTTGGGATATGGGATATGGAATTTTAAATTTAAAATTTAGATTTTGAAATTTGAAAATTGGAATGTGACATTTGAAACTTGAAATTTGAAATTTTAAGTTTCAAATTTGAAATTTAGGATTTGTAATTTGAAATTTGAAATTTTGTATTTGGAATTTGGAATTTGAAATTTGGAATTTGGAATTTGTAGTTTGAAATTTAGAATTTGTAATGTGAGCCGCCCCGGTGGCACAGTGGTTAGCATACTTGCTCTAAGCTCCGCAGGTCCCAGGTTCGATTCACAGCGGGTGATGAAAAAATCACCGCTGGTTAATATTGGATCAATGAAATAATCACTCATTATTTTGTACACAGTGTTATCAGAAAAAAACATAGAAAGTATTATCTAAAAAAATAAATGTGATACATTATATTCATAAACTCTTAAATCAATCAAATTTTTTCGTAAAAATGAAAATTGATGTTGTTTGTGTTTAAATATCTTTAAAAGCTTCGCAGCAGCAGCAATACGTGTATATGATTAAAACAACGATGTGTATGCGATGGAAAAACATAAGAGAATAATCCTAGCTTTTATTTCCATAATATAACCGGGCTGCTAAGGCCATTTTACAATTCCAACACTCCGCCTCAATTCCTATCGATAATAATACAAGTTCGATCGGCAATTGCAAATATAAAGTTTACATAAATCAAGAATACAAAAAATCAAACAGATCAATACAAAGAAAATAATTATACCATCCGAATTAAGTTTAGTTGATTTCGCAAATTTTCAAATGTCGCCTTTGGTAGTCCTTTAGTCATGATGTCAGCTAGTTGTTCATTCGTTGAAATATATCTTACTTCGATGATACCTTTGGCTATTAAATCACGTACAAAGTTGAACTTAACATCAATGTGCTTCGTACGCTGCATTTCTTTTTCCTGAGATGAGATCACAATCGCACCTTGATTGTCTTCGTGCAATATTATTGGTTCTTCGGGAGGTTCTCCAATTTCCACCAATAAACCACGCAGCCACATAATTTCACATGTGGCCAAGCACAGTGAGACATATTCAGCTTCGGTGGACGACAAAGAAACACAAGTCTGCTTACGTGTCATCCAAGTCACAGTTGCGCCAAACACTTTCATCACATTGCCAGAAACCGATTTTCTATCATTGATATCACCGGCCCAATCAGCGTCCGCATATCCAGTCAACACGACCGAATTCTCATCGTTCCGATATTCCAGCTTCAGGTCAATTGCTCCTCTGATGTATCGTAGTATTCTTTTCGCTGCCTTCCAATGCTCTTCAGTTGGACATGATTGAAATTGACTGAAGTAATTCACTGCCGCTGATAAGTCTGGACGAGTTGTACAAGCCGCGTACATCAAGCATCCGATTAATTCGCGGTACGGTTTTGTCTTCAGCTCAGCTTCAGCCTTCCTTTCTAATTTCAGTTGGCATTCCATTGGAGTCGAACTCGGTTTACAATCGGCCATTCCAAAACGTTGCAATACGTCCTTTAGATAGCCGCGTTGGTTAATTCTCAAAATTCCACGGCTCCGGTCACGTTCAATGTTGATTCCGAGAAAACTCTTCGTTTCGCCCATGTCACGCATTTCGAATTCCTTTGATACTAGCTGTTTGATCTTGATGATTTCCTCGATGTTTTCGCTCAATATAATCAAATCGTCTACGTATAACAACAAGTATACCTTTTCGTCTCCATCGTAACGAGAATATAAACAATGATCATATTCTGAGCGAACAAAACCGTTTTCGAGCATGAAACTATGGAATCGTTCATTCCATACACGTGACGCTTGCTTTAATCCGTAGAGTGACTTATTCAGTTTACAAACAAAATCACCTTGCACGAATCCATCCGGCTGTTCCATATAAATGTCCTCTTCAAGTTTTCCGTTGAGGAAAGCCGTCTTTACATCCATTTGATGTATTTCCATGTTACGCTTGACAGAAAGAGCCAGCATAACTCTTATTGTAATAATCCTTGCCACCGGAGAGTAGGTTTCATGAAAATCAAGTCCCTCACGCTGGGTAAATCCACGGGCTACCAGTCGCGCCTTGTACGATGCCAACCTACCCACATCATTTCGTTTTCGGGAAAACACCCACTTGCAGGTAACAACTGATCGATTCGGCGGACGTTCGACTAAAGTCCAAGTTTTATTTCGCTTGAGTGAATCCATTTCACAATGAACTGCTTCCATCCATTGAGCTCCATCATCTCGTTTTGCTATTTCACCAAATGATTGAGGAACATTGTCAACGTACGCCACGGCACCAAGTGCAAAGTCCCATGTGCTAGCATTCAATGCAAACGCCGAAAAGTACTCCTTCCCGTTGTCCTCATGCAATTTGAGCTTTGTCGGATCGATAATACCGCTATCATACCGCTTCGGTTGTTGACGCTTTCGCTGCGGTCGCGATGCCACGTTGAATGGTTGATCGTTGATTGCATCTGCATCAGTAGATCGAGCGTCATCTTGTTCGACATTCGTCGCATCGCTGTCCGCTGAACTCTCCGCCTCGTCAACACCGTCCGTGAATGACTCTGTTTCAAAGAAAATTGAAGAAGAATTCGGTTGCGATTCATTAAACACAACATCTCGTCGTGTAACAATCCCGTTCTTCGATGGGTCCCACAGGCGGTAACCATTCACAGCATAGCCCACCATTACCATTTTCGATGATTTCATATCAAATTTATTGCGTAATTGGTCTGGTACATGCGCATACGCAGGCGACCCAAAAACACGAAGCCTTGACAGATTGGGTTTCTTGCCTGTCCAAAGCTCAACTGGTGTCGCATCCAAAGCAATCGCACGTGACGGACTGCGATTCGATATATATGCTGCACAATACACTGCCTCACCCCAAAAATCCTTGCTCATTTTTGAATCAGCGATCATAGAGCGTGCCTTCTCAAGCAATGTCCTGTTCATTCGCTCGGCTACGCCATTATGTTGAGGTGTGTACGGTTCGCTGTATTGGATCTGAATCCCGGCTTCATCACAAATGGCCCTGAATTTATTTGAAGTATATTCGCCACCATTGTCGCATCGGATTCTTGAAATTTTCTTTCCAGTGTGCGTCTCCGCCATCGATTTGTACCTCTGAAACATATCAAGAACGTTAGATTTGTTCTTTATCAGATATACAACCGTGAAATGCGTGTAATCATCGATGAATGTCACCAAGAAACGCTGATCATCCCACGTGACTGGCGTAACAGGCCCACACACATCACTGTGCACAAGCTCCAATAAACGACTCGATCGTGCTCCGCCTGAACCGTTGAATGGTTTTCGAGATTGCTTTCCGAAAACACACGGCTCGCAAACAGCTTCAGCATCGTTGTTCATGGCACTCATTCCATCGACAAAAGTCGACAAACGCTTAATGTCAGTGTAGTTCAAATGTGCCAACCGACGATGCCACAGACGAATGCTTTGTTTTGACTTCACTTGCGTACATTCCATTCCATTCGACGCTTTCGCAGCAATGCCTGCGTTTGATGATGTTGTAGTATTCGCTGTTTCATGTCGCATACGCTTCAACTCAAACACATACAGTTTTCCATTACGCCTGCCAACGGCCATATCCAAATTTTTCTTTGTAATACGGACCAAACCATCGTCGAAAATTACTTGGCATCCAGCGCTCTCCAAACGACTCACAGATAGCAAATTGTATTTTAAATTTTCGATAAACAAAACATTCGTGAGCGTGCACTGACGCTCTGTGCCATTGACGATGATAGTTCCCAGAATTGTACCACATTTGGTTGCTGTGATCGACGCACCATTCTTCGCAATACCAATGACGACCGGCTCGGTTAAATTCCTTATCTCACTAAACATTGACTCATCATTCGCCATGTGCTCTGAAGCACCCGAGTCAACTATGAAACGTATTATCGTCTGCATTCCACACTGTAGTGCAAAATCACTCGCATTAGCCACAAATACTACTCCATTCGCATCTGTATTCGACGCGCAATTCGCATTTGGCTTTTGATAACGCTGCTGGTTGGGTTTCCCATTAGAATTGCTGTTCGATGATCCACTATTAGAGTTCCGTTGATTCAATTTCGGACATGCGTCCCTTCGATGACCAGGCTTTTTGCAGAAATAGCACTTAAGTTGCTTCCAAGCACCACTGCCATACATGGCGACGTTGTCTGAATCACCATTCGGACGACCACTCGAAGTTTTACTTTCCTCGTCCAACAGGCGTGAACGCACCAATTCCATCGTCAATTTAGATGGTTCGATCGTCTCCAATGCTGTCACGATCATGTCATATCGCTTTGGTAATGTAATCATGAGCGACACAACTATCATTCGATCATTTGTCTCAGCGCCACACGCCTTTAACTCCCGTATCAGCTTGTCGAATGCAAGAAAATGTGAGGCCAGGCTGTCAGAGTCTGAGCATCGCATCGTCAATATACGCTTTCTGACACCAATTTCGGTCGCCACACTTGCACGTTCAAAAATTGCTTTTAATGAATTTATCATCGCAAACGCTGTCGGCCGGTCCTTCAGATATTCCAAATGTGAATCCGCAACACGTCGAGTTATATGCACCTTGCAAATACGATCCTCCTTGTTGATTTTCTCGACGTCGGCACCGACTACAATTTTCGCTGCGGCGGCATCTTCTTCCAGCCATTTTTCGACACCCTTTTCATCCAAAGCAATTTTCAGGCGGAAAAACCAGTTGTCGAACTCACGTCCTTGAAATTGTTTGCACACAAATTTTTCTTCATCAGCCATCTTGTCTTGATATACACAAAAAAAAATTCCAATCAAAATTGCTCAAATTGGCCCAACTAAACCTTTGTTTCGCACCAATTTACAATGCTGGGCCAATAACCTGTTTAAATATCTTTAAAAGCTTCGCAGCAGCAGCAATACGTGTATATGATTAAAACAACGATGTGTATGCGATGGAAAAACATAAGAGAATAATCCTAGCTTTTATTTCCATAATATAACCGGGCTGCTAAGGCCATTTTACAATTCCAACAGTTTGCTCTAACAAGGACGGAGAAATAGTATATTGTGTAACGTGTAGGAAAAACGATATATTCCCGGACGAGTATGGAAGTTGCTGGGACGAGGCGTCAGCCGAGTTCCAGCAACCATAAGAGTCCGGGAATTATAATTTTTCCACGAGTTGCACATACGATTTTTTCTCTAATCGGCAGTATGTCAGATTATCCATTTTATTCATTATATTCTTTAAAATACGCAAAATTTTCCAATTTATATTTTCAATAGATTTCACTATCAAAGTTACCTTAGAATTATAACAATCGCGTGCGCTGTCAATTTATTTAAAGGTCTGTCAGAGCAAACGATACCCGTCGTTAATTTTTGGTTTAGTTTAAATATAATGGACAGCAATTTTGATAATTCAATCCCAGGTACTCCGCCTACGAAAATGCATACAAACGTTTTATGGATTATCGCATAAATAACAAGGCCAATTCATTCTCCGAAAACGTTTTAATTGCATATTTTTCGGATTTATGTCAAAAGATGAAACCGTCAACCTTATGGTCCAACTATTCCATGGTGAGGTCGACGCTTAGCATTAACAATAATGTTGATATATCCAAATATGGAAAACTACGCGCATTACTGAAACGTCAGTCAGATGGATATAAGCCTAAAAAATCCAAAATCTTAACGAAACAACAAATAGAAACATTTATGGAACTTGCTCCAGATGATACATATTTAATGGCAAAAGTATGTTAAGATGTACGCGCTCATAATTTATTTACAAAAAATTTGTTTTCTAGGTTGCCTTAATTTTTGGAATTTCTGGCGCATGTCGTCAAGATGAACTATGCCGAATAAATTTGAATGACATTCAAGATTTGGGAAATAGGATATTGATTACCATTCCTGTTAACAAGACGAACAAGCCAAGATCATTTATTGTAAATGAAGCGTATATCGAAAGATATCGTAGATACATAGCATTACGTCCCACAGATTTCGATAACCCTCGATTCTTTTTCAAATTAACAAACGGTAGAGGTAACAGACAAGTAGTGGGCATACATCAGTTTGGCAAATTGCCTCAAACTGTAGCTACTTATTTGAAGTTGCCAAATGCGATAGAATATACAGGGCACTGTTTTCGCAGATCATCTGCTACAATATTGGTAGATACAGGTGCAGATTTGACTTGCCTTAAGAGACATGGTGGTTGGAAATCGGCAACGGTTGCTGAAGGGTACATTGATGATTCTCTAAATAATAAAATTGAAATTGCAAACAGAATTTTCAATACCACCGAACAAAATCCAGGTGTGGACCGTAACATGACCGAGATAAAAATTTTCAATACTACCGAACAAAATCCAGATGTGGACCCTAACATGACCGAAATAAACGATAATAGTGCATCAGTGGCTACAACTAACCTTAATTGTAATGCATCTGCGCCAATTTTCAACACCTGTACAAATTGTACAATTCATGTAAATATAACCAATTATAAATAGTTGTTAAATATGTAAATTTACAATTATAATAATAAAAACTAAATAAATTAAAATTATATCATGTATTTCTTAAAAACAGATGATAATCAGTACTAGAAAGTATTCTCTGCCTAGGCAATGAATACTTTCCAGTACTGTTTTTAGTAAGTTGCCTAGCAACGATGTAGTGTCGGGGAATACTTCATTTTGCTGACAGATAACAAACCAGAAAACTGACGTATTTTATCCGATTTGAGAAAAAATTATTTGTCGATAGCTATGGATATTTTAAAGATTGACGTAATAAGAACAATATCGTTAGCCGGCCTTCACCAAATATATGTTACACCAACGGATCATGTAAATGACCCGTTGGCACATCAGCTACAAATATCTATGACTACTTAATCAAAATATAAAATTGTTAGCACAAAATTCTGGACTTGTACCGTCCTAAATTATAAGGGAGGGCGTGGTCGCTTCTGAGGAAAATTGCAGAGTCTATTTGCCATCAAAATAGGGTCAACAATCAAAAAAAAAAAATTCCTATTTAGAGCCTTGTCATCTTTAAAGGAACCAAACTCAGCAGATGAAATCAATGTTCCGGAAAATTTAAAATATTTAAATGAAGAACATTTTGTTCTATTTGAGAAGCAATGTGGTGGAGAATACTTTGTAATTCTTGGAACTGTGTTAAGTTTGAAATTAGTAGGAGAATCTAAGTGTTGGATGGTCGACGGAACATACTACGTTGTTCCAACATTTATGTTTCAGCTGTTCACTTTTTATGGACAAGTGAAAAATTAATCTGTTCCACTGGTGTTTTCTTTAAAGACACGAAAATCCAAAAAATTATATGAGGAGTTTTTTTTTTGAATTGCTGTCTGTGTGCTGTAAATTTAATATTTATCTTAATCCGGAAATAATAATTTCTGATTTTGAGCAGACCATAAGCTCAGCTGCACATCAATTTTTCACTTTGGGGAAA
Organism: Tipula helvola; assembly: GCA_963556165.1. Taxonomy (NCBI): domain Eukaryota; kingdom Metazoa; phylum Arthropoda; class Insecta; order Diptera; family Tipulidae; genus Tipula; species Tipula helvola. The sequence continues at coordinate 82,805,343 of OY744482.1, read as the reverse complement.
TCAAATGGCGACTAGTAAAAAAGCAAAACCTAGCCTCACAATATGGCAACAATGAACGAATTAGTATTCAAATAAAAATTTTGAAAAGCTTGGCTCTGGTTCCTTCAAACGAAATAAATAATTATTTTTGTGAATTAAGCAATAATTTTGATGATCAGAAAATTACACAACTAGGAAACTGGTTCAAGAAAAATTACATTACTGGAGATAATAAGCAGAAGAACCCAACATATAAATCAGAATTTTGGTCTGTGGCGAATTCTTCGAAAATAAATTTTCCTCATACACAAAATAGTGCCGAAGCCTAGCTTTGCCGACTTAAAGTAGCGAGGAAAAATTTTTCAGTTTATAAACTAATTGAAAATTTATCAAGCAACTTGTATATTCCAAAACTACGGTTGAGAAAATGAAATCGGGAGAATTTCCAACTAGGAATAAAAAAAATGTAGCAGTTTATCATAAGCTTAAAAGAATAATTAGAAACCGCCAAAATTATTCAAAACTTGAGTATTTAAAGCGTATTACGCAAAATATTAATTATAATAATTATTTGTTTTGGAAAATAATTTTGTTTATTTTATTGAAATAAATAATGAAATATAAAATGTGTTAGTGTGTTTATTTATTTCTGATTTTTCTAAATACATATATATTCCAATTGTAGAATTAATTCCACCACTTTATAATTTCAATATTAGAATTTAAATAGTAGGGAATTTTAAAACATGGAATTTTATGATTTGGAACTTTACTTTACTCTGATTGATTTTTCGGCTTTATTATAGACAATATAGGTATTAGTAGTAATGGCATTCACAGGATTTTCGATTTGGCAAATCAGAAAAATACAGAGGCCCATCACTCGTAATATACCTACTGGAAAAAGTAGAAATGTAAAAAAAAAAGTGTAAGAGATTTTATGTACACATATAATAAGAATAACCTATGAAGGATAATTGCAATCCGCTATAACTGTTAGTGCACTTATAATCTTCCGATCCATTTTCAAGTATTAAAACCGCTTTGCTTACCACAGTAACATTAGTGAAATTTCAACAAATTTAAACTATGTTTACACCATTACTGGAATATTATGTTAAAGGGTTACGGAACTCTAACGGTTCCGCATTATAAACACACGTATTTTTAACCACAAACATTAAGTGCTTTGTGAAAATTTTATTGGTTGAAAACAGAGAAAATTTTGTGATTGTTAATGCTGCAAATTGACGCTCTAGTGAAACGCAGTTTCAATACCAAGGAATCGTTTACCTACCATTATACAGTGGAAGCGTTTCAATTGTATATTAAATCACCGAAAGTTAGACGGAGCCAAATGGACAGTTTGCATTCCGATGTTTAGCAAGCTATTACTGCATTAAATCCCAATAATGAAAGCCACCAACTAGAGTTCGAAGACAAACATTATAGCGTGTAAGCCGAATTAAGTAAAATAATATTTACGAAAAGCAAACATGGCTATAGAAAATATGTCTGTTCAGTTGAAAGACACACAAGGAGACCAGTCACGGCGTGCAAACATTGAAGTGAAACTGCCAAAAATTGTTATTGATGATTATGATTTGTTTGCATCAAACATCCATTAAAATCGAAGCCTTAATCCTGTCCCTAAACCCATTTAGGGAGAGTTGAAGGAGGTAATACGTTAGCGCAAGATGAGTTGAATACATCGCTCGTCCAATTTGAGAATCCGTTTGGAACGCGATCAAAATAATGACCCAACTATTCTGGATGAGATGGCACCATCAAGAAAATCTGCAGATCAGCGATCCAGTTCTGGCTGAAATGGTGTAGAGCAAACACAAGGGATGGAAATATGATTCTAGAAATATTGCCTGTGATGGGCGAGTTTATGTTGCAGAAATTCTAACCAGTCGTGGAAAAATATGCAGGTCAATCACAAAGTAATGATGTTTATCATTAAATTGAAATCAGGCGATTTTAAAGCAGTCGCGATGTTCAAGATAAAAGACAGCGATCAAAAAAATACAATCTACTTTGAATACAATTCGGTTGAGACCATAATTTCGATTTTTGAAGCAACATTTAGATCTATGTAGGTTAAAACTTTTTAGGTATTTTTTTAATTCTTTAAGAAACATTCACAAGCGATTGCAGAAGAAGAGGGTAAACACATTGATAAACATCTACAAATGAAATATAACACACTTGAATAATAGGTAAGCGATTTCATATCAGTTCGTCATATTCAATGCTATTCACTTCAACACTTTATTTCACTCGATCTCTTGTTATCTTTCACTGACTAAACTGTGATTGTGGTAGATTTTTTATTTCTGCTTTGACGATTTATCTGGGTGTGTATCTAGAGCATTGTGTATATACAACGTAATGTTGCGAATTGGTTTTTAACGCCATGGCCTGAGAAGAGGATTGATGTGTTATAATCCTAGAATTATCAGCTCGGGAACAGTGCTGTCGTTTCATAAATTGTGTGAGTAGTACAATTAACTCAAAAATAGTAGTACATATTTTCAAAAGAAGAGTAGTACAAATTACAAAGGTGCGGTGCACGGTGCGGTGCAGTGTACATTTTTTTCTTTATTTCACCAATAGAAAACAAATCAAAGTAGACAAGGAAAACAGTATGCACTGCACCTCACCGTGCGAATTATGGTGCTATTCCACTTGACTGAATTGACTGATAGTAAAATTAAAGGAAGATAAAAATATACATTTGCTAGATGGGCGAATGAAACAAAAACCCTTCTCAGTCAAGAAATATTTGTGTCTGCAGTAGTGTGACTGCAATAAAAAGTATCAAATTGAGAACATTTTATAGCAGTCACACTAACACGCATGCATAAAATTAGTATATGATGAGAAATATTTCTCGCACACTAATAATTTTATGGTTAATATATTTTTCAAAGTTTCTCCTTAAAATTTTGCTATAAAAAAGTAAAAATAAAAAAACCCATGTCGTTTTTCTGGTAGACATTATGTTAATTTTTACGGGAAATATACTAAAAAATATAATTCTGATGTGACTATTAATAATATTTAATTTTTTAGATAATTTTGAGATACAAAATTAACTGAATTAATAGGAATATTTAATTTTTTTTATAATTATTGGTTATGTTTTTGTGTGCTGTCAAAATTTCTCCTCAAAATTTTGCTATAAAATAAAAAATTAAAAAAAAATGTTGCCTTTGTCTATTACATAAAGTTCCGAACTTTTTTCTCTTTCCCTCTTTTTTTACTATCAGTCAATTCAGTCAAGTGGAATAGCTCCTTTATCAAACAGGCCCAAAATTTCCTTAAAATTATAGTAAAGTATGTCAAAAATGACTTGCCATGTGAACAAAATTATATTTTTTTGAGCTGGTTGTTTTTCGCCCAGTTTTGATTATTCGGTTTATAAATAATTCAACGTTGGAAATTTAAAAAAAAATCTAATTGAGACTGACACAATATCAAAATCGTAGTAAATAGTAGTATAATTTGAATTAGCGAAGTACAGAAGTACGCATTGTAAAATAGTAGTACAATAATACTATTGTAGTACATTCGATAGCGCTGCTCGGGAATAGTTAAATCGCCTTTTCATAAAATTTTTAGAATAATAGCTCCGGATTATTAACTCAAAATTACAGTCGTTGGCCAAAAAACTGTCGCACCTATTGAAACCACATAAATATTAATTTTAAAAGTCGATTACGGTTATGCCCAGATTCATGGCTTTGGCACCCAGTTACCTAGTTTCAATGATAGCGGTTAAAAATAATTAAGGTAAACATAAAACCTTTGTTTTGATAAAGGCGTTAATTTCTAACTGTAGAAAGGGGACGTGTAATATCAAATTCATTGATCAAAACCCAAAATGGTTTTTGTTTGAGTGACACCTACATATATTTGGTCACCTTATACAATATTAAATGATATTACTGATACATTCATAAATCCTTTTTCCGCATTCACAAACAAAGAGTAAATTTAATTTAATTTTCTAACATGGAAAAGGATTTAAATAACATTTAATACTGTATCTTTTATTATCGTCCTTTATCGAACAAAAACTCGCAAAAATAAAAACGTTTTAGTATATCCTTGTACTTTACTTTGTGATTTTGTTAAACAATATTTGAATTTTTCCAATTTCTTTGTTTATTGTAAAAACAAGAGTATTTGCTTAAAATGAAAGATACTATACATTCCAACATTTCTCTGTTAGTATATATTCACGAAGTCTTTGTCTGAAATTAAATAATGATTATAGATGGTATAACAGCAAAAAGGACAATGATTTTTTTTTTGTTACTTCGTCTATATAGATCAAAAGGATTGAAATATTATTGTACATAGTTCTTACTTTTTATTAGTGCTTTGTATTTTTTAACTGGGTGGCTATAAGCTTTTAAGAAAATTCAACACCTTTCATAAATGTATTTGTATATTTGTATATAAATATCACCCTATTCTACAAAATACTATTCCATCTTAATATAAAGATAACATTTAAAAGGAGTTAACTTTGAAAAAACTTTTTTGTTTTTTAACTAAATTAAACACGGTTAAAAGTTTTCCATGTAAATAATTAATTTATTCATGTTTTGATTGATGAAGTTGGAAAACTAAATATTTCGTTTATGAAAACGCAAAAAAAAAAAACATTATTATGGAGAAAACAAAATTTCATTTTCATCAGATTTTCTCAAAAAAATTCATAAAAATGGGAAATATACAATAATGATAATAATTATTCGGTTGATAAAGTAATTTAAAATTTTGCGGTGAAAAAAATAAGAACGTGTATACCAAACGAAAAGTGTATTATTATTTAAATATCCGGAAGTGTTTTTCCTTTCTTTAAAAAAACAAAACACAAAAAAATATCGTTTTCTTAAGCCAAACGAAACACAAAAAAAAAAAAATGTTTTAAGGAAATTATGAAGGCGTGGAAAATTATAATTAATATGAATTGTTGTGAATGCGGGCGCGATAATGGTTTGTTTGGCATTGGTACATAATACTGCATGCTACGTAATGGGCAAGCTAAAATGATGAAAACAGTATTTGGAGGTGGTAAAAAGCGAGAGGTAGATTGCAAACCGCGCACTTTTGGTACTTGTAGATGACCAAATTCATAGTTAGTTTCATAGTTAGTTGTTCAAATTGAACTATTCGGAGACTAATCCTGATATCTGACCCAAGTTCTATGAAGCTAAACTTTAAAAAACCATGTGTTTAATTTCGATCGCTAGGCCAGGCTACAGTTAAGTAATATTTCCTATTTTTCTTCTTTTATTAAAATGCGACTTCTATCATAAAACGAATTCAACGTCAGATAGCTTTATTTTATTTTTAAATAGAAATATTTTTCATTCAGTTAAATATTTGGTAGAACGAAATCAGGTAATCATATTTTGTATTATGAGACACATCGCAAATTCATAAAAAAAGCAAAAAAGAAATATTTTTTAACTGGCCGTTGGCTGTGAATTTATGCAACTGGAAATTACTAATTCTAGTTTCACTAGACTTCTAGTGGCCTGAGTTATCAAACATGTAATAATTCACTGCCTTACTGACTTAACGGATATGTAAAATCAAAGAAAACTACCTGTTCCGTGGTTCGATGTATTTGTCAAATCATTTAAATTTTTGACAGTTGAATGCGAAACTGTTATTTTTTGTGAACGAAACAAAAATTAACTGTTGAAATATATTAAACATAAAATAAAACATATAAATATCGCATAATATTCTTAATTTGCGACAAAAGATTCGATTAACATCGGCCCTAAACCGAATTTTCATACCGCATCTTTCTGTGTCATTGTTAACTGTAATTACAATAAATCACGTCCACATTTAATATTGTTCATACAAATTATAACCAACTTAACCGCTTAAAAACATTTAATTATGAATGTCTTTAAAATTTTACAAATGGTAATTAGGAAAGGTAAATAGGCTTAAATACATTTCCACCTTCTTCATAAAAAAAAAAAAAAAAAAAATTAAATATTAACCATTAAATATTAAATATTAAATATTAAATATTAAATATTAAATATTAAATATTAAATATTAAATATTAAATATTAAATATTAAATATTAAATATTAAATATTAAATATTAAATATTAAATATTAAATATTAAATATTAAATATTAAATATTAAATATTAAATATTAAATATTAAATATTAAATATTAAATATTAAATATTAAATATTAAATATTAAATATTAAATATTAAATATTAAATATTAAATATTAAATATTAAATATTAAATATTAAATATTAAATATTAAATATTAAATATTAAATATTAAATATTAAATATAAAATATAAAATATAAAATATAAAATATAAAATATAAAATATCAAATATAAAATATAAAATATAAAATATAAAATATCAAATATAAAATATTAAATATTAAATATTAAATATTAAATATTAAATATTAAATATTAAATATTAAATATTAAATATTAAATATTAAATATTAAATATTAAATATTAAATATTAAATATTAAATATTAAATATTAAATATTAAATATTAAATATTAAATATTAAATATTAAATATTAAATATTAAATATTAAATATTAAATATTAAATATTAAATATTAAATATTAAATATTAAATATTAAATATTAAATATTAAATATTAAATATTAAATATTAAATATTAAATATTAAATATTAAATATTAAATATTAAATATTAAATATTAAATATTAAATATTAAATATTAAATATTAAATATTAAATATTAAATATTAAATATTAAATATTAAATATTAAATATTAAATATTAAATATTAAATATTAAATATTAAATATTAAATATTAAATATTAAATATTAAATATTAAATATTAAATATTAAATATTAAATATTAAATATTAAATATTAAATATTAAATATTAAATATTAAATATTAAATATTAAATATTAAATATTAAATATTAAATATTAAATATTAAATATTAAATATTAAATATTAAATATTAAATATTAAATATTAAATATTAAATATTAAATATTAAATATTAAATATTAAATATTAAATATTAAATATTAAATATTAAATATTAAATATTAAATATTAAATATTAAATATTAAATATTAAATATTAAATATTAAATATTAAATATTAAATATTAAATATTAAATATTAAATATTAAATATTAAATATTAAATATTAAATATTAAATATTAAATATTAAATATTAAATATTAAATATTAAATATTAAATATTAAATATTAAATATTAAATATTAAATATTAAATATTAAATATTAAATATTAAATATTAAATATTAAATATTAAATATTAAATATTAAATATTAAATATTAAATATTAAATATTAAATATTAAATATTAAATATTAAATATTAAATATTAAATATTAAATATTAAATATTAAATATTAAATATTAAATATTAAATATTAAATATTAAATATTAAATATTAAATATTAAATATTAAATATTAAATATTAAATATTAAATATTAAATATTAAATATTAAATATTAAATATTAAATATTAAATATTAAATATTAAATATTAAATATTAAATATTAAATATTAAATATTAAATATTAAATATTAAATATTAAATATTAAATATTAAATATTAAATATTAAATATTAAATATTAAATATTAAATATTAAATATTAAATATTAAATATTAAATATTAAATATTAAATATTAAATATTAAATATTAAATATTAAATATTAAATATTAAATATTAAATATTAAATATTAAATATTAAATATTAAATATTAAATATTAAATATTAAATATTAAATATTAAATATTAAATATTAAATATTAAATATTAAATATTAAATATTAAATATTAAATATTAAATATTAAATATTAAATATTAAATATTAAATATTAAATATTAAATATTAAATATTAAATATTAAATATTAAATATTAAATATTAAATATTAAATATATTTTATATTTAAACAAACTGGACGAACAATTTTTTAGGAAAGGTCATTGATTATGCAGAAATTTATTAGGATGCAATTGGCAACTTGCCGCCCCGGTGGCACAGTTGTTAGCTTGCTTGCTTTAAGCTCCGGAGGTCCCGGGTTCGATTCCCGGCGGGTGATGAAAAAATCACTGCTGGTTAATCTAAGGATCAATGAAATAATCACTCATTATCAGGTATACAAATGATTATGAAACTTCACTATGAAGCGGCCAAATCCCTTTGAAATTTATTACAAAAATTTACATTTGATCTAAGTTAGTTAGAGATTATTATGCCAAGGCTTCTTACTTCAAAGGATGTGCAGAAATAAACAGGGGAAACCCTTCACCAACAAAGATCTAAATTCAAATATTAGTGCACTTACACGGCATCTGAAAAATTCCAATCATTTAATCAATTTATATAACGTCAAAATTCTCGATAAACAAACCAATTTTAGGAAAAGATCGATTTTGGAAATGTTACATATTAAATCAAGTAAAAATTCGATTAACATTCTAGAAGATTATGCTTATATTGGCAACTCGTACGATGTATTTATATAAGTTTTTTGTCACACCTCATTTTATTTTTATTCAATTGTACAACCTTTCTAGATGAAAAACGCTTTAGCCAGGAAAAGAAAATTATTTTTCGAAAAATTGTCTAGGCTGTGCGTTTCCATGAAAAATTGGTTTTTGTAACAAATGTTTGATTGTTTTATGTAAAATTTTTATATAAAAGGAACCTATTTTGGAAATAATTTTTCATTATGCTTTTGAAAATGATCCCGAAGTGGGATTGAAAGCTCAAGTACTAATAAATAAAAATAAAAATAAAGAGCCCTATACCAATAAAATAATTGTTTAAAGGGGAAACCTGTTCAGCTCTGTGTTAATCTAAAGAATTGTACTAATTCTTCCCCTCCTAGGAGTGCAACTGTTCTATATTTGCTTACATAAGTTCTTTGATTCACCTATATGCCAGGCATTACCATAAAGGTTGAATACTTTACTGAATTGCTTTTGATACACAGTCTTGGTGCATTACAAAAATGATCCAATCCCTCCTCGAAAAAAAGTATCTAATAATTATATAACAAGCCAACGCTATTTGAATCCGACTTTGGCTTTGAATCCCACAAAATCATAATTTATCGCGGAGCGGGCTTTGTAGTTATTTGGTTCATCGGTTTCCGGATAGAAGAACAAACGTAGACATGAAAAAACAGAAGCAGGAAACAAAATCCAAAATAATCTTCCATTGATTAAAAATCTCGCCTTTTGTCTTAATTGGAGTTATTAAAACTCCCAAAAAAATGTCAGGCCAAATTTTTCGAATTCATCTTGTTCGATATAATATTTACTACTACTAAGATACTTTGGGATTCATTGGGCATATTTTTGCAGTGATAATTTGAACATGGTGCAGATAACATTTATGAAATCCACAAATTTGGACCGTGACATTATATCAGAAAAAAATCAGTTTTGGATCTGATGCAAGATTGATTTTTCTAAGCCACTTTGTAACTACCGTCAGAGCAAATTGGGCACGAAATAAGGGCAAATTAGCATTTCTAGCAGCTTTAATATCATGTTCCGGATACACATTGACCATGATATATTCGTTTAGAATATGAGTTGTTCCGCGTACAAGAGGAATAACTGTATATGATTCTAATACATATTTAGAGGTTTTATTTCCAAATATATATCATGGATGGGATTTAAGACTGTATTCCGATACAAGAACATTAACCGTATATTTTACTATTGTATACATATGTACACAATTTTTATCTGCCATCCAATTTATTACTATTACAGGATATACTGTCTCGCCAGAAAATCTTCTTACTAATATAAAATAAAAATATTTCTTCAAAACAAAATATTTATCCTTGAACTTTAAACTAGTTTTTTTCATAGATTCAACACGCTATGTAGTCGAATTGTTATAGAATGGAAATTGTGGCTTGTAATGCAATGTTAAAAGGAAATAATTTTTTCAAAGGTTATCTCGGATTATAATTTGATGTTGGTCAATATTTTTATAGTAACGCAGGAAACTGAATATTTGTAAATACCGGAATGCGCATGCCTGACCTGAACTCTCATTGTACGTCTATACATAAATATAGTGTGACAAGTTTGTAAATTTCCCGTATATCCCGTTCTAACGTGTAAATCTCAAAGATTTAATCTCTATTAGTAAATTAATAAGTGCATCTAATGTACACAATGTAACCCTCACCTTAGACATACTTCTATTAGCACAATTAACTTCATATAAAGACCAATCCCATGTGTATTTCAATCATGCACGAATGACTCATTTGTACATAATATAACAAACAATGTAGACATGTAGGAAATAAAATTACCTTCCATTTCACTATATTTATAAAATTATGAAACAATTCTGCGAATTATTCGTTGAATTAACCCCTTAAAAAAAAATATTAGTCGTACGACATACAAAATATTTGCTTGAGTAGAAAACATGAAAAATCAATTTCACTAAAAATTTAAAATTCATTCATAAAATATGAGCATTTAATTGTGATTCTCACCATGTTTGGTTATTATGGCGCAACAGTCGTGAAAATGAATATGAAATGTTGTAAAAATGGTATATACAGAGATGAAGAAGAAAATTAACGTATTGGGGAAAACATATTGGGAAATGAGAAAATTTACTATGCTCATGCTCGGCATAACACTGATAACATATCAAATTGGTTTCGTAGACGATTCTGTTGGTAACAATTGGGAACACGATTTGGTCTGGTCGTCCACTGTTCGGTTGGATTTAAATAATTTTTTTTTTTTGTTACTTCTATCTGTTGTTGATAGTCATGACTTCATTCTTATGTGTGCATGATTCCCTTACACAAAAATAACAAAAAAAAAAAAAAAAAATTTTTTTGTTGCTTTCGCGGTTATTTATTTTTCTTGTTTTTCTCTTTTTATTTTCGTTTCTCTTTTTCAGTTGAATTCTAACAAGAATCGCGATCGGTGGTCTATATTGTGGATGTAGCCAAATATTGTATTTTTTTTCGGATTGTTTGTGTTGTTTCTGTTTTATCGGAAAATTTAAATCGATATTTACGTAAAATAAAAAAAAAATTATTTTGTTTTTGGAAAAACGTTTTGAGTCGTTTTGTTCGTATAATAATATTGTGTGTGTGTGTGTGTATGTGTGTGGTTTTGTTTTGGATAAAAGAAAATTTTCTTGTTTTATGTGTAGCTATATGACAAAACGAGAGATGATTTAGTACCCAGTGAATTATAGTATATTGTTTGTGTTTGTTATTGGTATCTAGCTACATATATATACAAGATACAGTGTTAAGTAAAGTGGTTTAGGTTTTACGTGAGTTTGGGATTTGATTTTGGAACAAAAATAAAAAATAGATTTTTTGCTCAGTCCGACAACATTGATTTTTTGACCGCACATACAATTAAACCCTAAACCAAATTCTATATAGTTTATACGGTTTTTATTTTGGATTGCGTGTAAAGGTCAAGGTTTATGATTTATTTAGATGTCCCATTTATTTATTAAGAAAAGCAATGACGTTAATTTATATAGAATAACGTGAATAAATTAAACTTTGAATCCAGACATTACCTTCATCAACTTTGCGATATTAGCATAATATTCATTGAGAGCCTTTTTCATTGATTTTTAAATAATTCGTGAACATATGTAGGTGTATATATATGTATATATATATTTATACATAAAAAGCTCTGTTTTACATATTTTATGCTAGAATTTTTACGTTTTTTTTATGCGAAAAACGAAAAGTATGATAAGTTTATTGAATTTTTCACAGCGGTTATATTTCATGTTTTGTTTCACATACCTACGGACAATAATATTTTCAAATGTTGACTTTTGGTTTTACTTTATTTCCCCCAAACGACAAAATATAAAAAAAAATCCGATAATTTTAAGAAAAACGGAAAATCTTTTACGTAAATACAAATAAAATTTCATGTTTTCCAAGGAATGCAAAGTATTTGTTCCAAAATCAAATTACAGTTTTGTGTTTTATTTATGTTGTTTTAAGCTATATTATTACAAAATACCATCACCAGTAGAGTGAAAGAGATCAGCTTTCCGAGGAAAACTATGTGAAAATTTACAAAATTAAACAAAAATAAAAAATAATAATAATAATTGTGTTAAATTTATATTATAAAATATTGTAATAAAATGGAAATTATAAAAAAATATTTTTTTAATTTTCACAAATTAAATAAAAACAAATATTTTGTGAATTTTATTTAAAAAATGAATTTATAATTGTTTCGTTATTTTTAACTCATTATAAATAATAATAATAATTTATTTTAAAATAATTATTATCATTGGTCAAATTGTAAAAAAAAATATTATTGGATATCACAATGAAAAGGATTTCACGAACATTTTTAATAATTCTACTCTATTTTCAAGGTAAGCTATTTTTGCCCTAATCTTAATCTTATTCTTTCCTAAATGTGTACGAGTATGTTATTGTTTGGAGGAGAACTTTTTATAAAGGCTTTAACAATATTATTATTCAAAAGGTTATTTTAAAATGTAAATAGCATCGTATATGTATACGACAGTTTAAGACGTCTTGAATAATTTTGTTAAAAATCATTAGTTACCATCTTAATTTCAAATTTTCTTCTAAAGAATGACTCAATAATAGACAGGCAACCCTGTTTCAAAGAATTGTAATAAAAGATAGTTTTTATTGTGTTCAGTATCTGCCTTATATAAAATGTTGTCAAGACAAATCGGAAAAATTTGATTGATTTAGTTAAACAAATGTTTAGAAGGTAGGTATGTATGTTATGTAATAAAATTATTGTTGAAAACTTTTTTGTCAGGTATACTCGTAGTATCAGTATGAGATGATTAAGAATGATCAATTTTAAATGACATTTAAATTTGTTTGGGATAAATAAATTTCTATAATATAAAATGGTTTTCGTTTAAATTTGAGGTGATTATTTCAACGTTTCATGTTTACGTTGAAATGATTAACTTAAATTTATTTTCTGATGGAGCCTAAGTAATACAGACCTTTGTTTAAAAATCAATTAGTGTTTACAGTACAAGTTGAAATCCCCCAATTAAGAAATTCAGTTTACAAAGAGTTTTAGAGATTCGAAAGAAAATTAAATTTAATTTTAAAATTAACTGTCCTTGAAAATAAATAGTCCTGTTATTATTAGTTTTGAATTCAGTTTAAATCTTACAATTTTTAATAACATTCGCCTCTCGGTGGGAATGATTTAAATCAATATGCCTTAATAAATGTACTGTCCAAGACGTTTTCTGTGTAAACATCTATCCATTTTTCTGAAATTAATGTACTTAAGATGAAGCAAAAATATGTGAATTAGTACAACATTCGGACAGCATAATAACAAATTGTGAATATAGGGGAATAATGTTGAAATAAATTTCAAAAATTTGTACTATAAAATATTTATCATGGGTTTTGGACACAGTCTAAGTAAAACTTTTAAACTAAAATAATAAAATTTATATTTTATTTTAGTGGAAATACAGTTTAAAATTCCACCATACGATTCCATCATACTGAATTCTTATTAATTAAGCAAATAAGTGAACCAAAAAAAGACGCCGTTTGGCCAAATTACACAAAAATTCGTAATAAAAACAGTGAAAACTTTAAGGCGGAATGCTTCAAATATGCTAACAACTAAAACTCTTATTGGAAAATGTAAAATTATACACGAAGAAACGCAAACAAATAATAATGCTTTGCAGCGCCTCATCACAACCTATAATCGATGCAGCAATAAACTTACCAATTTCTAATGCTGCCTCACCAAAATTTTCAAATAAATCCGGTCCAAGTAAATTGTCACAGTTAGAACAACAGCAGCACAAAAGGAAAATTTGTATCACAAAGCTGCTCGCTTTATTTTTGCAACAAATGTTTTATTCAAAACGGTCAAGAATGAAGAATTTAAAAATTGATGAACACATCGACTTGCGAGAAAAGTACTCTTCACCTCTCAGATTATTAGGCATGAAAAATGTGACTTTAGCTGGCGTTTGGGGGATTGTTAAATATCCGAAATTCCGAAATTATATAACCAATTGTTTGTTCATGTGTAATGGCAGAAAATGGCGAAGTCACTTTAGTTAACACCCTTGATACGTCGGACATGTCGCACACAAGCGATAATAAAAAATTTGGAACAAATGAAACTTATTTCAATTTTTCAATTGTCAGTTTCGTAACCGACAATGCTAGCAACATGAAGATGAAACAAATTTGTGAAGCTGCCGAAAATGAAAGTATTATTATATAAGGATGGGCCGCCTATATATTAAAATTATCCCAAAGTCTGCTCTGGTACAGCTTTCAGAACTGGTCTATATTAGCAAAAGTATTCGAGCAAAACCAAGAACAAGCCAGTTTTAATCCAAATATTGGTATATTGGTCATGAATATAAGAGTCAAGAGGAGCGGAAAACTTGGCCAAACTTTTAAAACCCATTTCCAAACCTATTTACACTTACCAAAGCAATAAGACAAAGTTATGTAATTGCGTATTTAGCTAGAAAGAATTAGAAAATAACTTTTATTATCTGGCATTTCAATAAGTTCTACTCACTTTACAGCGTTACTTCTTTACATTAAGTACAAAGAAAAATACTGCAATTGAGTTCCTGGAAGAAAATTTTAGCTTATCGTCCATGGCATTGTTTTTTAAATATAAAGGAAATATTGGTCAATTACAGTGGCGATGAAGATAAGTTTTTCCTAATGGAATTTCAGCAGTATGTTCACCGCTGGTGTCGAACGAATATTTCCAAAATTTAGTTTAGGGTTGCTCGTTTTCCTCCTTACATAGAAAAAAAACACAGCATCAGGCGGCAAATGAAACCAAATGTAAACAAAAAGTAGGAAGCGGTGTTATATTACCATAAAAAACAAACGGTCTTGCTTTTAGAAAAAGCTTTCGTATACTTCCCAAAATTCTACCGTTCACAAGCATGTCCAACAATAATAATGTCAATTTTTATTAACTTTGGTTAAAAAGGACCAAAGTTATTGAAATCCAGTCAAAAATTACCAAACATTTTGTTGGTCCAAAAACCACTTTCCTAGAGCCCTATCACGATTTCCGCCGCGAAATTTTGTGAATTTGGGATCACGAAACACGATACATTTTCGCCATCTATTCAATAGCGAGAAAAATTTCGCCAACAAAAATAAGGAGGACAATTTTCCGATTGAGTTAAGATTGAAGATTGTAACCGGTCACTCGTTTGTTGTACTTTGCGTTAGTTCGATTGAAAGGTGTTTTAAATTTATTCAAAAGTAGTTTGAGAAAGGTAAAGGTAATATTTAATTGTACTAAAATCAAAACTAGTCCCAAAATAATGACGCGTGCACTAACAAACGTCATTAAATGAGTGCGTTTATTACGTTAAATGAATGCGTTTACATCCTTTTCGAAGCGGATCGAAAAGAACACATCGAAGTTCTTTAAGACTCGCCGCAGAAATCATGATAGGGGCCCAGGACCTAATCAAAGTTCCTGATATCTGTCGAAACCCATGGTATATCTTGAGAACGGTTTGTCCAATTTTCAATTTTTTTCGCCAATCTGTTGTCTATAATCAATGCGGAGAATTAAAAAGCTATTGGAAACTGTACATCAACAGGATCAGGGGTATGTTGCTGTCAGGTTGTGGTTGAGTTGGGATTGGATTAAGGTATAGTGAGCAATTTCTTATACATGTTGGTTTGGTGATGGAGTTTAATTTGAGTTTGAATTGAGGTAAGCGGAACCAGCGGACAAGTTGAGAATTTATTTAGGGTTGTGTTGCGCGTTGAGTTCAAAGTTAGCTTGGGTTAATTTGAGTCGAGTTCATGTAAGAGTTTCGTTTTTCGAGCCGGATGGATTTGAGATTTAAATTGAACGTTAAGTTCGGAGATAAGATGAATGTTGGGAGTTGAGCTAGAGGTTGAATTAGGATTGAGTAGAGTTCATAGGCGCTTAGTAGAGTTAAGAGTTAAGTTGGGATTCAGTCTAGCTTTAGTGAGGGGTTATGTTGCAGTCTTGTTTGGGAGAATTGTGGGTTGAGTTGGAAGTTAGCTTGAGTTGAGTTCATGGACACGTGCATTTTTTCGCACATGTCTGGAGTGGGAGGTTAAGGTGGAAATTAAAAAAGCTTGAGTTCATGTACGCATGTAGTTTTCGAACTGTGTTGATTAAGGATTAAAGTTACTTCGGTCTAAAAAGACCAAAGTATTGAAATCCTGTCAAAAATGACGAAAAATTTGGTTGGTCCAAAACCACTTTTCTCGACGATTTGAAAGTCCCTGAGTCTGAAAATGCAAAAAAAAAAAAATGTCCGTCCGTCTGTCTGGATGTCTGGATATCTGGATGTCTGGATGTCTGGATGTCTGGACCCATGGTATCTCGAGAACGGCTTGTCCGATTTAGATTTTTTTTCGCCAATCTGTTTCTATGGTCAAGGCGGAGATTTGAAAAGCTATTGGAGACTGTATGTCAAGGGGGTGGGGTACCTGCCATACGAATTGACCCAAAATACCTGCTTTTACAAATATTTACGATTTTTTTATATATGTTTATTTGATTATTGGATTATTGGATTGGGCATTGAATTGGAAATTGATTTGAAGGTTAAATTATGGGTCAATTTGTGCGTTGAGTTGAAGTTGAGTTGGAGTTGAGTTGGGGTTGGATTTGGATGTAGTGAATAGTTAACACATTTTTTATATGATGGAAGTTCCCTATTTATGAACCGATTATTATGAAATGTGACATGTGTGTTGGAAATGGGATTCTAAAATGTTTTTTGGATGAAGTTCTGGGATTTTAAAATGATCTCTGGATGAATTTCTGGAATATGGCCAAGTATGATGGAACTTGTCTATTTCTCAAACGCGATTATTATGAAATTTAGTATGTGTGTTAGAAATGGGGTTCTAAAATGAGTTTTGGATGAAGTTCTGGAATATGGCCAAGTAGGATGGAACTTGCCCATTTCTCAACCGATTACGTTGAACTTCGACATTTGTATTGGAAATGGGATTCTAAAATGTTTTTTGAATGAAGTTCTGGGATTTTGAAACGATTTCTGGATGAAGTTCTAGAATTTGGCCAAGAATGATGGAACTGGACTATTTCTCATCACATGTGCGTTGAAAATGGGATTCTAAAACTGTTTTGGATGAAGTTCTGCAATATGGCCAAGTATGATGGAAGTTGTCTATTTCTCAACCGATTATTATGAAATTTGATATGTGTGTTAGAAATCGGATTCTAAAATGAGTTTTGGATGAAGTTCTGGAATATGGCCAGGCAGGATGGAACTTGCCCATTTCTCAACCGATTACGATGAAATTCGACATTTGTATTGGAAATAGGATTCTAAAATGTCTTTTCGATGAAGTTCTGGGATTTTAAAATGATCTTTGGATGAAGTTCTGGAATATGGCCAAATATGATGGAACTTGTCTATTTCTCAACCGATTATTATGAAATTTAGTATGTGTGTTAGAAATGGGATTCTAAAATGAGTTTTGGGTGAAGTTCTGGAATATGGCCAAGTAGGATGGAACTTGCCCATTTCTCAACCGATTACGTTGAAATTCGAGATTTGTATTGGAAATAGCGATTCTAAAATGTATTTTGGATGAAGTTCTGGGATTTGTAGCCGATTTCTGGATGAAGTTCTGGAATATGGCCAAGTATGATGGAACTTGTCTATTTCTCAACCGATTATTATGAAAATTGATTTGTGTGTTAGAAATGGGAATCTAAAATGAGTTTTGGATGAAGTTCTGGAATATGGCCAAGTATGATGGAACTCGCCTATTTCTCAAAGGATTATTATGAAATTTGACATGTGTGCTAGAAATGACGAGTCTAAAATGAGTTTTGGATGAAGTTCTGATGATGGAACTTGCCTATTTCTCAACCGACTAAGTTGAAATTCGACAAGAGTGTTGGAAATGGGATTCTAACATGTTTTTTGGATGAAGTTCTGGAATATGGCCAAGTATGATGGAACTTGGCTATTTCTCAACCGATTACGTTGAAATTCGACATGTGTAATGGAAATGGGATTCTAAAATGAGTTTTGTATTACGTTCTGGAATATGGCCAAGTATGATGGAACTTGCTCATTTCTCAACCGATTATAATGAAATTCGACATGTGTATTGGAAATGAGATTCTAAAATGATTTTTGGACGAAGTTCAGGAATATGGCCAAATATGATGGAACTTGGCTATTTCTTAACCGATTATAATGAAATTTGATATGTGTATGGAAATGGGAACATTTGATTTGTGTGGAATATTGGCAAGTAGGATGGAACTTGGCTATGCCTTAACCGCGGGTATTATTAAATTACCCATGTGTGTTGGGTGTGGAATTCTAAAATAATTTTTTATAAAGCTCTGGAATGTGGCCAAGTAGGATGGAACTTGGCTATTTCTTAACCGATTATGATGAAATTTGATATGTGTGTTGGAAATGGGATTCTAAAATGAGTTTTTGGATAAATTTCTGGAATATGGTCAGTTAAACGGTTAGAAGTATCAGTATAATTTGTTAGACTACTTTCGGTATAAAGTTCTAGAATACGATTTTTCGTTTTAAATTGGATGCCTGTACCTGTGATGTTACTGAAGCTTTTGACCTGTTTGGCTGTTGTTGTATAAGTAAATATATGTTGGTTAAAATAGAAATCAATAATGTCAAAACTGTCACACCAACTTTATGACATTATTCAAGATACTATAGACCGAAGTTCTGATTCCCTCGTGAGGTTTCAGCCCTTTATATTTTAACGTTGAGTTTGGGGTTGATTTCCTAATTGAGTTAGGGGTTGAGTTTGAGGTTGAGTTTGAGGTTGAATTATGGTTTAGTTTATGGTTGCAACCATCAAGCGTAGAGGTCGGTTGGGGTGGAATAGGGTTTGAGTGGAAGTTGAGTTGGATTTGAGTGATGGGTTACGTTGGGGATTAATTTGGATTTGAGTTGAGGATTTAGAAGAGATTAGATCGAATTGGTTAGAGTTAAGCTTATGCAACCATGTAGTTTTGGAATCGATTATATTTCTGGATTGAGCTAGGCCGTTAGTGGCGAGTTAAATAGAGGCTTGAAATTTGGTACGAGCTAATGTTAAAGTTCAATTCGGGTTGAATTGATGATTGGGTTGATGCATGGGTTAAAGGTTAATTGTTTGATTGCATTGGGATTATGTTGCGATTGAGTTGGAGGTTGAGTTGTATATCGAGTTAAACTTTGAGCTAAAAATTGAGTTAAGTGGTTCAATTAAGGATTAATTTGGGAGCTCAGTTAATTTTTAGGGCCGAAGTTTTGATCGCCTGGTGTGGAGTCAACCCTTTATATTTTTATTTTAAATGTTTCGTTCCTTTTTATTCAATTTAATACTTTAATAATTTTGTTTAGTATAAATTATTTTAAATTTTATGTTTTATTTATAATAAAATAATTTTGTATAGAAAGGTAGTTTAGATTTATGAGGTTCAATAAACAAACCTCTTTAAAAATCAAACAAACAATATTTTTTTTCAAATTTTTTCTTTTTAAATAAGATAAATAATTATTCCGCTTTCCAGTTCAATAAAAAAAAAAATTTTTTTTTTCTATTGCAAAATCAGAGCCTTCCAGAGTGAAGTGCCATAATCGTATATGTCTTGATATTTTAGAAGCTTTTGGTAAATCTTATCATTGTTCGCCATAGGAATCCATAGTAAAAAGGGTGTTTTTTAGCTTCAAGTTTTTTGAAAAAAAAGCAAAAATATTATAAAACGGTTTCTACATATCTTTAACAACAACATACAAGAAGGTTATATTGGTATTAAATAAATATTAATTGTAGAAATATTAAAATTAAATTATATCTTAAATATAGTATCGAATTTTCATTTTGTTTCTATCTTTAGTTCTACTAGTGTACATCAGATGTATATAACTGTTTAGAGAAAAATAGGAAAAAAATAAAATTATTTAATCAAAAAATTGTCATACGTTCTGAATATTTAGTGAATTTGTTTTGCTTTTCCTACAATTTTTGAACATGAAATTTCCCAGATGGTAATTTTTGATTCGATTTAACGAAATATGTACTGGCGTCACTACCATCTAAGTAATATCTGCAAACTTAGTGACCACACGATTTGTAGTAAGCTTTTATTTCAATTTAACTATAATCCTGTTGTTATGAAAATGTTAGCAATTTTGATTTAAATAAATCAGGTGTTACACGAACATGACAAAGATTTCTTAAACGATATACGATATTTATATTGAAATACAAACACCTATACAAATATTTCAGAGGTCATAATTAAGAATTTGTAACGTTTTCACTTAAGCTGTTGTCACAAGGAAAAAGTGATTTCCCAGATGTTTTATGTGATTTACTATCGAAAGTTTCGTTTTTCCTCGTTTATAATTCCTTTATAAAAGCTTCGTTTTTTAGACTATGGTTTTGTATAATCAGAACCATCTTGATTTAAATAGAGCTGGTATGTGAAAAATTAACTTAAAATAAGGAACATAGAAACACAAAAAAATAATTTATTTTCATAGGGCTTGTATGACAAAACGAGATTTCGATTGACGAAAAAACCTGAATTAAAAGTTAAGACCAGTTAAATAATTTTCTGAAATGGCTAAAAAACCACTCAATATCTTACTAATTTAAAACAAAGATTCTCAAACTTCTAGCACTAATCAAAAGAAAATAAGGAAAATTAATTTAGAAAACATTCTACAACAATATACTATATGTATTAAAAAGAGAAAATGCAATTTAATGACACTGTAATATTTTATGAACATTTTCCTATAAAAACAAAACAACAGCTCATAATTCTAATAGACTAAAATTGTAAATGAAAATAATTGTTTTCCCATATAGTTTCATAGCAAAGAAAAAATTTTAAATACCTTATTTTAAGCTTAGTAAAAAATACAGTCGATCCTGGAGGCTCGTATTTGTTCAGTATGCTCTGTTATAATCTAGGTGGCTTTGGAGAAATACGACTATTAAAGCTTTACATCAAAAAAACGAATGGGGTTCAAGCTCCACCTGAACCGCAATTGTTTGGTAAAACATAAAATCAAAAATAGAGGTAAATATTGTGAAGATTTTGGCCATCATACAACAAGCTCACGTTATGAACGGCAATAGCTTAGATGGTTAAGTGTTATAAACATGACCGATGGCAAGCAGAGAAAGTTTTTGGTTTATTTTAAATCGTTAAATAAAGAAATAAATTCCCCCACCGGTAGCAAGCGGAGAGAATTAAATATGTAGTTAAGTAAAAGCAAATATCAAAGTGTATAAAAGTAGAGTGAAATAAAAAGTACACAGTGTTTTTAATTTCAAAATCCGAACGAACTCAGAAGCCCAGTTCGTAACAATATTTTTGCTATATGACATGATTTATTTATTTTTTTGTTTTTTGGATTTTGAAAATGATGTTCATTGAAAATTTATGGTTTGCAATTATATTACATTGAGAAAAGTCGGACGCAAAGAAATATTTAGCCTCAAAGATGTCATCATGCCATTTATAACACAGCATACATGTAACGTGAACACTGAAAGTACTCTCGCTATGTTTTTTGTCTTTTTTGTTTCTATTTTAAGGTGATAAATAAAAAGAGACGAAATATTTTTATTTACGCAACAATTTAACGCAACATTTAACATAACATTCTAACATGTTGAAAGCAAAAACTCACGTTAGAAGTTCTTAAGAAATCAAATAGTTGCACACTTTTTGGTTTAACGCTTTGAGCATTCCATAATTATATATTTAGCTAGGGACACTGTAACGCTTTGAAAAAATAAAACAATTTAACAATGTAAATAAAATAATAATTATTATATTGTTTGTGGCGTAGTGGTAACGCATTGGACTAGAGCGGCAAAGGTCGTTGGTTCGATCCTCATCTAATTTTTTTATTATTATTTTTTTTTTTAGTATTCTTGTAATGACCAAATATGTTGCTTTAAATTAAACATTTCCCCTTTTTAGTTATTACAGTAATTACTAATTACACAAGAAAATACGTGGTCCGCGTTTATGATTAAACACTACAACAAATTATTTAAAAACTTTTATATTATGAGTTGTAGTAAGCCATGAGAATTTTTCGGTAAAAAAATGTTTTTCTGTCATAAACTTCAAAGCATGCTATGTTTGAAATAATATAAGAATGAAAATTAAATAAATTTCCTTAGGTTGATATGGCTTAGTAGAAATGTTTTGAACTAGAGTGGCTAAAGTCCAGGGTTCGATTGTGGCCAAGGCATTTTAGTTTTGTTTTTCAATTTATATTTTTTTGACGTGATAAAGTTTTACACCGCGTGTTCAGAAAATTGACAAGAAATGTTTCCCTTGGTTGTGGGCAATTACAAATCAACTGTAAGCATTACCTTTAATTTAAATGATTGATTTCTTAGGTTGGTCCTTAGGCTTTATGCCTCACACATAATATTATCGAATGATTTCGCGCGATTTAAATCCTTCAACAACTGTAGTGAGAGAATGGCTCATCCGATCCGAGCACTTCTGAAGTCAATTTTTGCGTAAAGAAACAGTGGTGGTTAATTTTTTTTAAATTAAAATAATTAATCTACACATAAATTTAATTTTAATTTGATGTACAAAATAGCGATTTACAGGGATTGACCGCACTATAGCGAGAGAACGCCCCATCTGGCTTGAGTAATTCTGATGCCAATTTGTACATAAAAAAATATGGCAGAAAATTTAGTTTAAATTAAAATAATTAATCTCAACATGTTATAAACGCTATCACGCAAAACACTTACGGCCGTGTTGATGAAACATCCCACCCCGATTTTTTTATTCTTTCTGTCTGTAAGGTTTTTTATTTGATGTCCCAACGCATGTAAAATCGTCCTTAAAAGCCCTTACTCTTTTGGTTTAAGGTCTACTTAAAGTACAATAATCCTTAAAAGCCTTTAGGTGGCAGTGGCCACTTGACATCAACATTATATATAAATTGTATCCGTCCTAGGACAGGCTGTACCCCCCTAGTTATATTATACCAATAAAGTTATTTTGCATTATTGTATAAATATTTCATAGATAAGTTGGCGATGACTTTGAATTGTGATAGTTGTGGTAGGATGTTAGAACCATTGGTATTTTCGAGTTCGATAGTGTTCATATTTTTTTTTGTTGAAGAATAAAATTGTACGCCATTTCGTTACTAAGTTAGCTAATTCCAGAAATACCACTAAAATGACAATTAAATAATTTATTACTTACGACTTTATTCTGCTTAAATAACACTGCAAAATAGTTTAAAGTAATCTAGAACATATTAAATACTAATAGCTTAAAGTTGCCATACTAAATTAAATTAAAATATTCGAGTATAAAAATAAATAAAAAATAGTAAATAAATCAAAAGCCACGCCCGGTTTCTCCACTCTGAAAATTTAAAGTCCAATAATAAATAATTGTTTTATTATTTTTATTTATTTAGTAATATTTACTGTGTGCAGAAGAATTATAATTTACATATAAAAATAATGTAAAAATAAGCACAGTTAATCAGTTAAATTTCATTCTAACATAAGAATCAAATTTTTTTTTTTGGATTTTATTAATTTTTTTTCATTTTTTCATTTTATAGCAAGTTCATTATATAAATATAATCGCTTATAAATAAGTAAATTTTGGCTGTAGAATTTTTAAACAAATCTAACAAAATATTGAGTTAAATCGCCCACATAGTTTAACTTTTCCATTAAATATTTCGGAAGATATCCATTTATAATTTTAAACACAAATATTATAACATTACATTTAATTCTTTGATCCACATTAAGCCTAATGAATTTAATAAAATAGATTTAGAAACCAATTTATTATTAGTAATATCTGCCATCTATTGTCCATTTCATTATTAAACTAACATAATAGTAGAACAAAACTCAAAATGTGGCCTAATAATGGAATTAAATATTTTAATAGCGGAATATACGGATAATATATTTCTAATACTTCTAAAAAATACAACTTCTTCGCGATCTTTTTACAAATGTTATACATATGTGACCTACAATTTAGTTTATTATTGATCATTACCCCTAAATATTTCATTTCATTATTTTGATCGATGAAAGGATCACCGATTATAATTTTACAATTACCTACATTACTATTTAAAATCATGTCTTTAGTTTTATCAATATTTAATTTCATCTTAGTCGTCGTTAATTTTATTAACAGCTACATGAACTTCATCATTTTCCAAATATAATAGTGCATCATCAGTAAACATAAGAAGTTGCTATTAGTTACCACTCGTCCAATATCATTAATGCAAAATTAAAAATAAAAATACTCCCAAAACCTTTCCTTACGGAACGCCCATATAAGTGGTGTAATTTCGGAACAAATTACTTCATTTACTTTTGTTTGCTGCGTCCTATTACTCAAATATGATTCAAACCATTTTAATTCGATATTCGCAATGCCATATTTACTTAGCGTTAGTAACAAAATGTTCCTATCTGTGGTTTCAAATGCCCTCCGTAAATCCAAAAAAACTGCAACTATAATCTTATTGTATCACCAAGTTAATTAGACTTTCACAGCTATTTTTATTTCTGAACCCCGAGTTTTGTTCCGATATCATATTATTTGACTCAAAGTATTCCTCCAAGTGATGCAGACCTATTTTCTCATAAATTTTTGCCTGCATAGTTATCATATTTACAGGACGGAATTCACTAGACTTAATAGTGTTTTTTTCAATAAGTCTAATTAACGATTTTTTTAAAATCTTTGGAAATAAACCGCATTTTAAGGACTGTCCAAACTATTTGTTTAGTGATTTAATAACCAATTTCAAATCCTCAAATCCAATCTCCTTAAATCGAAATTTAGTAATTATATCAGGTATTAAATTCTCGTAGATTTTGTATTGTATACTAAAATTAATTTCGTTTATACTTGACACAAATTATTCATAAATTTCTTGGTAATTACATCATCTTGGTCATACAATATATTGTTGAACACGAAATCACCAATTTCTTTATGCTTTTTCCTTATTACTATAGAGCCTTTATTGTTCTCCACATGTACCTTTGATCTGGCGAAATATCAATTTTATCCATAATGCATCTATTTTTCACTCTATTTAGTATATTTTTATAATAGTTCCTAAACCGTTTATATTCATTCCACTCATTTTCATTATTAGAAAAAACTGCCACCTTACACACAAAGAAAAGATTGCTTTTAACAAACAAAACTTGCTTCAGTTAATAATTTTTACACCATGATATTCAACCTATCAAGCCACTTTATTAAATCAAGAACTGGCCTGAATGATCCAAGAATATTTCGATTTTGTTGTTTTAAGAAATACTATTTCGATTGAAGCATGTCTATCTAGTATTAATAATAGAAATTTCTTTATTAAATATAGAAATAATTATAATATATCAAAAATTAATATGAAGCAATCCGCTTGCTATATTTAAACAAATTTTATTAAAATTTGATACATCTCTGCTTAAAATCGAGTATACATAATTACTTTAATAAAGTAATTCTTTGCTTATTTTAACAAAATACTTGCTATACATGAAAACAAAAATTATTAAAATATGGTAATAATTTTAATACGCCATTGATTAATATCGAGAAAACCGCTTGCTGTCTTTAATCACAAATTTCATTAAAATTGAATCTCGAATAAAGCAATTGTTTGCTTTTTTAAACAAACTCTTTGCTATATATGAAAACAAAAATCATTAAAATAGAACAATAATTTGATACAGCGTTTATTTATTTCAAGAAAGTCGCTTGCAATTGGTTGCTTTACTTAAGAAAATACTTACTTCATTTCGATAGCATTTCTGCTTGATATTAGTAAATTATTTATTATGATTAGGTTCACAAAAATCGCAGCTTACTACCCTACCCTAACAAACAACTTCTTGAATGAATATTCTAAACACTTAAACCGAGAACAATAATTATTTGCTATTGCTGAATATCTTCATTAAAGGGATTTATTAAAATAATAAAAATACATTTGGTTGTTTTAAATAATTAAAATAAAATTTCGTTTTATTTTTATTAAAAAGATATTATTACAGATTATACTCTTAATTTAAATATAAATTTTTTTATTTATAATATATTATAAGTTATTATTTTTTAAATAATTAATTAAAATTATTTTAGGATTTCAGTTGTACCATCGTTTCGTTTTTTGTACTTTTTTTCGCAAAAATAATTAATTTTTCGATATGTATTAGTTATATACATTATATATCTTTTGATTTATATTAAAAATATATTATTACAGATTATACTCTTAATTTAAATATAAATTTTTTTATTTATAATATATATTTCAAAATAAGCATAAATTATTATTATTAAATATTAGTTATTATTTTTGAAATAATTAATTAAATTTATTTTAAGATTTCAGTTGTACCATCGATTCGTTATTTGTACGATTGTTCTTTGCAAAAATAATTAATTTTTCTATATCTATATATATATATATATATATATATATATATATATATATATATATATATATATACATATATATATATATAATATATATATATATATATATATATATATATTTATATATATATATATATATATTATATATATATGCATTATAATAGAGAAAATTATGACTTATTTGTAAATGATTACATTATTTTTGAAAATTTTAGAACTTTCAAACATTTAACTACTTAAATAAATCCTGGTTTTATACACTTTGTACCATCCGATAAGGTATGTAATACAATGGGCTTTATAAAAGACGAGTTCAGAACAATAAAAATATATAAATCAGATATAATTGAACCATTTGTAATATACACTTGATAATGATCATCATATCGAGTTATGTTTACTTTTTGAGTAACAAGTATAACATTCGAATTTTGATAAACAATATCAGTTATTTTTTGCAACATCTTTTTATGTTTATTAAAGATATAGAAATTGTTTTTGTAGACAGTTCCTTTAAATTCAAGCGATACAGCTGACGAATATTCTATTATGGCATCAATCTGGAGAAATTGTTTCAACTCTGCGTAGAAAGGTTTTGTTTTCATTTCAGAAGTGTCACATTTTATGAGAGAAACATCTGAAACTAACCCATCGTTTTTAAGTATCCGTAAAGCAAATTTCATTGCACATTTTTTGGCAAGCGAAAGTGAGAGATTCCTCCTTGAAAATGTAGAGTTCGTGTAATTTTTCATTTCACGGTGCTTCGACTCATACCTCATGCACCAATAATGTATTAAAGGCCCTGATTTTTTGATAATAGTAGGATAATGGGTCAAGAGATGGTGTTTTGGTTTGATCTTATCCTGAAACAAATTTTCATATAGTAAATTATGTATGGAGATGTTTTTATCAAGCCACTCAATATCTTTACTGGTAAATGATTCTACAAGTAAATTATGTGTTATATCTTGTAAAATTATTATGTACTTCCACACTCTGTCATTTTTTGGAACAAGATCTCCCAAAAATAATGTAATATACTTTAATAAACACACACTTTCCCTAGCAGAAACGTGTAATTTTTTCTTTTTAATATGATCGATTTTTATTGGCGCTCCACGCGAATTAATCTCCATTTCACCAAAATCAAAATGTTGGTATCTATAATTAAATGTCTCCAAAGTAAAAAAGTTCCTTTCAATTATAAAATAATGAAGAGAATTAGCTAACCCATATTTTATTATTCCTTCCATGATGTATTATGCATGATGTCCACGCAAAAATTAGATACAACATGAAAACTTTCAATTTCATTAAATATAGAATTTTACAAAATTCCAGTGGCTAAGTAATCATTTTTATACAAGTCAACTTTATAGTTGTCCTCATTTCTCAGAAGCATAGGAGATTCGCAACTATGCTTCGACATATCAATTTTGGAAACTTTACAAAAACGGCAACATTTGTTATGACTAAATGATTTGGAGAAACCTAGAATTGAATTCAATCCCAGATTATCCCCAATTACAAGGCCTAGAACAAAATGTACCGTAATAATCTCGTTAGCTATTGTTAATGAAACACCATCTGTTTCGAGATTCTTAATTGTCTCAATTAATTGTGCTAAACATTTTCGAACTCCAAACCGTTTGAGGTCTCTTAATTTGAGAAACATGGCAACAAATATGTTTTCAGCCGAAGCATATTTTGAATGTAAACTTGGAAAATTATAATAAAAAGCTGCCAGTGACTGTGCTCCCGATTTCGAGCAAAGAGGATTTCCAGGTTCGAAGTCGTCATAGTATAAATGGTAAGGTATTACGATTTTTTCTTTAAAAGAAATAATTTTTTTTTTGCCATAACTCACCTTGAACAAAATTTGAAATTTTGCCAAGATTATTTGTAAAATCTATTTTCGTTTCTAAAAGGTTTGAAGTATTTTCTATCGTTTGATGTAATACGTGTGGCTGTTCAAACATTTTTTTTATTTGATGCTCGATAGGCATTAAAACTCCTTCTGTATTATTAGTATCCAAAACAGACACACCATTTCGCACTGTTTCTTTTATTTTAGAATTAATAAGAAACCTTTCAGGTGGTTTATAAAAATTATAATCTGATAAAGTTTTTAATATTAAATATTCTGAGCTCGTTTTTTGAAAGGAATCGGAACAAAATTTTAACATTTCTTCGACTGTGGGTTGAATATTGGAATCAATAAAAGGAATTAGTTTTAATAATTCGGAAAACATTACGTGAAGTACATCAGTTAATTTTTTTAGAAAATGATCAAGTAATGTGTTTGTAACGTTACTATGGCTTGACATTTCAGTAACGAAAGCCAGTATCGATTTGTTGATTTTTGCTTTGTACTCTACGATGTTAATATTCAAAGCTTGTTGAGGTACGTTAAAAATTTGTTCAGGATCAACCTCACAAATTGGCTCAAAATTAATTATAGGTATATTAGTATGTTTTGTTTCAGAGTTTAATGTGTGAATGGAAATGTTTACAGGAAGAGTATTTTCCTCTGTCTCGTGCTTTTTAATTAAATGTCTCTTAAAAGTTGATATATTTCAAAAAACTGATGGACAGTTTATTTGACATTTAAACTCATCAGTAGTTTTCAGAAAATGAATGTACTTTAAATGTGATATATACAGTTCAGCTCTTTGAAACTGCTGAGGACATAAAGAACAATTTAACATGGTGAGAATGTGTGTTTTTATCAAGGCAATGAATTCTTTTTCACGGGAATGAATTATATTTATATTTAATATAATTGATAAGTATTATTTTGGTTAATTGACAATTTTACTTGAAAATTTAAAATTTCAATTAAATCTAATTTAAACGATACATATTTCAAAATTTAACAGTAAAATATATAAAAAAAAATTCCCACTATTTTATATTATTATTATTCTAATTTATCGATATCAACAATAAAACTTCTGATTTCGGGGATAACCGTCGAATGTAAACTAATTTCGTATAGATAAATTTGAATGAAATCCCAAACTTTTTGACTTTCAATCGGATATTTTAAATTAAAAACATAAAACATTTTAAAACAAATATCAAGACACTTAACAAAATTGTCAAATTTGTAATAAATACCGTCAAAAATAATTGAGTACTGGTAATGTTTACCATCCGAAATAACAGCAATTAATGGTTGCAGCGTGATGTTATAATTAAGATAATGCTGCTGTTTCTCTTCGATTATTTTCTGTAGTTTGATCACAGAGCCAACTTCTATCGCGAATGATTTTATGGAGTTTTGAATGGATGGTTTCCACACAGTTGTTTTCAATTTGCTCGTGAGTCTTGTTGAAGGTTTTAAAATATAATGTATGTACTGGAATAATTTGTAGTTTTTATAGTCTGTAAACAAAATTGAAAAGTTAATATCAATATATTAAAAGTTATTAACATTGATCCTTAGCTCTATACAATTTAAAATAATTAAATTACCTTCGTCTTTTGGTAGATTTTTTATTTCTTCCCGAACGGCTTTGTTTTTAATTTTGCTGCGTAAAATACCAGGAATCTTCCTGATAAATGTATCCCATTTATCATATAATTTAAAAGATTTGTCCGGATAAATGATGTCAAAATCAATTTCGATCTGAAAATAAATTTATATATCGAAATTTATATATATAAACTTAATCCCAACATAACCCACAAAATACACCTAACCCCGTAATCCAACACACTACCTAAACCACCCACTAACTAACCCATTATCCAAATCACTAACTAAACCCGAACTGAACCTAAACCAAAATATCATATATTTAAAATACAATAGCGCACATTGAAACCCGGTCGGCAAGTAGAAATTCAATTTTCAAAGGTTATTTTTCCGTACGTTCGGAGGTACAAAAATCAAACAGTGAAAACTGAGATTTTTTAGGTATCCATATCTCTATGTCCGGTACTGTATGTACAAAATAAATAAATTTACCAATCTAAAGGCTGTGGCTGATTTTAAAAGCGGCCAGCTATTTAGGATAGTCGTTGCCATTAAGGTTTTTTTTTTTTTAATTCGCTGTGGCGCCCTCTAGCAGTTCCCTTCCATTTTAACACAACGGTCTCCCACGGCGTCTGCATGTACGATAACCATTTCTTATTTTCCTCAAAGTCGGCTTCTTCTTCCAATAAAATTGTTTCTAAATAATACAAAATTAAACAAACAATATTGTTTACTATTTTATAAATTACAAATTAGCAAATCATATTTTATACCTAAGTGATCATTTACTTCTGGTGATATTTCGTTTGAGGAACACGATAACGGCTGATTTTTATAGAGACCAACTTTTTTCAATTTGTACGAGCTATTGCGGAATTTGTTGTACAACTTCCCCGATGGTTTTTTTCCCCCCTTATAATAGAGTTCCTAAATAATGAATCAAGAAATGGTGAAATTAACTATAAATTAAAATATGTAGTTATACATTTTATTTGTCACATTTTTGGGTAAAGTGATGTTACTGAGTACAGCATGAAAATCATGTAAGGCGCTTATTTTTCGAACATTTTTCTTAACGGGGCTATGAATACATACAGTTTTCAGAAAGTGCAACCCATATTTTCCGATAAAATTAGTTATGTATTTATTTAGAAATGCTTACATAAATATAGTATTGTATTTATAATCAGTTTTTATTAAAAAACAATAAGAGTAAAATGAAATGCATGTTTTTGTAAAATTTAAATGGAAAAAATTGAATATTTTTGGAAAAGTGTAAATTTTTTCGTAAAATATGAGTTTTTTCAAGGAAAATATGAGTTGCACATAATAAAATAAAGAACAGCAATCTTGTAAAGAAAAATTATCCAAAAATCATACATTACGATGTGATAGTTAGTAATTTTAATAACAGAAATATTAATTTATTTATATATTTCATCCACTTAAAATGTATATGTATTATTTAATTAATATGATCAAATATTTGCCTTATCTTCGCCAGTAAAATAGCTAGCTATTTCTGAACTAATTTTTTGTAACAGTGGAGCGCTCATACTCTTCTCTCGAACCACGAACTCCTGTACGATGATCTCAGTTAACAATTTTCTGGTTTCGTCGTCCAAACAGCCTATATACTTACTGCCAAACAGTATATATACTTACTGATTAATTTTTCTATTTTGAAGATATTTTAATTCGTCAGAAAACCATAATTATTATTAATATTTTCGTTTTTCATCAAGATAAAATCAATCATTATTATTTTATTAAAACATATTTCATTATTCAAGTCACAGGCCAAATAATAAAAGTTCATCATTACTATGAATTATTTTATCTCTGAATTTATCTTTATTTTAATCCAAATGTTTAATTATCTGTTGTTCACTATCCGGAGTAATATTTTCATTAATTCTAATTCTTATTGATTCATGATCAGTCATTTTTATATCATCATTAACCAGAGCAACTATACGTTATACTGATCATTAACTATCGCAAAGTCAATTAAAGATTTTGATTCACCATCCATTCAAATATATTGACTAACTATTTGATAACAAACTATATTCTCAGTTTTTAATTTAGCAAAATTATTATTTTACTAATTAATGTTAAAGTACTACTTTTTCGTTAAACCCACATAATTCATCCATAATATCCTTAAAATCTTAGAAACCAATTTGCACTCATATTCAAATAGCCATTAGCCCTGTCAAACAACGACAAGTATAGTTTAATATTGCCAAATTTAAGCTTTAATGCTAAATACCATAGTTCAAAGCTTAATGTCACTTTTTGGATAATCGCATACTACCATTTATTCTTAATGAATATCATAACACCACCTGTATCTCTTGGTAAAGAATCAGATCTTACAATTTTGTAATTATCCATCATAACAATATCGTCTTCGTCTTCTTCAACTAATTGAGTCCCGCTCAAACATACAAAATCCGGTTTCTCCATATTCAAAATCACTTCAAATTCACTAAAGTTATTGATAACACCTCGAATATTCAAATAAATACATTTAACTAAATTTATTCTGGTGTTAATATTTGTTTCAAATTGTTAGAAAAGCTTTCTTCTTTCTGCTTGAATTTTCATCCATACATTGCATTTAAGAATATCCAGAGCACTGTGATCTATATTTAAAGAACAATGGCAGCTTCCCATACATTGTTTTATTTGAAATTAAATTTCAACGTCTTTAAATGAAAAATATCTTATTTAACTCATTGTGATTTTCTGAGCTAGTTTGTGCAAGATTTTTTGTTAGAGAAGGCGGGAATTAATAGATATTCAGTGTTGAACTTTTGAAGGTTATATTGACAAATCTCATGAAGCGAACTTTAAAACGAAATAGTCATATAACTTTTGATTAAACATTATTTTTTTACTCGGCTTTAACTAGATAATATTATAGTTTAGAAAAACGTAGATAATTAATTGATTTTCTTTCGGATATGTGTCACTTTTAGACGTTTAAGTTTTTTTTTCAAATAATTTTTCGCCATTGTTCTTTGTAGGTACCTAGCTATCATTATTCACTTTAATACAATTCATACATTTTTTTATTATCGTTTGAGCATAAATGTTGGCCTTCTCTAACTTCAACACACTCAGCACAAATATTATTTCCGCTATACACCGCACTTTTATGCCCAAAGCCTAAGCATTTGTAGTATTTTCTAATAAAAATTTCATCAAATACAGCACATTTATCAAATCCTAAATTAACTTTTCCAGTAAAAATTAATACATTATATACATCCAGATCCACTTCTATAACTGCATTAAAAGGTTTATATCTTCTATTGGTTTTATACGTCACTTTAGCGTTAATTTTACTATTTTTTAATCGATCGTTTTGATATTTTAAGCTATTAGTCAATTTTTGATCACTTAATTTTTAAGATATATACCAACATTCTTCAATTTTTCAGCTGAATCAACGCCATCACATGAAATTATGACTGAACCATCTCTACTTTTTGTCAACCTTGATACTTTTATGTTGTTACTAACGGGATCAATTTTGTTTTTTATAATTTTTTTACATTCAAACTATCTTGACTATTAACTGGTTTGAATAAAACACTTTGCTGTTATCAGCACAAACTGTTTCATTCATTATTTTATTGTCATTTCTTTCAATGTTCTTTACACCTTCTACTAAATTTTCTACTGATTTTATCTGTGCACCAAAAGATTCTTTAATCTCTTTAATTAGAACATTAATATTGTTTATTCCACTGATGAATAAATTTTTATTTTCTTGGGATTCTACACACAATATTAATTAGAAAAAAATAAACAATGAAGCCGCGCCCGGTTTCTCATTTGGATATCCCAATGCATCCAATCCGTTTCTGATTATCAATTAAATCCCAACACAAAAAATTAACTATTTTAGTGCTCGAAATTTTGTTAAGTGAATTTTTTAATAACACGACTTAGTACTTTGTAAAAAAATTGTTAAAAAATATTTTGCTCTGAATACAAACATCTATGGTACATTGTTTTTCCGTCAGCGTTACCTAAAATTCAACTAAAATTATTGGTAAACAAAAATACTTCACATAGCCACTGTTTTTATTTGACAGAAGACAAAATTTTTTATAAAAATGATTTTATTGGAAAGGTACACTCCTCAAGGTCGTATTAAAAATGGAAGATAAACAAAAGCACTATTGGTTATTTTTAAATTAATTTTGTTAAAATAAACTAAAAGTGGAATAACTTTTGAACCATCAACAATTTGATAAAACTTAGTTAAGCCAATTTGGTTAGAAATGACTACCCCTATCACCCTACTTTATTTGATCCTATACACTTCTAAAACACTAAGTTTATTTTATTTATCTTATTAGCTTATCTACGTAGTTCTGTAAATAACAAAAATATTTCTAAAGACGCAACAATAAAAAATTCAAACGAGTTCCGCTTCGTTTTTTGAATACGAAATTTTTGTCTAATCCGAAAGTATACAGGGTCAAGTTGACAAGGAACAATTTTTTTAAATTCAACATTCTGAATCAGACTGAAAGTTTGATTAACAAATTATCTACTCGTGTAGACAATGTATGTAGACAATCCATGCATCAACAATATTTGTTCCCATCTGCCAAATGAGTGAAATTTTGATTTATTACAAGTGTGATTTGTAGCCTTTATAAACATAAATCGACGAGAGATTAGTACATAACCCAATTTAACCTGTATTATTTAACTCTATTAAAAATTTTGTTTACTCGAAGTTAAATCAAATAAAATTTTACTCTAAGAATTTCTAGAATTATCAAAAACAGAAATTTTAGATATACGGCGAACTAATGTTTAACAATTATATTGATTATAATTAGTCTTTGGCTAAAAATATTAGGTGTAGTAAAAAGTCATGTTGTATTTTCAAAGGTTAGTTTTAGAATCAGTTGTGTTTAGTCCTTTGACGAGTCAAGACGTGTTATTTTATTGTATACTTGTCGAGATACGTGTTCAATAAAGAAAAACTTTTTTTCACTCGACCCAGTCGCAATGGACGAATTTGTTCTTTAAGAAGACCATTTGCGAAACTGCATAATCTTCCCCTTTTATTCCAAGAAAAACGCAACTATCGCTACAAAGAAATATTTGCGACATTTATGGAGACGTATTAGATGTCAGAAAATGTCAACGCTGGTACAAAAAATTCAAATCCGGAAATTTTGACTTAAAATATGAGCCTCGAAGTGGACTAGCCTGTACAGTAAATGAATCCGCCATAAAATCTGAAATTGAAAAAAAGCAACTTTAACCATCAAAGAACTGTCAAATATAACTGGCATAAAATGGTTTATCACTCAGAAGTGTCTGAAAAAAATAGATCAATAAATGTTAAAAAAAATAATTTAAATTTGTTCAAAAAATACGATATGACTTTTTACTACACCTAATAGAATTTTTACTACGTGAAGTGCAGTTAGGCTTAACATAAAGGCAGCGAAAATTCCAACAATTAGAAGAGGCTCTGGAAACACAAATATTCAGATATTTAAGAATTATTTACGAAAATAATTGGCATTAGCAAAATAGTTGTTTGCTAAAGTGTAGGAATTTAAACGTTTTCCCGGCTAATCGATTTATAAAAAACGTAAGAAAATAAAAAAACTTTTAAAAATATTGTTTAGCTCATTAACCAAAATTAAAGATATTTTTCCCGCCAACAAGATTTACCGAAAAAAAAAAAAACAAAAATTTCTGAAACAATGAAACAAACCTCTAATTGAGACAATTTTCAAAATTCACCTGTCTTCTCCTGACCAGGTTTCTTCACCAACACGACCTACCACTGCTGCAGGAGAAACAACCTTGTCCAGATCTATGGGATACGAAAATGTTAGTGAAAAGGAATGGATCGTAGATTTAACCGGTTTGGGAATTCCTCAGGTTGATTTGAAAACCGTAAAATTAGGTAAAACATTTCATATACCTTTCAAGAGAGATTTCATATTCTGTATCTTAGAACTGGGGCTGATTTAGAGAGTGGAATTTCTAAATTAGACAAAACAATAAAGACCGCAGCATCAGGAACAAACTTGCAATCATTTTGAAATATTTTAAATTTAACGATAACTGGACATACATAAATTTTTCACTAAGGTCGAAATATTACAAATTCGACAAGCTCACAAAGTTTAAAGTTTTAATACCTGTTCAGCTAATTAATACCTTTGGTAAAATTAGTGTCCAAGTATCTTGTGTGATGTCAACTTCTTTTTTGTTCTGGCGCACCATAACTCCATATGAAACCTACAAGAAGTATCATTTAGAAAAGGGGTTAAACAAAAATTCCAAATGGTTAATGACGTGAGAAAATCGGTTGAACTTGCCTGATTGAAGTTTGTACATTTTTCAAAAAGTGATGAGTTGAACTTCCAAAAAGTTATGAAATACAGCGAATTCCCGATTTTTTTAACAGTTTCGCGAAAATTAAATATGCTGTTCAAAATTATGATATACAAATTGTAGGTAGAAGTTTAGGCAAGTTTTTGAGTACAAAACTGAAAAACCATATCCCTTTATAGTTACCTTCTAATTTGCTGTATAAATTGAAGTGTTCTTGTGGCGAACAATATGTAGGACAGACGAAACAATTGTTAAAAACAAGTGTACCAACGAATTGACGATTCCATTGTCGACTTTTCAAATTCTCATAGTACCGTTACAAATCATGTAAGGGACAATGGCTACTCATTGCCTTTAGAGGATTCTGGAGTTTTAAAGTAGGAAAAAAACCTTGATAGATGTTAAATTTTAGAAAATATTTATTTAAAGAAATCGGATTTCAAACACTAATTTATTAAGTGTCCAAGAAGTTGTAACAGCACGTTTCGATTGAATGCTAGCTTATGGATCAAACCGCACTGTTAGCAGATATCCAGGGGACTCTACAGCTGCAGCGATTTGCCAGCTTTGCTCAGCCTTGGGGGGGTCCATACTGCGAATCCACCTGGATCGTGAGAACTGCACAAAAACAACAAAAAAAAAATCACATTACGCACGAACACATCTGTCCCACACCTCACCCTCCGATCATCTCCCGAAATTCAAGTAAACTCTACACAATCATATTTTTTCTTTGAAAAATCGTTATAATTATTTTAAATTAAATAGTACAATCATTATGCTCTTTTTATGTACACCCAGAGAACTAAGCGTTTGCGACAACCGAATCAATTGCCCTACCGAATTATTCGGTCCTGTATACATATTAATTAAACTTTACGACAACCTCTTTTTATTGTTTATCAGAACTGAAAAAGAAGTTGTAACTAACTTTTTTTAGTTAGCCTAAAGGAATTAGCTTGTATGAAGAACGAAATATACTGTATTACAACCGACCATTGGTTGAGCTTATCGATCATTCGGTTGAATTAATCGAATATTCGTTTAGGAATATTACAAATTATAGTTGTCGTGATCACTGATCGATTGTAATAACAGACTTGGTTATTAAAGCAACTTTCTTTGCACGGTTAGTGCAATACTATTTCGGTTACTACATAATCAGAAGTAGTTGACACAACCGCATTAAATTGTTTTCTCCAACCGAATAGGATTGTTGCCATTTCATTTAACCAAATTAGTTTTATTAAGAAAAAAGTAGAAATATCCTCCCCCCACCCTTTATTTTACCACAGAGTCAATATAAATGTATCGTCTCTCAAAAATGAGAACCCTCCTTTACTTGAGTTCAATTATATTGGTAGTTCGGTTTCGTACTCAAAAGTACAACCTACTTATCAAGTAGCTACGACCGAACTACAAAAATACAATTCTCGCTTAATACCTTAAGTGGCAAGCAGAACGTACTGACTTAGCGAATTATATTCGGGTGTGTATTTATGCCAACATGGAATTCGTTTATCATGATTGCGGTAGAGTTTGCCACAAACGCAATTCGTTTGGACTAATCGATAAGGTAGTTGTCCCGACACCAATTCGGTCATCGCAACTAGATTAAGATAAAATGTCATATAAATCGAAAACTACATATAAAAAAAATGAGAAACAATAATTGTATATCATAGTTTCATTGAAATTCCATTAGATTTTTTTACAATTCGTCATAAAAAAATTGTTTTTGAAACGCAAGAAAACTATTGCGTTTGTTCGGGGGAACCAAAAAATCGCTTGTAAATGTCAATAAAAGTTTTCCAGGATACTTTGATTTACACAAATTGTTTGCTATTTTTGTTATATGCAGTTTTCGATCCGCCATTGATTAGGTGTCAGTATATCGCCTACATTATAAAACAATTTATATTATTCATGTGGTGTTCATGTTTACAAAATAACCACAAATCATTTTGTAATTTTTTCAAATAGTGAATCTACCCTCTCCTCATATAACACCCTCTTCATTTTGTATTATTTAAACATGACATATTCTAAATACGATTATAATATTTAGTTGTAGCAACGGAATTCCAAAATAAATAATTCCACTTTGATATTTTGGTACAACGACAGAATGATATGATTACATTGAACTACAATATTGTTCTCGCAACAGCATTCGTCAGTTAGTTTTGTTCGCAGTTGTCACAAAAGCCTCGTTTAATTGGTGTAACAAAATTACGTTTGTGGCAACTGAAACGAGGTTGATACTTTAAAAACTATTAGGCTCATTCGGTTCTCACAACGAATATCTAGGAAATTAGCATCAACGGAGTTGAAGATTTGGAAACGAAGTTGTTGCAACTATCTGTGCATTAGTGGCTACCGTAGTTTGTTTGTACCAATCTCAAGTCAATTGGTGCTACCGAAATTATGTTGTAGCAACTACAATTCGTTCATCGCAATGGAAAGTATTTTCTCGCAACCTCATGCCAACGAATCATTTCTCTCAGTGTAGTTACTAAAGACAATCTGCTTTTAATTTATTTATTTTTTTATTTTATTTTTGTCGTAGTTGGTTTATCTTGCGCCCCGCGTTATACCGATAATTATGTACACCCTGTACGAATTTCCATGCGTAAACACGAACACTGATGATACGGTGAGCTCTCCGCATCCAGATGTCGTCGCACCTAAAAAAAAACTAAAAGCAAAATAATACACGCCCGCTTGCGGAAGATTACCTCTTCAACGTTCGCAGGTCTTCAAATCAATTAATTTAAAAGCAAACACAAAACAAAATCAGATTAACTTCACGGATCACAATTTTTAGCTTAGTTCGAACACTTATACTCGATATACAATATGATGTGGTTTTGGTGTTTGCTTTTAAAAGGGAATATTAGCCATAAATACAAAATTAAATAAAACTTAACCTAAAAACAAAAATAAATAAATTGATGATAATTACGCCTTCCGGATTCTTGTGATTCAATCGGCTATCCAGCTGCTCTCCGAAACGATGTGGTGTTGTTGCCAATTGGATTTGTTGTCTTCTTCTTTTTTTCTGATATGTGGAAATCACGGGGTGTAGTATTTATTACCGCTCGTTCCGTGTTTGAAGGCAATAACCGTCCCCAATGAGTACAACGACTATCTATAGCTGGATCACGATAATCGCAGAATAACCCTCTCCGATATCCAATATCTACTGGGCAGGGCGTGGCCGTCTTTCGTTTTTGGCGTGTCTTTTTATGTTTCACTTGGATTCAGTTACGTTCACTTATAAGTTTTTTTTTTCCCTTGTACCATAACCATGGAATTTCACGTTTAACAGAAAAAAATAATAAATGCAATGCCACAAAATGGATACCGTCAACTTAATTGTCGTTTAACTGTTGCACGGTTTTCCCCACAACTATGGGTTCATTTGATCAACATTCGGTTAATTTTGATCACTAACAGTTCGATATATTATATTTCCTTTTTTTTTCCAGTTTTGTTTGGAATTTATCTTTATAATTTTATATGAAATGTCTCACCAATTTGTGTTTTTTTTTTTCTCTGTTACCGGACTGACCGCTCGCCTTCCAATCTCGATCCCAAAAGAAAGGTTTTTTTTTTTTGTTTGACCTTTTCTGTTTGCCAAATAAAAAAATATAGGTTTGTCTCTTTTTTTCCCGGTATTCATTTGTCACTACACAGTCGCCATCTGCAGTAAATACCTACACTAACCAAATAAAAAAAAACCGCTAGATTGACCGGTTCATTCAAGAATCAAACCAACTACTATTAGGGTCACTTTACAAAAAAAATTACGCGCCCCAAAATCAATCCATCTACTAAAGCATGCACGATCGCATCGTTACAAAGTTTCCAAATTTTTGTTACATCATTAAGATAGTAAGGTTTAAATCCAACAAACAATTATATTTATTACAATCATGATGCTTGCTTTACGATTGATTTGGAACTTCAAATATGAGCGTAATATTTTTTCACACAAGTTAGGAACTCGATACAAAGGGAAAAACAATCAAAAATAATATTTCCATTGCCTACGAATTGTCACATTTTGTGTACACAATCTACGTCAAAAATTATTGTCTACGCTATTGTCGATATTTGATATTTTCTCATACCACAGCTCGCGGTCTGTATAAGTGTTACGTTTTAAATGATATTACTTACCTTATTAATTAAAATTGTCATTTGTTTTTTAGACCAATTCCCTAATTTAACACGATTTGCACGGTTTCGAATAACAGGCCATCTTCTAGAACCAATCCACCATGACATACATCATGGATGTAAATCGATTTCAAGTTCCTTTTAGGAATTTCTAGTTTAATTTATTTTATTGCTTAAAAAAGTGTTGTATTGGCTTGATTCCTCAAGGCTAAATAAAATGCTAAAATTAGATTTAAACATTTCCAAAATTACAATTGCAAGACGACCAGATTTATGTATTATTTTTCCAGATATGTTGTTTTGTTACCAACCCAATTTTTCGCCCCAAAAACCCTGGATTACAATATTTTTTCATGAAGAAATAGCTAAAATACTAAGAACGATTGAATCTCATTTCTACGAAATCATTCTTAATGGTAAATTGCTAAAAAATTTCCATTTCAAAAAAATCCTTGGTACTTGTTTCCATAAAATTGAGTTGTTCGCTAAAAATAACTTTGGCATATAAAACTTCAAATTTATAAAGTAAAGCTACTTTAAGAATAATGATTGGCCAATAGTTTCGCTGTTCATAATTCCATTGTTACATACATAAATTATTTATTGAATTACACATACACAGTATCGTAATTTTTTTTGCGCACACAATATCAAGGTAAGCAGAAAACTTTTTATTTTGTTTTGTTAATTTTCTTGTTTTCTCTTTAGTGGTTTTTTTTTGTAAAGTTCAAAGTGAAATTTATGCTACCTTATGCTTTGTGGAAATTACATAATTTCCCTACACACCGAAAAATAATACAAACAAAATAATTGTAAACTTTTTATTTTCGACTGCGATTTTAATAAAAAATATTCAAAAGAATAAATAAGGAATGGGGTAATTTGCGGGTATAGCGGAAAAATTGGATGAAAAATTAAAAATTAATAAAAAATCATTATTTGCAAGTTTGAAGAAATTATTTTTTTGGTTGGTGGTAGTGGTGGATGGTCTTGGCGCGTAAATCGCTAAAAAATCGTAATCTATAGCTATATTTAGGTAATACACAAAAAAGGAACGAACAAAATTTTTTTTATCGATTTCTGTTTTTTAATTTACTTAAAAAGGATTTATATATTTTGAATTGAATTTTTCGGTTCTTAAAAATATATT
Organism: Tipula helvola; assembly: GCA_963556165.1. Classification (NCBI taxonomy): domain Eukaryota; kingdom Metazoa; phylum Arthropoda; class Insecta; order Diptera; family Tipulidae; genus Tipula; species Tipula helvola. The sequence continues at coordinate 82,763,512 of OY744482.1, read as the reverse complement.
TAATCGGCTTATAATAAAATATGTAACCTTAAAATTTTTTTATGGTAAATGCATAATTCGCGTACATAAAATATAGGTAAATTATGAGCTACGTATCGAAATTTGCATGTCATTTCTTCGTATACACAGTTTTTTTACTCATGATGCAATTTCGTGTTTTTTGTTGTTGGCTTAATGTTTAATTAATTAGTCCAACAATAACTTAAAACAAATAACAAGAATGTGTAAATTAATTTATGGAATGCGATAACACGCCGCATGGTATATTTAGAACGATGTAAAGAAATGTTTTAAGTCACGGTTGGAATTACATCATGCTTGACGATATGAATCACAATACATACACTAAAAGATAATCACAACCATAATTAATTCAAAAACAAACAAAAAAAAAATTTAGGCTATTAAAATCTAATTTTCCATTGTAGAACAAATTTTCATACATAACTACAATATTATTTGGAGTTTGATTCGAGAACACACACGCATATCAATTTTTGTTATGCCACTCAATCACCTAAAACTGTCATAATAGTAATTATTTTAAATTTTCCAAATTTTTCATCTTCGTATGTGACATGAAAAAATGTAGAACACACAAACATACAAAAAAATTAAAACATCAAATGAGAGAAAATCCACTCGAACATCGTTGTTTTATGATATTTTTAGATGCATTTCTCGATCGGTTTGTTCGTTCTACTTTTTCGTTTATTACTGCGGTTGTAAAACTACTTCTCATTTTCAAACACTTGAAAATTACTATTTTAATGTACCAATTAATATTTTAATTATAGTAAATAATATCTTTGTGTCCAAAAACCAGACAAATAAATTAATTTTTTACACAAATACAATTTATTTTAATGCATTACATTGAAGGATTTATCTAAAACAATAAAAAAGGAAAATTGTACAAATCAACGGATGTACTATACTGATCATGGTGTAGAGAGCAACAATGAAAAATTACATGTTTCCTTTTAAAATTATCCAAACAAAACTGTACATGTATAAAATATATATATAGGAAGAACCTGCTTTCTCTTATGACTCGCCTCTATACATAGTATAATAACAAATCTGGGGAAACTATCCAACAACAAAGCAATCACTAAGGAAAATTAATGATATATTGCGCTTGAAATTTTCCGAAATAAAATGAGATTAGAAAAAATCCGACATATCTTCTTACTATACTATATATGTCTACATACACACACACATAAATAAACCAAATCAAACCGCAAACTACTGTAAATGTGCTGTGAAAATTTAATATTACTGTAAGAACGGGGAAAATCGAAACAACCTTATCACATACATTTTAGGTTATAGATGATTATGAATGTCATCATGATGTTGCAATAATTTTAGTGTTGTGTTATGTTATTATTGTTGTAATTGGGTTTTTTACTTTTGTATAATGTTCAATGTTGATGATGATGTTGTTATATATATTAATGTATACGAATTTCGAATGACTAATGCGAAAGGATAATATGTTTATATATGTTTTGACATAATTATACGATTTAAATCTCCGCATTCAATGAAATAGCACACAATTTTGATAGAATTTGGCTGATGATAATGTGTTTGTACATAATATGAAATCTCACTTTATTAAAATTTGGATTATGAATGTCTGTATAGAATTCACATGTCCCCAAAGTCTTTCGAATAAGAAATGTTGTTATTAAGACCGCTACAGATGCGAAGATCAAATTTGTCATCCGATTTAGCAGACATACATGGAAGGAAATCGGCTGGCCACAAAACACAAATGATCCGATTTGGTTGGTTGGTCAGGCGGTCGGTTGGGATTTCCTTCCGTGAAATCAATACAATAAATCTTATCAATCTTTCTAGCCTGATATATTCCCGCTAGGGATTGCAATATCGATAATCGGTTAATTTATTAACCGATAAATTGGTCGAAAATCGTATTTTAATTTATCGATAATTTACGGAATTTTTATCGATAAATCCGATAAAAATATTTAGTTCAACCTTATCACACCAAAGGACATCATACATTTTGGTCCAAATGTGAAAATGCTGGCCAAAAAAAAGTTGTGCTACATTCTGTTACAACTTGTCCTCCTAAGCATTTGTTATTATGGCCCCAAAACTGCGGGACCATTGTACTTGGTTTTATTTTAGTTCAAAAAATCTGACTTATATGTACATATCGTTGATGTCAATTCATAATCACGTATCTCGATTTTTTGCGATTTTATGAATTACGAATTTTCATCATAAGATACGGCTCTGTGAATTGAAATAAATTTAAAATTTTCAAAAGGTTCATATAGATACGTAAAAATGTGAGTATATAAATTTATGAATTAACTTCAAAATTAAGCTCAATACTAATTTTGTAAAATGTAGGGACTGAAAAATGAATTTAAACGGATCTCATGAAAGATCTGATATTGACTTTTCCAGCGGTAGTGATGAATTGTGGTCAAATTATAATAAATCCGAGTCACTTAGCTCACAATGCACAGTTACTTCAAGTGTTTCACAATTTTTACCTATAAAAAATGTGAAATTGGTTGACTATTCATCAACTTCATCAGAAAATATCACTGATGAACACGATAGAGTGGCCGCATAGTATAAAGAGTTATAGTACTACCACCGTAGCTTCATCTATTATTTCTAATTTTTGATTGAGTAGTTCCGTTGAAATTTTCTATTTTGGTTCAACGAACGCAAAACCAATATTTCTTCCCCTTTTTCGCGGATTTTTCTAAAAAAAATTCAAAACGAATAAAACCGTAATATTCTTAACAATGGATAGTAAAACAAAATATATACATCCATAATGTATGAATGAAAATCTAAAAATGTGTTCATTTATAGCCCTTATTCTGTTGTAAGAAAAACCGGGTTTAATATTTGTAGTCTTACTTTGGCAATTTTACAACACCAATACCGTGTATTTTCATTCCGGAATGAAAAGTTTCATTTCGCTGAGAAGAAGGAATAGAAAAATTCTCTTTTTCACCTAGTTGCAGTGTTTACCACTAGAGTAAATAGTTTTATGAGTTGGTATTAAATAACAATTATCAATTTTTCGATAAATCAGAATTTTAAATTTTGTTAATTATCATTTGGAAATATTATACTTTATTCAATAATTTGTCATCACTATTTTATATTTGTTAAAATTCTAAATAATAAATTATATTTTAGAGCTTGGTACCAACTGTTGAAAGTAAAAAAAAAAAATTATTCTGAAGAAGAATTGGTCTTACTTTGGGCAAAATTTCATTCCTATCCGGATAGGAATAACTTTTACCAAAGTAAGACGGCAAATATTTTTGGCTAAACATTTTTATTCATAACTATTCGATTTTTGTGTTTTGTTTTGTTAACAGAATGAATGCCATTTTTTCATTTGGCACGTTATATTAACCCTTAAGAGACACACTGGGTTAAATTAACCCAGGTCTTTTTTTTTAACGCGCGCCATTTTAAAACGCGTAGTCCTTGGACCATCCGGCCAGTGGATTAGGGAAGTTTGAAATGTCCACTAATATTCACCTTTAGGTCAGATACAGTGCGTTTATAGAAGCTAAGCAATGAACGTCGTAAAAACAGGTATGGGTAAAAATCACCCAGTGTGTCTCTTACGTTAGAAAAACGTGTCATTTAAAAAATTCCTTTTGTTAAATATTGTGTGTTTGTGTTAAACTTATATAAGTTTAGTCTATTTGAACTAAAATATGTATATACAGAGAAACCTCTCTACAATGGACTGGACATCGACCGAACAAAAAAGTTGTCCAATGAAGTTAGGTGTCCCTTGAACTGAGGATTTGTGGTTGGGATTCTATTTCTTATCCGATTTTAATGAAATTCAGCATTCCCAATGGGATTGGGATTCTTTTGCATAAAGTTCTAGAATATGGCCAGTTAGGAAGAAACTTGGCCATTTCTTATCCGATTTTGATGAAATACTCAAATGATTTTCAGATAAAATTCTGGAATACGGCCATTTAGGATGGAACTTGGCCAATTCTTATCCGATTTTGATAAAATCCAGCATGTGCCATGAAAATGGGATGCTCAAACGAGTTTTAGATCAAGTTCTGGAAAATGGCCAAGTAGGAAAGAACTGGTCCATTTCTTATCCGATTGTGATGAAATTCAGCATGTACCATGGAAATGGGATTCTTAAATGATTTTTAGATGAAGTTCTGGAATATGGCCAATTAGGATGGAACTTGGCCATTTCTTATCCGATCTTGATGAAATTCAGCATGTGCGATGGAAATGGGATTCTCAAACAAGTTTTAGATGAAGTTCTGGAATATGGCCAAGAAGGAAAGAACTGGGCCATTTCTCATCCGATTTGGATGAATTTCAGCATTTACGATGAAAATGGGATTCCCCTTTTTCAATGGGATGAATATGGCCAATTATGAAGGAACTGAAATGGAAATTCGCTAACGAGTTTTAGACGAAGTGCTGGAATATGATCAATTTAGAAGGCACTTGGGCTTTTTTAATCCGGTTTTGATGCAATTCAGCATGTACTATGGAAATGGGGTTCTAAAATTATTTATAAAACAGGTCGGCCATATCCAAGAACTTCATTTAAAACTAATTTTTGAGTACTATTTCCATCCTACATCCTGAATTTTATCAAAATCGGATAAGAAATTGCCAAGTTCCTTCCTAATTGGCCTTAATCCAGAACTTCGTCTAAAACTCGTTTTAAAATCCCTTATCACATGCTGAATTTCATCAAAATCAGCTAAGAAAATCTTTTTAGAATCCCATTCCCATCTGCCGAATTTCATCAAGATCGGATAAGAAATAGCCAAGTTCCATCCTAATTGGCCATATTCCAGAACTTCATCTAAAAATCATTTTGGAATCCCATTTCCATCGTACATGCTGAATTTCATCAAGAACGCATAAGAAATGATCAAGTTCCATCCTAATTGGCCATATTCCAGAACTTCATCTAAAAATCTTTTTAGAATCCCATTTCCATCGCACATGCTGAATTCAATCAAGATCCGATAAGAAATAGCCAAGTTTCTTCCTAACTGGCCATATTCCAGAACTTTGTCTAAAAATCATTTAAGAATCCCAATTCTTCTACTTCTTTGCTCGTCTTCGATCAAATGATCTTTCATGTCTCAAGCCATCTGCATTCGATCTTAAGATTTCTGACAATCACTTCATTGAAATATTATTCAAATCTGATACAGTTTTGACATCCCGTACTAATTTTTATTGTGATAAAAAAAAAAGTCAATGTGGTACTGTTAAATGAACAGACTGGACGTCTGTTCTGAATCTTGTTGACCCGTCTCTAGCCCTTGATACATTTTTTAGCATTATTACGAATATTATGAAGCAGTGTTATTTTTATTCTCGGGTCAAAAACATCAGGCTTTTACAGCCTTGGATCTCCCATAATCTTGCCGGTCAAATTAAAAAGAGGAACCAATTTCGCAAAAAATTAAAAAAACATCCAAACGATATGCATTTACGCGAAAGGTATGATTGTATTTGCAGACAAATCAATGTCGATGTTAGGAGGGAGAAAGAGCTGTATTACATGAATCGGTTTTCAATTAATGGTGGTGACGTTAAAAAAAAATTGGAGCCTTGTTAATGAAATTTTAACAAAAAAGGCTAAAGCATCTTCCATTAGAAATATTTTATCCGATAGCGGCACTCTGCTTACTATTGATACAGACATTTCCAATGAATTCAACTGTTATTTTACTAGCATTGCTGACAAGTTAAGGTCAAAATTTTTCTCGAATATCACAGCATCCAATCACGACCTTCCGTATGATTACTGTTCGAAAACTTTCTTTATGACTCCGGTTTCTAACAGTGAAATTTTTGATATTATTGGTTCGTTGGAGCCGAAAGAGTCTGTCGATAATGAGGGTATCCCAAATATATGGGGCTATGTGCGTCAGTTGTTAATGTAATGACGCCACCATCCATATATAAATTGCGTTGAAAATAAAACACTTAACTTTTTGTTTAATTAAATTCAATTCACAAAAATGTTTTATTTAAATTTAAGGTACTATTTATTATTATTATAAATGAGTTTAGTTTAAGTTACTGTCCACCACTTTTGTTTGTTAAAAACGCGATAAAAATATTTTATATCAAATCAACTTACGTGAATAAATGGAAACGAGCAAATGTGTTTTTCTATACCGAGAAGAACGCGATGAGTAAACGAAATAAAATTGAGGCGGGTGAATAAAGTCAAAATGAATTGTTCGTTTTGTGTTTATTGGTTTTTGGTGTGTAGGAAAAACCGGAGCGAGTAGTACCATTCTGAAAGCTATTTCTAAGTTTATTAGCCCTGTTCTGGTCCATATATTCAATCTTTCTTTTGAACAGGGGGTAGTACCCAAGAGATTGAAATATGCTACTATTCTTCCTATTTTTAAAAGTGGTGATCATAGTGATAAGGGTAACTATAGACCCATTGCTCTCCAACCAGCCATTCTCAAAGTTCTTGAAAAAGCAGTAAAAAACAGAGTTATCATATTCTTTGATCTATGTAATACACTAAGCGTTCATCAACATGGGTTTCGCCAAGGTATGAGTACTGAATCGGCTTTATTGGACTTTTTAAATATTATTCATAATGGTCTAAACAATAGTAAGATCTGTGCTGGTTTGTTTATTGATGCTTCTAAGGCATTTAATATGGTGGATCATGAACTTTTATTGTCAATTCTGTATGATATTGGGTTTAGAGGTATTTCTAACAAGTGGTTTGCCTCCTACCTAGATGATAGGGTTGTAAGGGTCAGAGTCAATGACACTTTTAGTGATCGTAGAGCTGTGAATGTTGGTGTACCGCAAGGATCAGTGCTTGGTCCTTTGCTGTTTCTAATTTATACGAACTCTATTTTTAAACTTAATTTGAATGGTCACAGTACTGGATATGCTGATGATTTAGCTTTAGCTTATTCTGCGGGGTCTGCCAGTGGTGTGATTTCTATGGCTAATTCCGACCTAAAGATCTTACATAAATGGTTTGATAAGCATTTCCTGATACTAAGTGATAAAACTAAGTTTATGTGGTTTAAAATTTCTGGTATTACAGCCGCGCCTATTCGTTCCCAAGTAATATATCATAGTGCTTCTAAATGTACTTCTGGTATTTGTCATGTGGATTGTTTGAATATCGAGCTTGTCAATTCTTTTAAGTATCTAGGAATTCATTTAGACACTAACCTTAATTGGAAAACTCATGAATCCAACCTAAAAAGTTACATGGCATCTGCCTCACGTATTTTTTATCTCCTCCGTAATTTATGTCCTGTTTCTGTTTTAATAATTACGTTTCATGCTTTGGTAATGGCTAAATTGGAATATGGTCTGTCTTGCTGGGGTGGCTGTTATCCAACTACTTTAAAACCATTGTCCATACAACAAAAAGTGATTTTGCGAACAATTTTGAGGAAAAGTAGGTTGGAATCATCTTGGCCTTTATTCAAATCGACCAATATTCTACTTTTACAACATTTGTATATTTATAAGGTTTTAAGAGTATTTTTTATGCGTAGTGGTCAACAGGTAATGTGACGCTCGATACAACTTTCGCGCTGATCATCGTCTTCTTTATATTGTTCCCAAATTCAATAATGAGCCCTTCCGACGCTATATTGTTGTTGCTGCTCCGACGTTTTTTAATGCATTACCCGAACACATTAGACGGCATGTTTATTCTAAACAATTTTTACCTAACGTTAAAATTTAGCTACTCGATACACGTCTCTCATTTATTTTGCGTCATTATTTGATTTTTTATTTTTTTCTTCTATTATGTTAATTCAATTATTCTTCAGAGCTACGATTTAAATTAACCTGAATTAATAACATTCTTTTTTTTTTTCTGTTAGATAACTGATTGGTATTTGGCGTAAGATTGTATATTTTATTTTATTTTTATTTTTTTTTTTTGCTTTAAATGTTGTTAAAAGAAGCAATGCCTGCTACTGGATTATTATCCACAAGGCATCTATTGTGTTATTAATGTGTTGTGTTAAACTTGTAATAATTAAATAAATAAATAAATAAAATAATAAATAAAAAAAAAAAAAAAAATTACATTGGGTATGCTGAATTTCATTAAAATCGGATAAGAAATAGAATCCCAATAAAATTCTTATAAAAAAAGTCAAAAATCCTCAGTTCAAGCACCTCACTTCAATGGACAACTTTTGTCCCGTTGATGTCCGTTATAGTGAGGTTTCTCTGTATATAAATATTTTAGTTAAAACAGACAAAAATCATACTCCTATATGTTTAACACAAACACACGATATTTAACAAAAAAGGATTTTTGAAATGAACATGTTTTTCTGACGTTAGAGATACACTGGGTAATTTTTACCCGTTCCTGTTTTTACGACGCTCACTACTCGGCTTCTATAAGCGCACTGTATCTGGCCTAAGGGGGGATATCGATTATTAATTTCACAAACGTTTTTTTTCACGCCAAATAGCCAACTCTTAGATTTTACCTCTATTTTGCTGTTTTCAAAAAACTCCTATTTTCGATTTGCAAAAAAATATAGTTTTTGCAATGGATGGAGAAACCCATAGTACCACCTTATGGTTCAACTCTTTAGCTTTTCATCGGTCACCTACAGAGTGCCAAATATTAATTTTTGATACAAATATAAGCATTTAGAAAAAAGACGACTTTAAAAAAAAACATGAAAACAAATACTACATACAAAACGATGGTTTACCTATGGGTAGCCCACTTTCCGGAACTTTGGCAAATATATTCCTAAATTACATCGAGAATACATATATTTTGAACAGCCGAAATAAATTCTATAACAAAATTAAATACTGGCACAGGTATGTAGATGACATAATTGTACTTTTTACGGGAACCAGTAGGCAGCTGGACCAGTTTCACAATTATTTAAATGAAATTCATTCAAAATTAAAATTCACTTTGGAAATCGAAAATAACAAAACTATAAATTTTTTGGATTTAACTATAAAAAATATAAACCAGAAACATGTTTTCCAAATTTTCCGTAAACCAACTCAAACATTTCAAACCATTCATCAGCAATCATGGCATCCATTCCAGCACAAACTATCGGCATACCGCCATATGATCCATAGGCTAAATAGTATAACAATGGCAGAGGAGAGTTACAAAATTGAACTTGACATCATCAAGTTTGTAGCATATCACAATGGATATGATACGAAAATGATCGATACATTGAATAACAGTTATAAAAGAAAATTAGAGTATAGATCGAATACAACATTGTCTTTCGACGATAATAATAATAATCGAAAATACCTAAGTTTGGAATGGAGCCAGGTTAGCCAAAAAATTCAAAATATTTTCATAAATTTCGGATATAGCATTGCTCACAAAACTCAACATAAATTAGAAAGTTTTGTTAAAACCAAAATTAATTCCACTTTAGACACGGGTGTTTATAAATTAACATGTTCAGATTGCCCCGCTTTTTACATAGGCCAAACGGGACGTTCATTTAGAGAGAGATTTAGAGAACATGTCAGAGGAATCGGGAGAATGAATACAGAATCCAAATTCGCGCAACATATAAACCACACGCTGCATAACTACGTGAATTTTGAAACAAATTTAGAGGTGCTGTATAGGATGAAAAAAGGAGATATGATGGATCGTGTAGAGGAATTAGAAATATTCAAGAACAAGGAAAATCAATTTATGTTGAACAGCAAAATAAACACTGCTACAAATAAAATGTACGAGCTGATTTCCAACGGTTAATCAACGTAAGCGAAGGTTTCTGTAAATTTGGAAAATATTCAACGCAACCACTGGAAAAATTTTGGGTATAAAAAGCGAGGAAAAAAACGTTTCAATTCAATAAGTATTGCTTCAACTGAAGATGATGTTTGTTGGCATCGAAATCGATTTTGAATCGAAAATTAAAAATAAAATTTCACTATAAGGAATATACTTATTTTAAAAAATATATAAATTAAAAATAATATAAAAGTTGCCTTTTAATTATATTTATATATGTAATACATAATAAAAGTGAAATAGCCACAGCAATTGAAAAGTATTTTTTTAAAAAAATGAGTTTCAATAATATAAAATTAAAAAAAAAATCCGTTAGTTTTTTGTAAATATTTTTGAACATATTTAATTTATCGCAACAAAGTTATGTTTTTATGTTCTTGAAAAAAATGTCTATTAATTGAAAAAAAATTGATTGAATTTGATCAATTTGATCACGAGATATAAGCTTTCAAAGTATCGCTGGGTAAAAATCACCCAGTGTGTCTCTTACGTAACTTTTTGATAGTGTACCCCTTAAGGGTTAAAATTGCTTTAAAATGATAGCTATTAGGTAATATGTGAGAAGAAACTTTTGGAAGAAACAAAAAAAATTGGTTTATCGAAATTTATAAATATGGGTTATTGCATTTAAATCTCACATTTCAATGTTTTCAAGCTTTGTGAAGTTTAAAGAAATAATTTAAAATATAATTTTTGAATCATAGCTCGTGGCGAGGCTTAAGTATTTGCGTATTTCGTAACTTCGTAAATTTGACGTTTATTTTGATTTGTTTAAATTGTTTCCCCTAAATAAGCAAGAAACGTCAAAAATAAACATGCTCAAAAGCTACTTTTCTTCAGCGTATTGTGACAACTGTGATTATTTGTGAGCGTGTTTATTTTTGACGTTTCTTGCTTATTTAGGGGAAACAATTTAAACCAATCATTAAGAAACGTCAAATTTACGAAGCTACGAAATACGCAAATACGCAAGCTCGTGACGAGGGCTATATTTCCTTTTCGTTTGAATCTCGGCGTGAGCAGATTTGTGGTTTTGCATTTTTTTGATAAATCGAATTTATTTTCGTGATGTTGATCAAATGCATTGTTTTACTATTCTTGTATTTCGCATTATAACGAACAACACATAGTTTTATATTTGAATCAAAGTTATTTTGAATTAATTGTTATTAAAATGGAAAGCAAAACATACATCCCGAATCAAAATCTAATCAATATTTTAGAAAAATTTATATTCCAAAAAAGTTTTAAATTTGTTACAGAAGGGTCAAATATAAAACATGAAATATAAAAAAGTACTAGGTCTAGGTGTAATAATTACAGATAATGAACATTAATTTTTCTGTTGCACCTCTAAATACAAACAAAAAAAAAAGTTCAAAATTCAAATTATGTATTTATAAAAATCCAAAAGCGAAAACCAAATAGGACGAAATCCAAAAGGGACAGTATCCTGTACATATTTGGCATTGTATTTTTTGTATTACAACTGGCGCTTTCTCGGTCCCCTGAATTTATTTCACGTGAATTAATTCCGCCGAAAAAAATTAGGTAAATCATTTTCAATCAATCATGAATTAATTCCGCACATCAAATTTACTAAAATATTTATTAGACATTTATTCATTTTTAACTAAGTAATAAATCCACCGGCTTTCGTGAAGGTATAATTGGTAAAACTAATTAACACATTACAGTCCGTACGAATTTCGCAAAAAATGGCATCCACTTTTTTCGTAAAATCGGTAAAATTCTTAAGCCAGCGAATTAAATAAAAAGTATTTTTAATTTAAATACCATCCCTTGATGTAGCCAAAAAAAATTAATTTAAGCTCGTTTATATTGATTTTGTGAAAAAATTCTTCTTCAAAATCAATATAACGGAACACGCGTTTCCGTAATGAATTAATTAACTTCGCAGATTAATGTGAATTTATTCCTTGAGAACTTAATTTATTTTTAAAACGAATTAAATGCGATATATTAAATTTTTTTAAATCGAATTAAATCTTCAAAATATAAATGACTAAATTATAAAAATATTTTAAAATTTTTCGGGATTCCATATACATAGTTATATGCATCAACAATATGAATCACAAATATTTTTGCATCAAGTTTAATTCAGGTGACTTCTTCATATCATCTTTTTCCTCGTTTCTGACCTATTTACCAATAAACTAATCTTAGTTTAAAGAATGGTATGAAACGAGGGGGAAAAAACTCATGCAAAGAACACACGTCAGAACTAGGGTTTCTCAAACGAGATCTCGGCATCCCGGTTTCCCGGTATTGAATTCATTTAGTGTTAGTTGTCTTTAATTAAAATCCGTATAGGAAATTAAGGAATTCTCAAGCGGAATTCATGGATCTCGTTTTCTGTATCAACAGTGTGGCCGGGAAATCTCGGGATTTCCCGGTTGTTAATTTTTTATATTTATATACTCGTTTAACTACATAACGGCATAAGAATAATATACATATTAAAGTAAAACCTCGGTTTAAGAGCCTAATTGGGGATTGGCCTGTCTCTGATTTCCGTTGCCCTTACATCTGAAAGTAGAAGTTTAAATATCACATATACACAAGTTGATCAATCAATAGCATTTTCAAGGCAAATTTAGGCCGATTACGAATGAACTTATGGTTATTACTTACCCAATTATGATGAAATTCAGGATGCACGATGGAAATGGGAATCTTAAATGATTTTGCATACAGTTCTGGAAAATGGCCTATTAGGAAGGAACAGGAACATTTCTTAACGAAGTATGGTGAAATTCGGCATACAAAACGGAAATGGGATTCTAAGATGAATTTTAGTTGATGTTATGGAATGTGGCCAATTAGGAGGGAATTTGACCGTTTCTTAACTTTTTATGATGAAATTCAGCATGCACGACGGGATGGAATTCCGATAAGATTTGTACATTAAGTCCTGAAAATTTGCCAATTAGGAATGAACTTGCTGATTTTTGAACCGATTATGATGAAATTCAGGATGCATGATGGAAATGTGATTCTAAGATGAGTTTTATATAGAGATCTGGAATATAACCAATCAGGAAGGAACTTAGACATATGATGAAATTCGGCATGCACGACGGAAATGGAATTCTGAAATGAGTGTTAGGTAAAGTTCTTGAATATTCCATTTAGGAAGGAACTTGGTGTTTTCTTAACCGATTATGATGAAACCCAATTTGTACCATGAATATATAGGACTAAAAAAAGATATTTAGAAGCCGCTCTGGAATATTGCCAATTAGGAAGAAACTAGGTTATTTCTAAACCGATATGATAAAATTCGGTAAATACGATAAAATCGGTAAAGAAACAACTAAGTTTTTTGCCTAATTGGCCTTATTTCAGACCTTCATATTAAAAATCATTTTAGAACCCCATTTCATCATAATCCATAAATAAACGGCCAAGCCCCTCCTAGATGGTCATATTCTAGAACTTGAATTAAAATTCCTCTTGGAATCCCAGTTCCATTATGGATCGTAAATTTCATCATAATCGGTAAAGGTTCGTCAAGTTTCTTCATAATTTTTTTTTTTTTTTTTTTCGCTGGCGCTACATCCCATAGAGGGATTTGGCCGCTTCATATTGAAGTTTCGTAATCATTTTGTTAATGGATAATGAGTGATTAATTCATTGATCCTACCTTTAAACCAGCCGTGATTTTTTCATCACCCGCCGGGAATCGAACCCGGGACCTCCGGAGCGTAAAGCAAGTATGCTAACCACTGTGCCACCGGGGCGGCACCCTTCATAATTACCATTCATATTTTCCAGAACTTTGAGTAAAAATCATTTTAGAATGCCATTTCCGTCGTGCTTACTGAATTTCATCTTAATCGATTAATAAATAACCAAGTTCATTTCTAATCGGCCTGAATTTGACTTGAAAATAATATTAATGGATAATCGTATGGATATTTAAACTTTCTATATTTGGACCTAAGGGACAATCAAAAATCAGAGACATGGCAATCCCCAATTAGGCTATTAAACCTACTGAACCGCTTAATGAATATAGCTATAAAAATCAAAATCGGGATTTTCTGAAAAGCGGGATTTTTATTTTTGCAGAATCGGGATTTTAAAAAGCGGGATTTTGAAATGCGGGATATCTTTACGACCTCAATTACAAAAGTTACTTTCTTAACATTTGTGGTACTACCAGAAGAAGCGATAAGGGCGAGAAAACTTCTTTGATCTGTGTCTGCAAGGTTGACAAAGCAATTATTATTAATTAATACACAATCCTAACGGCAAAAATTATAAAAATATGTACATTTTACATATACAAATTTCTGGGTTGCGATATTTGTGTTTGCGTTATTTTAAACTTGCGATTTTCCTTCGAAGAAACCGCTTTCGAGATTTCTGTAAAGCGTTCATTTTGTTTGCCATATTTCTACTGTGATGTTCTTGTTGCGATATTTTGTTTTCGATAATAAGGTAGCGAGCCAGTATTACTGTGTATCTGATGGCATTGGAAAGGTATCATTTACGACGAGCTTCTGGAACCTTGTTCAAAATGTTACAGCTGAACGTTACCATGCTCTGGAGAAAAAAAGACCATTTACGGGTCACTATGAGAATATTTATGAAGTAAAATGTTCCAAATTTTTTAATCACACAATTAAAATTTAACAATTTACGTGAGTACAATAAATTAATAAAAGTAGTGTATACGCTTAGTGAATGGCACACGGAGAATTTCATTTAACCATTTATAATGCATTACAGCAAGTCGAATATAACTCCTTTTCCATAAATCCATTACAGATTAAATATAACAGATCATAAATAAGAGCAACGAAATCTCTATGTTCAACTGAATATTATTAGTCATGGTTGTCATCTTATTAAAACTTCTGGCACTGACAGTTGGTGTATGCACGAGTATGTGATTCCATATTTAGAGATTTCATTTTTTTATTTTTCGTTAAATTTTTCCAAATCCATACTAAATTTGTTTGTCGTCTTATAAAATAAATTATAAAAATTTTACATCTGTTGCTGTAACATTTTCTTTCGTTTCACAAAAGACACAAAAAAAAACAAATTAAAAATCACAAAAATGGAAAATTCATAGATTTTAACACAAAATACAAAATTTTGAATATTTTATTTGAATTCTGGCCAAAATAAAAATGTAAATAGTAGTCTATACATAGTATACACATATAGTGTATATATCTGGAAATCAGTATGCTGGATAAATAAACAAGAAAAGTGGAAAATTTTATTATTTTCATTGTATGAATGAAAACAACGCTTTGTGTGCAGAGTATTTTTTACTATATACAATTTTCCCCAAGTCAATTAAGTAGAAAAATAAATAAATTGAGTAGATATTTAAATGTTTATATCAATTGCCTTTTATAAATATATCGGGTTAATGAATGTAAATATGAAAAAAATTTATTATATATACTGAGATGCTGGTCCATCATTCAGTAAGCGCATAAATCAAATTCAGAATATGTGCGCGGATTATATGTGTGTACATATATGTAAATTTATTTTTAATAGTAAACATTTATAGCGAATTCTTCACATCCAACCGAGACCACAAAAACGTATCGTGATGATTTAATTATTTAGATTTATTTTTGTGAATAACAACTTCCTCAATCGATTAATCATCGTACACTAATTATGTCTATCGACACGACAAACATCTCTGGATTACACAATTAATATTATTTCCCTCGAACGTGAAATTATCTAATTTTCCCATCAATCTGAAATCAATCAAATTGTTACAAAATATCCGATATTTCAAGGTGTTTCATTTCGTTTTGCGTTCAACACAACTCTCTATCACAATTAGAAAAATCTATAAATATATGTAACTATACAGTATACAGTATATATGATGCATTAGTTCATTTTGTCTTAAAAGCGATACATTTATCAAATTTTAAAATCTCGATTGTATTTAGTTTATTGACTTGGCGTAGGAAGAACAATAAGATAAAAAAAAGAAAAATTAACGAATGGATTAAATTACTGTATTTGAGATGACCTTTCACAACGATATAATAAGTAAAGTAACAGACAGACAGACGAAATAAATTGAACGGTAATTTTCCATTTTCCGACACACACACACACACAGTCAGATGAAAAATTGCATAATCGACATTCGTTATTAAGTCAAACTAATGCAGCGTGTGTTCTACTAAAGTTTGAGATTCGAACAAAAATACCACATTGATTGATGAATAAAAATTCCAGTGATTAGAATCTGTATCGGTAATATTTTTTTGGTTTTGTTTGATTTGATTCGTTCGTTTCACCATTCGTGACTTTAAGGAATTTATATAAAAATAAATAAAATCCATATCGTTAAATGTAGATCGGTAATGTCGCTATTGTTGTTTTTGTAGTCGTCGTCGTTATAATATTTCTCAATTCCTATTTAATAATAATAATTATTATTATTAATGTTATAGAAAAATAATTATTAATTTTAATCGATTTTCATGTCAATTGATTTGATTTCATGTTGCTGTTGCTATTATATGTATGTATATTATACCGGGAGTATATTGGGAAATTAAAATATTGATTTTGAGGTTTTTGTATTGAATTCAATAAAAATAATTTATTTATCGGATAGAAAGAGGCATGTTATGGTCGACGTTGGTGTTATTATTATCGTATTTCAGTGTCAAAATACTTAAAACAATTTGAGTTATGATTGGGGATTTAAGTTTATTTAGTTAATTAAAATTACTCAATAAATTATGTTTGCCAAATTAAAATTTAACCCAATTTTTGCTAAGCGCTTTAAATATAAATTTGTTGTTTACTTGTTCCGATTCAGTGTTGTGCCGCGTAGTCTACATCACGTAATTACCCAGTTGTCTACACGTATAGACAATGCATGTAGACAATTCAAAAAATGACGTCGACAATGTAACCAATGTCGACAAAGTGTCTAAAATACACATTGACAATAAAAATGTCTGTACGTTTAAATTAAAAATTTCATATAGAAATTTGATTTTTATTCAAAACTTCAAAAAAATTCTGGGACTTAAATGCATAATCTGCTACCATATTTTGGTTGCCATGGCCCATACCACAAATAATAAATTTTGATATTTTCAAATATTGTGCCAGTTTGAGTTTAAATCGCCTAATTATTATTAAAGATTTCATATAGAAATTTGATTTTTATTGAAAACTTCAAAAAAATTCTGGGCCTAAAATGTATAATCTGCTACCATATTTTGGTTGCCATGGCCCATACCACAAATAATAAATTTTGATATTTTCAAATATTGTGCCAGTTTGAGTTTAAATCGCCTAATTATTATTAAAGATTTCATATAGAAATTTGATTTTTATTCAAAACTTCAAAAAAATTCTGGGCCTAAAATGTATAATCTGCTACCATATTTTGGTTGCCATGGCCCATACCAGAAATAATAAATTTTGATATTTTCAAATATTGTGCCAGTTTGAGTTTAAATCGCCTAATTATTATTAAAGATTTCATATAAAAATTTGATTTTATTGAAAACCTCAAAAAAATGCAGGGCCTAAAATGTATAATCTGCTACCATATTTTGGTTGCCATGGCCCATACCACAAATTATAAATTTTGATATTTTCAAATATTGTGCCAGTTTGAATTTAAATCGCCTAATTATTATTAAAGATTTCATATAAAAATTTGATTTTTATTGAAAACCTCAAAAAAATTCAGGGCCTAAAATGTATAATCTGCTACCATATTTTGGTTGCCATGACCCATACCACAAATTATAAATTTTGATATTTTCAAATATTGTGCCAGTTTGAGTTTAAATCGCCTAATTATTATTAAAGATTTCATATAAAAATTTGATTTTTATTGAAAACCTTTAAAAAATGCAGGGCCTAAAATGTATAATCTGCTACCATATTTTGGTTGCCATGGTCCATACCACAAATAATAAATTTTGATATTTTCAAATATTGTGCCAGTTTGAGTTTAAATCGCCTAATTATTATTAAAGATTTCATATAAAAATTTGATTTTTATTGAAAACCTCAAAAAAATTCAGGGCCTAAAATGTATAATGTGCTACCATATTTTGGTTGCCATGACCCATACCACAAATTATAAATTTTGATATTTTCAAATATTGTGCCAGTTTGAGTCTCAATCGCCTAATTATTATTAAAGATTTCATATAAAAATTTGATTTTTATTGAAAACCTCAAAAAAATGCAGGGCCTAAAATGTATAATCTGCTACCATATTTTGGTTGCCATGGCCCATACCACAAATAATAAATTTTGATATTTTCAAATATTGTGCCAGTTTAAGTTTAAATCGCCTAATTACTATTAAAGATTTCATATAAAAATTTGATTTTTATTGAAAACCTCAAAAAAATTCTGGGTCTAAAATGTATAATCTGCTACCATATTTTGGTTGACATGGCCCATACCACAAATAATAAATTTTGATATTTTTAAATATTGTGCCAGTTTGAGTTTAAATCGCCTAATTATTATTAAAAATTTCATATAAAAATTTGATTTTTATTGAAAACCTCAAAAAAATGCAGGACCTAAAATGTATAATCTGCTACCATATTTTGGTTGCCATGGTCCATACCACAAATAATAAATTTTGATATTTTCAAATATTGTGCCAGTTTGAGTTTAAATCGCCTAATTATTATTAAAGATTTCATATAAAAATTTGATTTTTATTGAAAACCTCAAAAAAATGCAGGACCTAAAATGTATAATCTGCTACCATATTTTGGTTGCCATGGTCCATACCACAAATAATAAATTTTGATATTTTCAAATATTGTGCCAGTTTGAGTTTAAATCGCCTAATTATTATTAAAGATTTCATATACAAATTTGATTTTTATTGAAAACCTCAAAAAAATGCAGGGCCTAAAATGTATAATCTGCTACCATATTTTGGTTGCCATGGCTCATACCACAAATAATACATTTTGATAGCCTAATTATTATTAAAGATTTCATATACAAATTTGATTTTTATTGAAAACCTCAAAAAAATGCAGGGCCTAAAATGTATAATCTGCTACCATATTTTGGTTGCCATGGCTCATACCACAAATAATACATTTTGATAGCCTAATTATTATTAAAGATTTCATATACAAATTTGATTTTTATTGAAAACCTCAAAAAAATGCAGGGCCTAAAATGTATAATCTGCTACCATATTTTGGTTGCCATGGCTCATACCACAAATAATAAATTTTGATATTTGCAAATATTGTGCCAGTTTGAGTTTAAATCGCCTAATTATTATTAAAGATTTCATATACAAATTTGATTTTTATTGAAAACCTCAAAAAAATTCAGGGCGTAAAATGTATAATCTGCTACCATATTTTGGTTGCCATGGCCCATACCACAAATAATAAATTTTTGATATTTTCAAATATTGTGCCAGTTTGACTTTAAACGAAAATTTATTATTAAAGATTTCATATAGAAATTTGATTTTTATTAAAAACCTCAAAAAAAAATTTGGACCTTAATTGTATAATCTGCTACCATATTTTGGTTGCCATGGCTCATACCACAAATAATACATTTTGATAGCCTAATTATTATTAAAGATTTCATATACAAATTTGATTTTTATTGAAAACCTCAAAAAAATGCAGGGCCTAAAATGTATAATCTGCTACCATATTTTGGTTGCCATGGCTCATACCACAAATAATAAATTTTGATATTTGCAAATATTGTGCCAGTTTGAGTTTAAATCGCCTAATTATTATTAAAGATTTCATATACAAATTTGATTTTTATTGAAAACCTCAAAAAAATTCAGGGCCTAAAATGTATAATCTGCTACCATATTTTGGTTGCCATGATCCATACCACAAATAATAAATTTTGATATTTTCAAATAATGTGCCAGTTTGAGTTTAAATCGCCTAATTATTATTAGTAAAGATTTCATATAAAAATTTGATTTTTATTAAACACCTCAAAATAATTCTGGACCTTAAATGTATAATCTGCTACCATATTTTGGTTGCCATGGCCCATACCACAAATAATAAATTTTGATATTTGCAAATAATGTTCAAATATGAGCTTAAATCGCCTAACTAAGTATCTCGTCTATATTGAAATAAGCAACAAGACTAATTTCTTATAAATGTATCGTAAAGAAAATCACACTTGTTAGTAATCAAAACTTTTACTCAATAGGTTGCTAAGCATATATTATCGACCAACTGTCAACATTCTCGACCTCATTTTTTTTTTCTGCATACATATTTTGTTTGTTAGAATTTTCGCTTAACAATAAGCTTGATTTTAATTGTTTAACAATTTTTACTATGAGAATTGAATACATTTCTTGATATAGTGAAAATTCTAATAAGCGAATCGTATTCAGAATTTACACAAGGATAATCAATAGGACCTCTTACAGTAACAACCAAACCTTAATCTTGAACAGGAGAATTTTTAAAATTTGTATTTCCCATTAAAGGACATTAATTGTTGAAGCGAAAATTTTAAAATGCTGGATTAAGAATCTATAACTCCTACATTGCACAATATAAAAATTCTCCCCTCAGTCCCAAACTTTTATCATTTTCTCCAACCATCAGCATTTTCAAAATTCGCCGCAATCTGCGTAATTATTAAAACTTTTCGAAAATATTTGCCGAAAATTCAAATTACTTTTATTCAGGAACTTTAAAAATTATCAAAATTCATCAGCAATTTTCATTAATTCAGAGAGATTATATTTGTCATGTTTTTACAATTCAATGAATTTTGAAAGTTAAGTTAAAAATTCGACAAAAAGAAATTTTAAAGTTTTTTTCAATTATTTCCAAAATTCTGTATAATTTTAAAATTGCTCAAAATTTTTCTAAATTTTGTTTAACGATTCAAATATATTATTATTCTTAATTCTACTAAGACTAAATGTTTTAAAATTAGTCACCAATATTCAAAATAATTTACAAATCGGTTTTAATCTTAAAAATTAACAAAATTATTTTTTTTTGTAATTGATTTTTTGGTTTTTGATAAATTATACTGTAATTTTTCAACTTCCATTAAAAATTATACAAAATTTTTAATTCTTCAAAAATTTTCGGAATTTTTTTATTATTTTTCAAAATTAAAAAAATCAAATTAAATTGAATTTATCGAATTATAGGTTTAGGCTTCCGGCCACCTAGTGAACCTATCTACCCTGGTAAGATTGTACGAACATTCATTAGATTTTAGAAGCCAACCAAATCCAAGTCTATAATTATGTTGAAATCTTGCTTTAAATTCAGTAGGTTGTTAATAAGAGAACAAGCAAAGAATATTGTTTAGAGAAAATGATTCTAATAATTAATATAAATTTAAGAATGACTTACCGCTATGTAAAAATGATTCGCCGCTTTTTCTCGATATCTCCAAACAGCTGATATCTCACTCTTTTGATACTATCACTATCTCACTTATTTTATTATTTTACTTTTGTCCATTCAATTATTAATTTTTTTTTTATTCACCAACTGTACACTCTCACTGTTTAATAAATACTTATCGCCCACACAAATCGATTCAAAAACATACGATTGTATAACGGACTTACGAGTTTACCTTTTATTGGTGCAAGCACATAATCAAGCTTACATTTAATACGTTTTACGCTCAACAAATAGAAGTGTTCATAAAAAAATAAAAATCCACAACAAAACAACTCGGAGAATGGCCAATAAAACAATTATGACCTTAAATTATCATTTCTCCGTTATCCCAGTTTTTTTATTGTGGATTTTTGTTTGTTATCAACACATTTCAAATTTGTTGAACGTAAAATGCAATAAATGTGAGCTTGTGTAAGTGCATGCATCAATAAAAGTTAAATTCGTAAGTCCGTTATAAAATCGTATGTTTTTGAATCGATTTGTGTGGGCGATCAGTCTTTGTTAAACAGTGAAAGTGTTTAATTAGCGCGGGTAGTTAAAAAACAAATTTAAAATTATTAAATAATTGAACAGACAAAAATAAAAAAAAAAAATAAAAATTAGTAAAATAGTGGCAAGCGTTCAAAATCATCAGAAAAGTGAGCAATCAGCGGTACATAAAGGTGAGCCATTCATTCATGAATTATTAGACGTATTTCCTCCAAACGCAGTTTTTGTATTAGTGTGTGAAAAAAATGTATGCAAAAGATAAAAAACGCTTAAAGATTAGTAAATATAAAACCTAAAACATCCGAATATAAAGAAAAATGTATACCAACTAAACCTACCAAAATGGTAACGCAGATTATAGTATGCTTTCAGATTGTATGGTTATTTGCAAATGTTTTGTGTCGGATAAAATATTTGGACGATACTTTCAACTCGTTTTTACGAATTTTTTTAAAAGTACAGCTAGGCGTTTGACTCCCATTGAAGGAACAATAGTATAAATCTACGCCTTATCTGATTATTTGGTTTCTGGTTTTATGATTTTTTTAAAACTGCCCTACAAAAAAAAATGTGTAAGTCGGCTGTTGGCTGACAATATTGCAGGTCTGATTTTACCATTATCTTTCATTTTATGTGTTAGGTCAAACTGATTTTTAATTATTTAATTTAAATTTTCGCATATACTATGTGAAATAAATGTCTGAAGTCCTTCTTTTTCTGCGTATTTTATTATTTTTTGATCATTACATAATAATTTTTTCATATTTGGACATGGGTTTGCCTAAAATCATAAAGAAATTCTGGGAATATCGTATTGTTGGTTTCGTATAAGCGATTTTAATCCTCGGTTTTTCTTGTCAACGTTTTTAGTGGTCTGCTTTACTAAAGCATGCAAAATTTTCAGTCAAATTATCGTTACCGCATAGTAATCATTTGAAGGCACTTCTGCACGATGACGCCCTGCTTTCGGCATTAGGAAATTATTTCTTAGTTTAGATATGCGGTTATTGTATTTACCATACAATTTCAATCATGAAGTTAGTTGCATGTACCTAAGGGATTATTGATTTTGAAATCATCAGTATATAAAAAGTACAATTGTGATATCGTAAAAAAATTGGTTTTTCCTCTGCCATAAATTTTCCTAAACAAAATGATTTATATATACTATGTGTTGGGTTTATGGTGTTCCATAAATCTGATTGATTTCAATAGATTGTCGTATTTTCAAATGTTTTTTTAAATTGGAATTTTAGTGGCATTAAGTCATCAGACCCATATTTGTAAATTTTTCCCACAATTTAAAATTTCTAGTGGAGGATTCGAATTTAGTAAATTACAGTTAAAATCACTATATGTAACTAAATTTAAAAAATCATCCAAAATCACAAATAAAAAATAAATTAAATCAATTAAATTTTTTAAAAATTTAAAAAACATGTTTGGATTTTGAAAGCATTTAATTGGTACCAGTATAGGAGGTTTGATGTACTTATAGCAGTTTTTTTTCTTTAACAAATTTGTCTGCAAGTAATTTAAAAAAAATATTTCGGAGCAATTTTATTTATTTACCAGCAAGCGGTGTGGAGCCCTTTATTTAACCCCTGTGTGTAAACAATTTTGTTTATGCCAACTTTACTTTTTATTTGATTTGAATTTTAGATGTTAACCCTTTGCAATTCCTATGCTAACTAACTCCCGTCCTCTTATTTTCTTTTTCCTCCCGATCAAGCGTCGATTATCAATACCAAAAAAAATACAACAACAAATTATCTCCAACAAAAGCTTACCATTACAAACTCACGTCTGTAACCACCAGTACAGTCCCCCAAAAAATTGATTACGTAACATTGCGTTTAACTCTCGTTATTATTATAGTGGGTTGCATCGTCAATCAGTGGCTATACGCTATTTAAAATTGGAACGGCTAATAAGCTGTAACAAATCGTGGGGCAGACCAACGCCCATGAGATGTCTCAAGCTGGCTATACGCAGCTAATTTCTTTAACACCACCGCGGCATGGTTAAAATTAATTAATTTCAAATGCACGCTCAAGTTTCACTCAACCCCGATCAAACGCATCTACGTTCGAATATCTTTACTATGATATACCATATTCCTAACATTTCATTATGCACATCAACGATTTCATATGCTACGTTTCCGATCTTCCTGATTATCCGAGCTTTAATGAATTTTGCCGAACTTAGTTTTGCCGATATTTTATTTGATTCATCGCTTTGTATGAAATTGCGGACAAAAACGAAATCCCCGACGTTGAAACTAACCGTTCTAAAATTGTACCGATTTGCACTCCGCTCATGAGATTGCTGCAAATGGTGCAAAATGTTCATATCCATAGATACTGTCTTGGCGATCACAATTCGATATTTTTACGTTTCTATCTCCTATAGGCAGTTTAAATTTCGTAGAAGCTCATAATTTGCACCATGGCCTATAAAATGTTGTCCGAATATGATGAAATGCGGAGAATACTTTGTGCTACTATGTACTACGTTCCTAAGGAATGACCCAATGGAATGAATGTGCTTATCCCAATCGGGATGATTTTCGTCTAAGTAAGACCGAATTGCTGCCAAAACCGTTCTGTCCACTCGTTCTGAGGCGTTCGGCTGCGGGTGATATTTAGGGGTCCGGATATGCTTGATCCCGTACTTTAAGAGCAAAGCCGCAAAACCATGTGCGCTAAATTGTTTGCCATTGTCACTAAAACAAATTCGGGTACTGCAAATACATTAAAAGTTCACTGCTCCGTAAATTTAACAACATTCTTAGTTGTAGCATCACGCATAGGCTCAATAAGCACAAATTTAGAAAATTTATCTAATACAATAAATAGATATCGAATACCATTTTTTGAACGTTGGTATGGTCCCAAAAAATCAATATTCACCTGTTGCCAAGGACGTATTGATTCTACATAAGTACCCATTGAAGGTCTTGTGATTTGATTTACGGGTTTAGATACTTTGCACATATCACATTTACTTACAAATTCCTTATTATCTTTTATCAGATTGGGCCAGTAATAATACCTTCGGAGAAGTTCGATCGTTTTCTGACTTCCAAGATGTGCTGATGTTGGCGGTTCATGTGCTGCACTCACTAGAGCATCAGTGAGAGTTTTAGGAATATATATTTTCCATTCGGGAATATCAGATCCTACACTATCATCGCTGGATTCACCTATGCACCTTATTTTGAATAACTCGCATATTGTATTTAATTTCAGGACAATTTATGATTGAATCTCTTTGCAGTTTATATTCCGTATCTGTTTCAAAAACTGCTGAATTAAGATCAAGGTGCAATGGGTTTTCGGTCACGTTCTGGTGTAGAGTAACTTCTTCGGCAAAATTTCTTGAGAGGACATCAGGTACCACGTTATCTTTCCCTTTTCGATACTCGATTTTAAAATTAAATCCTTGCATTTTCAAACTGCAGCGAGCGAGACGGCCAGAAAGATTCCTTGGTCCCATTAACCACTTCAAACTTGCGTGATCTGTGATAATGGTAAAAGGGAATCCTTCTACAAATTGCCTAAATTTCTTGAGACTCAATACAGCCGCGAAACATTCAAGCTCCGTAGTGCTATAATTCCATTGTGCTGCATTGAGTTTCTGAGAAAAGTAGGCAACAGGACGTTCTAAGCCGCTGGAGCTTTTTTGAAACAGAACCCCGCCTACTCCCGTACTTGATGCATCACATTGAATGTAAAAATGAGACGTAAATCCGGGTGACTCAACTCAGGTGCCGTACATGATGCCTTCTTTAGTTCGTTGAATGACTCATCTGCTTCGTCAGACCAACAAAATTTAATATTTTTCTTTAATAACCGTGTTAATGGTTCCGCGATTTCGGAATAACGCGAAATGAACCGTCGATACCAACCGGTAACACCAAGGAACCGTCGTATTTCTCTTACATTTTTAGGTTTCGGATATGTTGATACAGCTGAAACTTTATCTGGATTAACCTTTAACACCCCTTCTCCTACAACATAACCCAAATATTTTATTTCTTTGAGAAGAAAATGGGTTTTATCTAAGTTGATGGATAAATTCACTTGTTTTAGTAAATTGCTCACTTTCAACAAAAGTTCAATATGCTCCTCGAATGTTTCACTAGTAATGAGCAGGTTACCCAGGTAAACAAAGATTTGAGTATGTAGCTCGTGAGGTATCACCCGATCCATTAAACGGCACATTGTCTGAGGCGCATTACACAAGCCGAATGGCATAACTCTAAACTGATATAAGGGCCTGCCAGGGACAGTAAAGACTGTCTTATCCCTCGACCCCTCATCCAATGGGATCTGCCAGAAGGCTCCTTTCAAATCTAAACTAGATATGTATCGAGTTTTGTTTAGACGCCCTCGCAGACCCTGAATGATGGGTAAGGGATAAGCATCCTTCATTGTCACCTCGTTCAACTTTCTTGCATCTAGGCACAACCTCACACCGCCATTCAGCTTGCGAACCAAAGCAATCGGGGAACTCAACGAGCTACTGTTCTCCTCAATAACTCCCAATGATAACATCCTATCAATTTCTTTGTAAATATCTGCTTGCACTGCGGGTGACACGGAGTAATACCTTTGTTTTATGGGCGTAGCGTTACCTACATCAATTATGTGTTTTACCAATCCAGTTTTACCTAATCCCAAGATTGCAGAAGAGAGAAATTCTTTAATAACCGTGTTAACCATCTCGTGCTGGTATTGAGTTAAATCGTGTTTGGGTAAAGTCTTGTTAGGTGTGGCACCAGCAGCCAATTCAGAAGTGATATTCGAGTTAATGTTGAAATTTGCATGAGCATTTTTATTGGAAGGACCATGTATTGTTAACCCAAACAATCGCCAAAAATCAACGCCTAGCTAAAGCTCTTGGCTCAGGTTTGGAGACACATGCAAAATTACACAAAGTTATAAAATTTAATGTCAGGTGAATGCACATATGTCTCAGAACCTTTACCTAAAACAGAAATATTGGCTCCACTAACAAATAATCCAAAATACGACCTTCCACTGATATTAACATCAGCGTATGGCCTACCGTCACCTACATCAGAAATTATTGTTTCAGCTGTATTCTTTTTTATCATTCTTTGCATTTAACGAGCACTTCTTAATATCGAGTAAATTGACTTTGAAATGGGTTTGAAACTTGGTTGATATGTTGCATTTATGGCTTCGACTTGTTCTTTTGCTGTAGCTGGTAGAACTCGGGATCTACGTTGCTTTTCACTTCCTCCCGTGGAATATTGGTCGGTAGAATTGATCTGGGAGTAAAGTTCTGTGGATTTTGTTGGTGGGTCCAATTTGAAGTAATTGGTTTCGGCGTATATAGTTCTGTGAAATTTACCTGGGGGCAGACATATTTAGATTCCTTACCCCCTCCTGCAGGTTTCCCGAATTTACTCGGCACTTCGTGCAATGGGGATATACCACGCCAAGTAAATAAATTGGATATACATTTTTCATTATTTATATTTTAGACATTTAGATTTTGGAATTTTGGGTTTGGGTTTTGGAAATCCCCGATAATCGGACACTACCTTTAAATAAAAATCATCTTACAAGCATTTACTGAATATTGAAAACACATCTCATAGTTTTGATTCAATAATATAAGATCAATTAAATTTAAAGGTGCCTAGCACTGCGGTTTGCCGATTGAAATGTATTAAACAATTTAAATTTTTCCAAATATGATTAAACAAAATTTGAACGAATACCTTTTGATTTATTAAAAAAAGCAAAACTCTGAAGCTTTTCGAACACATTCCCTCAAAATTGGTTTGTAAACCCCTTATGAATCTTAAAACGTAAGGCTCAAAATTTTTATCACACAAATTAAAATCAGACTTTTAAAAATAGCTTTACGAAGTTTTTAACAAAAAAATTTAATAAATGTTTAAAACTCTTTGGTTGTGGGTTAAAAGCTTCACTTATTAGTGTCCAGTTTTGAGCGTTGATTGTTTTCACAAAATGTATATATAAAATGAGGGAATTTGAAAATATATCCAAGTATTTTAAATATTTTGAAGCTTTAAGCTTAAATTTAACCAAGGCTATGGAAGGTGTAACTTACTTTCTATTCAGAGCTTTTTTAAAAGCAAGAAGTTTGAAATTTCACCCACTTTCACAAAACAAAAGTCTGAAAGGTTTTAGGAAATTTAGTGTTTTTTTCTATGTTTTAAATTTGAAAAAAAAAATCAATTATCAAAGCTTTTCGAAATAAAGCAATATATCTAATTTCAATAACGCAATAAATCAGCTAAAGCCAATCTAGAGACCGATAATGTATATAAGTTCCGTATTCGGTTTTTATTTTCAAAAATAATGTCATTTACAATTAATAACTTCAATAAAGTCTTTTTGAAAAAAGAGTTGGGAACCTTGAATATAAGATCTCCAAAAATATTCAAATTTAAGAGTTAAAAAATGTACAAAAGCTCAGGAAAATGAACATTTGGAGTGCAAAGAATTTTCGAATTAGAAATGTTTACAAAAATTATTCATGAAACGGGCTTCTTAAATCAACTTCTTTAGAAGCCTTCTTCCCAAATAAATCTTGGATTAAACTTGAAGCAATCTTTAGAAAACCAAAACATTTCATCTCAAAGCTTTTCATATTCTGAAGTTTTTGAAACGATATTCGCCTAAAATGCGAGAGATTCCAACAACATTAAAACTGGATTCTGTGAACGCGACTGAAAGCTTTCCCATAAATAGGGCTTTCACAAAGTTTCAGAAAAAAATTGAAATGTGACTTAAAGCAACAAGTTTTGGTAGGACCTATCACACTTTTAAATGATAAATTTTTAATATTTAGGCCTCAAATTTGGTTACAAATAACAAAATGCATGACAACATTATTTCCCATCCCATTTAAAGTTGTTGGTGGTGCTGCTAGAAACAAAATTGTTAAAAACAAGAGCTTTTTTCAAATTAAGATAAGATGTAATTTTTAGAAAAAGTTTCAAAAACGGATATTGCTTTTGATGCTATCAGAAAGTGCTTAAATTTTTCATTACTGTTTTCTGAAGTGTAATAAAGTGCCTCCGGAAAGCTTTTGAAAATCTAATTTCATTCATGATGTAGTTAAAAGCAGAACATTTTTCAAAAAATTATGCTACACGCTTAACTTAATTTGCTTCTTAATGTCCTTGCTTTAGAAGCTTTCAAATAATTATTAAAAAACTTTTCAAAGAAAAGCTATAGCAAACTTAAACTATATTATTATTATTATTATTATTACTTGAGGGCCATGTGGGGGCTCAAGCCACCCCGCACTGCGACCTAAAAGATCTTTTGTGCATAAGCCCTACTTAATTATCCGTCCAGTCAATATTCAGGCTCTTAATGAACCTGATAATACTGCCTAACGGTACGTGATACATACTATCAGGGCTCATTGCTCTCCCTCCTAGAT
Organism: Tipula helvola; assembly: GCA_963556165.1. Taxonomy (NCBI): domain Eukaryota; kingdom Metazoa; phylum Arthropoda; class Insecta; order Diptera; family Tipulidae; genus Tipula; species Tipula helvola. The sequence goes on along the minus strand of OY744482.1, from coordinate 82,734,250 downwards.
GTTTTAATTATCCGTCCAGCCAATATTCAGGCTCTTAGTGAACCTGATAATACTGCCGACCGGTACGTGATACATACTATCTGGGCTCATTGCTCTCCCTCCTAGATGTCTACTGTAGGAAATACTTCTACACGCGTTACATACTATCTGGGCTCATTACTCTCCCTCCTAGATGTAATAACATTTACTTCTGCTAGAAGAGCGGTAGCATTGGGACTCAAGGACTTCGAGAGGGCAGACCCACTCCCGTATATTCCTATCCGTGCCTCGTCTACCGTTTTGATTTTACTCTTGCGAGTTGCTGGGACATACTATCTGGGCTCATTGCTCTCCCTCCTAGATGTTTACTGTTGGAAGTACTTCTACACGTGATACATACTATCTGGGCTCATTGCTCTCCCTCCTAGATGTCTACTGTAGGAAATACTTCTACACGCGTTACATACCATCTGGGCTCATTGCTCTCCCTCCTAGATGTAATAACATTTACTTCTGCTAGAAAAGCGGTAGCATTGGGACTCAAGGACTTTGAGAGGGCAGACCCACTCCCGTATATTCCTATCCGTGCCTCGTCTACCGTTTTGATTTGACTCTTGCGAGTTGCTGGGAATAAAAAAGTCGCCTGTAGGTCACCCAGGTTTACTACAGGAAGGCTAAATAAAACTGGAGGGTGCCTGGTATCCAGAGTCCGCATATATAGACTGATTAACCTATCAGCCATTCATCCATCGGCATATGCTGTTCCACCTTAGATTAGGGATTTTTTGTCAAGGTTCTCTCCTTTAGCGCCGTACTTTAGCCTGTCACAAAAGTCTATATTCAGCCTAATGGTTACAGTTACCGGTGGTTGCCACGAGGAGGCAGTACGTACACTTGCGCCTACTGGAAGGTTACGGAGCCCCTTCCAATAGACGCCAAACCACCAACTTAAACTATATAATTTCATTTCTATTACTTTAGAATGAAAGACTTCTGCTAGAAAGACGGTAGCATTGGTACCCAAGGACTTGGTAAGTCGCCTGCAGGGTTCTAATTCCCTATACTACACTAAGGCTAAATAAAACTGGAGGGTTCTAATTTCCTATAAAAGCATTGTTTTTTAGACTATAACTTTGTATAATCAAGGTTGCATGGCATTAAGCCATTTAAAAATATCAAGACATTTTTATGTGAGCAACATTTTTTAACATTGTTCTAAGAAACAGCTTTCAACGACCTTTTAAAAGGTTTTTATCTTTGAAGGATTTAGGTTAGTTTAGATAGGATTAAATCAGGTGGTTTTTGTTTCAATTTGTGATTAAAAAATAACAAATTTGAAAACTTTACGAAGTCTAAATAAAATCTGATAAACTATTGTAAATAAATTGTAGGCAAAAGAAATAAATTTTTGATTTTTTTTAATAAAGCTGCCAATTGACCAAGCCATAAGAAACTTTTAAATATGTAAAACAAAACTTTCCAATGAAACAAATTAATTTAGATCTCAAATTAGTCGACTTATTTAATAAAAGAGCTCTACAGTCTACATTGGTATTTTCTGTGATGAAATTGATCGCTATTTAATTCACATGAGACGTTTGCATATATTTTTATGTCGTCCGCAAATAAAATACCGTCTGCGAATTCGAAGCAATCCACAACATTGTTAATGAACAATAAAAATAATAGTAGACCAAAGTCTACCTTGAGAAACTCCAGATGTCGCAATAAAATATTCTGAGACCATATCGTTAGCCTTGACAAATATTTTGCGATTCAATAAATAAGACATAAGCCAATTTAATGAAATAATGTCGCAATTAAGTTCACTGAGCATATTCACAAGTTTATCGAAAGCTTTAGCGAAGTCATAAACCACATCGACTTGAACTTTCGAGGCAACAGAGTTAATTAAATTATTTTGAAATGACTGAGTTTCATGCTGACATATAATGGAAGTAGATCAAATTGCTAACCATTGACTCGAATACATTAGGAATGCAAAATAGTAGTTCAATTCCACGATATTTAGTTACATCACTGCGGGGGCCGTTTTTGTGGATTGGAATGATATTTGAGATTTTCCAAAGATCAGGAAATTTGTCTTGGCTGAAGCTCAAATTAAATAAATGGCATAAAGGATCGGCAAAACTAACTGCACACAACTTCAATAGAGACACTGGTAAACCATCTGGTCCAGGACCCTTAGAAACGTCCATGTCCATTGTTGTATATAATCGGAAGAACAAATCAAACAGATAGGTTTTAAACACTCTTGGTGTATTTTTACTCACATTTATTTGTTTATTTAATAATTCTTAAACTTAACAATTTTAGAATTTAATTTAACTTTAAGTATTACAATTTCAATTAATATTATAATTTCAGCAACAATATAATTTTATAATTTTTATTCAATATTAACTTCATTTTAAGTTTGAAGCGCTTTTTTAGATTCTCAGACAACGACTGACAATTTGTATGCCTTTCTATCTTAAAAACGATAACAATACACACAAATACATATTTCGAGCAATTACCAAAAAATACAAATGTAACTTTAATTATTCATACTATTTGTGTATATTGCTATCGTTAACCCTATATGTGCAATATGTGCAACACCATCAAAGCCCTCATCACGTCAAGTTCTGAAAAAAAAAAATGTTTTGAAATATTGGAGTTAGATAATATAGCAGGGTGTGCGGGCTATCCTTAACAAAAACATTGCTAAAATATTCAGCGAAGAAACCGCAGATTGTCTCTGGATTATCTGATATTTCACCACGGATTCTAAAAACGACGGCAAGCCGTTATTATGGTTCTTAAATTTGACAAATCTCCAGAAATTCTTCGGATTACATCGGAATTGTGAAGTACCCATGTTTGCCATAACCACAAATTAAGGCTGATGAATCGTTCGTATTAACAGGAATGAATCCAAATTAGATCTGGAAAGTTGAAATCGCTGAAAATAACAAAATCAGTGTTATCAGAAATAAAAGGTAATAAATTACATCAGATCTTGTCAATAAAATCTTGACAAAATGGAGAGTTTGGTTCTAGAGGAAAGTAAACTGTGCTACTTATTATGTAAAATGTACCTAGTTTGGGTTTAACAGCAATTAACTCAATGATTGTGTCAAAAAAATAAAAATTCACAAGAATAAATTTTCCGAATTGCAATAAGCACACCACCACCTTTACGTTTTGTATTAAAGTTATATACCGATCGTGACGAAAAATGCAAAAGACCAAAAGGAAAATTTTTTTGATTTTAATAGCATGCTACTATTGACGGAATTGTTAGATCCATTGATGATATTGCTAGAATTAGATTAGGATGAACTGTGTTAAGATTACTGTAAGAATTTGGTAGATTAGTATTTAAAATATTAGAGTTTAAATAATTATTTATATATTCTAAAATGACCATAACACATTTTTATAAAATAATTAAAAAATTGTTGCATTTGTTGCTAATTTTCAAGAACTAATCCATAGGGATATAATAGACAAACCATTTTATGAAATAAAATGAAAAGTGGATTTTTTATCGGTCGGTTATTTACTTTAGGTATTTATTTCCGTGCTGTTCCTTAACCTCCTCCACCTGCTCAATCTACCATTCATGAACAACGAAGATTTTTTGTTCCCTGCTTTTATGTAGGTTTCAAATAAAGTTTTATGTTTAAGGATTCAAAGAATTTTATCCCACACATACACAAAAAGCAAGACTGTCAATAATCTTTTAATCTTATAATTCCTTTTATATAAATTTTCATTTTACCTTGCTATAGAGTCACTTTCAATTTGTTGACGTACAGTGAAAACGAATGAAACGAACATAAACGCCATAAATCCCAATAATAATAAAAGAAAAAAAAAATCTCTGTGTAGGTTTCTGGATTGTTAGCTCTTGCATATATTTTATCCACACATATACAAATTATGTACAGCAATAATAAATTTTAATAATTTAACTGATTTACGAGTACAGAAGTTAGTCGCGTGCTCGACAGACAAATGTTTATTAAAATAGTCTTCGGTGCATGTCACAAGTATGAGATGATATTCTAAAAAATAAAAAAAATTGTGTGAAATAACAAATGAAGTCATCGAAAGTTACAATAAAATTGAATAACAGCCTCAAGAAGATGATGAAAATATATGCACACGAATGGAGCAACCATGATAAGAAAATTGAATTGAGATGTTTATTATTTTGGGTTGGTCCTCGTCTCGTTGCTCCAAGCGCAGACACAAAAAAAAAGATATTTTATTGTGTATTCTATACTATAGGTTATAGGTGCAGTAGTGTCTGATTATGTACGAGAGGTTACTACGGACGACCATTTTTTTCGTGACTGGTGGTTGGCTGTGATAAGAATACAACAAAATTAAATACCATTTATAAGTTCATTTACTAAAGGAAGATAAAAAAAAGATGGATATTTGCACGAAAAAGCTTCCTTCACTCTATACAACAATTTTAATCAAAGTACATCAATAGATTTTAATAAGTTTCTATTAGACTAAAAATACGGGATTCTTTTTTTGTTGCTGTGGATTAAAAAGCAACAAAAAAGTTTACTCTAAGATTAACTTGTGTAAAAGTTTTGTTGTGTGTTGTGAAGTATAAAAAGCAATTTCTATAAATATTAATAAAAATATCATAAAAAAAAAATATCGAACCAACCATTTTCGTAAATGAAATTTAATACCATTTAATACAAAATCTTTACTTAACTTAATCTTTAACAACCGAACAAAGTAAAACAATAACGAAAACATTGTGTAATCCATAGATAATAAACACAAAAGTTTATAGACATATTCATAAGATGAAATGCTTTAGAACAATTTTCATGAAAATGTAAATACATAAAATTAAAACTGTCCACCACCTAATTTTCATTTTTATGTTTCGTTGCCTGATAATAACGGGTGCCGTTTTAAAAATAGGCCACTCTCTTATGGTCCATTTTAATGTGTCACCCACTTATGTTTTCTAAACAAAAACGATTTTTTTTTTTATTTAATTTTATTAATAATTCATATTAAACGAAATACTTAAATAAAAGTTCAAATCCCAAAAGTTTCATTTCCTAAAAATAAACGGATCTTTTGAATATGTACGTATATGTATATAACTTGTGGTCGAGAAGCTCAAAGAGCTCTATAAAGTAAATCGAATGAAAATATATACGAAAAAAGCTTTTCCTTTTTACAATTTTTTTTTTTTCATTTGTTTTATTTTATTGAGATCATTAAAATAATCCATAAAAAGAATGATTTTTTCGTTTTATAACAGAAAAAGGAAAAATCCACCAACAACAATAGACAAAAAAAAAGTATCCTCTTACTTTTCATTAAATAATAAAAAAAAAAAAAAGAAATAAATTGTTTCCCTAAATATCAACAATATGTGAAAGTCTCAAAGCACAAATAAATTAAATAAAAAATAAAAAAACATTTTGGATACACACGTGAAAAAACATATTTTTTGGTATAGGGCTTCCTTTAATTAGGCTCTACCAAAAAGCACATTTTAATTATTCATTTTATACACATATACACTAATTTTATGTCAACGTCGTCTTGACAATATAGGTAAGCCATATAACAAAAGCATCAAAAGATTAAAACTTTTAATATTGTAAACTTTTCACCTTGCTATTAAATTAATCGCAACTCACGCGCCGATAACACACTTTATATAAATTTTAATCTGTGTCGTAACTGAGTACAGGATACTGTATTGTCACAAACAATAATTCCCAAATTAAATTAATTATTCAATTGGATGGATATGGAAAATTATATATGCGCGGTTTATGTTGTAGTTTGAGAAATGTACATAAATCAACGGAGGATAATAATACGTGAATATCTAACAATAATTCCTGTTAGTTCCGAAGTTGGTCACTGGTTACATAAAACCATTTTCTTTTTGTATAAGGAAAATGTTTTATTTATTTATGAAGGGAAAAAGCTCATTACTAAACGATATTTGATTGCTGGAGATTCTTTTATTTATTTATTTATTTTCTGTTTGTGGATAGCTGTCATATATAGAATAATAAAAATATAGAATTTTGTTAGAATTTCATAAATATTTAATGATTATTTAATGAGGATATTGTCATTGTGTGTAGTTTGAAAAATTATTTTTGTTATATTGTATCGAAATTTTTAATAAGAGTTTTACGCAGTCGTCTTTTCAAACGCCAAAAGCTTGTTTAAGTAAATAAATTCTTAAATGTGCCATGACCAAATACTAAAATATATTTAATTACTTTAATTTTTTTAGATTTTCATGAGCGGTCATAAACACCTTTATGGTTCCCATAAATCAGAGTCAATTTTGTACACACATTTATTAACACAGGGATACTTATTGTTTATGATATGTTGAGTGATAAACGTTAAGATTTATTAGTGTTTGGGCACAAATCACTCTTGGTTTTATACACTTTACAAAATAAATTAAAAAAGACGGTCATTTATTGGTTAAAGGTAAAATCGAATTCCGAAAAAAATTGTATCATGCTTACTAAATCGGTTAATTGTTTCAAGCATCCAGATGTCAATCCACGTTTGCCAACTGTTCCAAGTGAAATTGGGTGCATGAATAAACTCATTATTTAAGAAGTATTCCTAAAACCATTTTTTTTATGATACCAATATTAATAGGATAAACAATAAAACATTTTTCTTTTGGAATTGCAAAAGGGAACATTTTCCAACATTCTAGGTTCATCGTGGAAACTCTTAATTAAACTAGATCGTTCATACTCGGGAACAACTATTTTCCAAGTAGATTCGTCGAAACCTAGTCGATTAGAACCCTCACATAATTTATAAAGTGATTGGTCAATGGATCGATACACGGAAAGAAATAAACTGGTCCTCAGCTAAGAAACGGACTTTTAATTCAAGAAAATGTACTTTTTCTTGATTTAAAAGCTAATTTTCTTATTTCTATCGAGTTTTTCCTCATTTCAAGAAACACAATTCTTACATGAAGCAAAACTCGAGAGAAATAAGAAAATTAGCTTTTAAATCAAGAAAAAGTACATTTTCTTGAAATAAAAGTCCGTTTTCTTAGCTGAGGATCAGTTTATTTTTTTCCGTGTAGTTTGAATGATTATCTAAATCCGACTTTATAGTTTGAACTGACTTGTCGTACCATGGATCTTTTTTTATTTCGGCGGTTTCAATAAACCGAGAAAGGGCATCGGGAATTACATTGTCTTTTCCTGGTCGATGGATCACTTCAAAGTCGTAGTGCTAGGTTTTAAGTGCCCATCTACCGACACGCCCAATGCAGTCACCTTATCGAAGTAACCACTTTAATGCAGAACTGTCAGTGACGACAAAAAATTTGTTTGCTTCCAAATAATGTCTCCATTTTGTAATGGCCGTTAAAATACTTAAACACTCTCTTTCGAGAATCGTATATCGCTTTCGAGCATCTGTTAATTTTTGCGATATATATGTGATGGTAATATCGCCAGAAATTGATTTTTGTATTAATTGGGCACCCATATCTACATATCTGAGGCAGCAGTACACACATAGAATGGTTGACTATAATCTGGATTACCCAGAATAGGGGCTTTGGTCATAGCTTCTTTAATGGTTTGGAAGGCTTTTTCAGTCTCCTTAGTCCAAATAATGGTCTTTGGTTTGCCTTTTACCAAATCTGTTATTGGAGCAACAATAGAGGAAAAGTCAACTATAAAGCGTCGGTTTCATCCGCAGCAACTCCCATAAACTGACAAACTTGCTTAACGGTTTTTGGTCGCTGATAATCCCTAATTTTATCTGGTGAAATCTTTGTACCATGCTCATTGATAACAAACCCCAAATAAGAAAGTTCCGAAACACAAAACCTAGATTTAGTCTTGTTAATGGTTAGATTAGCTTCTCGAAGCTTCTCTGAAACCAATTTTAAGTAATGAATATGGGATTCAAAATCTTTTGTAGCAATGATTATATCATCCAAATAAGTCCAAACAAGCGGAGCTAGCTCCGGACCAATTACATTATCTGCTAGTCTTGCCATAGTTGCAGGAGCTCCGACTAATCCAAATGGCATACGTGCAAACATGTACAATGGCCGGCCCATTAATGCAAATGCCGTTTTCGGCTGTGAATTTTGTTCTAGAGGAATTTGCCAATATGCATCAGCTAAATCAATAGAAGTGAGATATTTTGTACCTGTTAGATTACTTAAAGTATTTTCCAAATGTGGCATGGGATATGTGTCTTTAATGGTTGACGAGTTTAATTTACGAGCATCGAAACACATTCGTATTTTCCCCTTTGATTTGTAAGCGATTGTCATGGGCGAGCACCTTGGTGAAGCTGGACAAGTCCTAATTACTCCTAAAGCCAGCATTCGTTTTAATTCTGCATCAACTGCCTTAAGAACTGTAGGTGAAATTGGATAACAGCGCTGAGCTACCGGAATATTTTCACCCGTATCTGGGAGGAGTAAGTATCTGATAGTGGTAGGAAAAGTTTTGATAATTTCTTCAATTTCTTCGTGTTGCGCATCGGTTAAGAAACTGGTAGTAGAAATAGGATTATTATCAATAATGTAAAAATAGACGGAAGGGTGTAAATCGAATGTTTGCTAAAACTCCATCCCCAAAACTACTTCCTGAGTTACTTGCGGGATGACATAAGCTGTTATAATCCTATGTTTTTGATTAAATATTTTTGGGAGATCTACAATCTCGGGTAAATTTATAGATTCCCCATTGGCTACCGACAACTTTTCTGGCCTTGGAGATAGATTAGAATCTTGTACAAATGAATAACAATTTTTTCCTAATACGGTTGATGTAGCACCCGTGTCTAATAACCCCACCAGAGTCTTTCCGTTAATCTCGATACTTAAATATAAACGGTTGTCTCCTTCTTTTTGTGAAAACATAGTTAAAACCGATGGTTCGACACTTCAGGTGTACCCATTGCTTTACTTGTAGGTTTGGGAATTGAATTTTTTTGTTGCCTCACAATATCTGTTACTGATGATTTTGTAGGTTCGGACGGTACAACCTTATCCTTATTGACTAATTTCAAATGCGGGTGGCATTTTGGACAACCCCTCATAAATAACATTTAATTGCCCACATTTGTAACATAAATACCGTGCTCGTCTTGGCTGATTGCAACTATCAGTCCTATGCGAGTTTCCATAACAATTTACGCAACTAAAAAAATTATTCTTGTTATTGTTACCTTTTTTTGGTTCTAAACCAAGATTTTTTTTAAAGACTCTAGGGTTTTGGGTTTCCGTTTTAATAAATCGATTATAATTACGTTCACCTTGACCATAATTATGGTTGTTTTTCGAAGTAGGATTCGTATTTGAATTATTATTATGAAAAGTGTTTAAATGTGAAGTAACCTGGGCATTTTTGAATTCCCTATTTTTGTGATTAGGTGCTGAACTATGATTCGAAGACCCAGCTTCGTCCATTAAATGAAGCTGTTCAATACGTTTATTAAAACCGGTGTAAGCAATAGCTTTACAAAATGGCTTCCATTTTCTCAATGTCGCGGCATAAGAATGTAAGATCTTCAATTGAAGAAATATTATTAAGATTGCGAAATCCTAATCCACGCAAATACGTAGGCCATAAATTTCTATAGCAATATTTTAATTTTTCGTGAGGTGATAAAGGCCGTTTTAATTGTTTAAACAATATTTCCATAGAAGCTCGATATGTTCCAAGTAATTCTAATTTTAATTGTTTTCTATTTTTGATTTGCTCAATCAATTGATCGTCAATGTCTAGATTTTAATATTCCCATCTCATTGCTTGAGCCAAATCAAACCATTGAAAAAAACGAACCGTTATATGCATCGTACCAAATTCGTGCGTCTCCACTTAGGAGAAGCCATATTGACCCAAATAATTCTCCATCTGAGATTCCCTGAGCCAATGCCATTTGTTCTACCCGTTTGATAAATTCGGTTCCATTCGGTTATAGGAATAGGGCGAAATCTTCTGGTAAAACGATTGTCTTGGTAAGATTCCCGGTCTGGATTAAAATGAACAAAATCTCTCTTTGGAGCATAACTGTTTGTTTGGTAATATTTTATATTTGGGTTTTCTTGATACAAATTTCTAGTTGGATAATGATTGTTATCTTGATTATAAATGTTTTCTCGATAATGATGGGGATTACCCTCGAAAAATCGAGAAGAATTACGTTGAGTACCATTATTATTATTTTCCATTTCAGGTGGTTGAGGTTTATATGCAGATTCATAATGCTCTCTCCCCGGATTTGGAAACTGAACTTGCGAGGTTTATTTTGAAATTGGGTTTGTGGCTGATACACAAATTGAGGATGATTTACCACGTTCCTCGGTTCCATCGAAGAAACCTCTGGTATTTTTGAAATTGTATTATATCCATCACTGTGTACAGACTGTGGTGGATTATTTAAACAACTGTGATGAGACCGAGTTGGTGAACGATCACATTGATTTATCGACTGATTCGATTGCTGATTTTGGTGCGTTAAATGAATCAAATTGTGTTCAAATTTGATTGCGACCCTTGATGGGTATATTTGTTTGCGACGTTTGACTACGATTGATATTTGTTTGCGAGGCATATTAGAGTATTCCCCACTGGTCCCATCTCTCAAAATAGTATACCTAACATTACGTAACCTACGCAAAATACGATTTAAATCCCCTCTTTGTGCGGCACTAATATTTATTCTACATATTCTGCCCTCTAAATGTTTTAATACTGGGATATAATTTTTAGAATTTAGACGTTCGATTTCGTCTAATCTACCTAACACTATTTCACTGACATTCTCGAAATCTTCATTAGTTTCGTCCATAGGAACGAGACTACTGTCAGTTTCTTCTGCATCTAATAAATAACCCAATGTATTAGCGGGACTCTCGCTAATTGTATTAGGGTCAATATTTCGGAGGCATAGCTCATATTGAATTTCTTCGGGTGTAAAAACCTTGAGATTGATTATTTTTAATTATTTAATTTTAAGTTCAAAACTGATTTTAAAAATTTATTATTTTGAGCGCCACTGACTTTATTATCAAAAGTCAGAAAGTAAAATACCTTGTAAAATTAATCTAGGGATTCGAAAGATACAACCAATGATTATTATATACACAAATCGATCAATACAATGTGTTAACAATAATATAATATAATAAATGTTATTCAATTATTTTAAAAATATTGATTTATGAAATACAATGAAAATTTGTAATTTAATAATTTTATGAAATTAAATATTTTATGAAAAATATTATTTATGTAAAAATAAAAACATTAATTTAAGAAATATTATTATTATAGAAACTTTAAATTTTAATTTACGTTACTTTAGAAAATTAATTTATTTTAATTGTATAAAAAGAATTAAATACTTGTGCATTTTACACTATAATTGTTAAGGCCCCTAACGTTGGGCGCCAATTTATGTTACGGTACGTAGCACTTGGCGATTAGTTTGCCGGCTAATCTAACTCAGCAAGGTTGGAGTACAAAAAAAATAATCAAATGCACAAAAATTTTCTTTCCTTTTTATAAATTCAATAAATAAAGTTTTATTAATTCAAACCAAAATAAAATAATGATAATAACAATAATTAACAATAAAAACTTACAACTAATAAAAAAAAAAAAATTAAATAGATTTTTTCTATTTATAAAGTTTCCGCAGATGGTCCTTGCGGGTTCCGGCAATTTTGCGTGATGACTGGCTGGATTCTCCACGTTAGATATAGAACTACTTATGTAGCTGTAGAATTAATGTCAACTGTTTCGTTGTTTTTATCTTTTTCTTGTTTTTCGTAGAATACCTCGTACAAAGAGGTAGGTATAACTACAATTTTTCACAATAACTTTGAACAAAACTAAGAACCAGTAAAGCGTGGTTCGTTATAATGATTTAAATAAACTTTTAAAATAACTTTCTTATTTCCTTGTGGGGGCTTTTACTTATCAAATGAAATCGAAAAGAATGAATATTTGGTCAATTTGATCTCCTTTTTTATACAAAAAAAAATTGTGTCTAATTAGCTTTTTTCGTGCATTACTTTACCATTATTAATATGAGTAAATAGATTTCCTTTGTTTGACCTGCACGTGGGCAAACATAAAGGATTACATAAGCCAATGTTTTTGGTTCTGTTTTTTCTCCTTTGTCTATTCTTATTTACTATCAATGACCAAACCCCTTTTTTTTTGTTTTTGTTTTTTTTGTCTGTCGTTTTGTTAATTTTTATTTTTTTTTTTTTTTATATAGTGATCGGTCGGGAGATCCTCCTTATTTTAATTGTGTTTATTATATATTTGTTTATTTTTTTATATTTTTTTTAATTAATAACTAATAACTATTAACTTATTTCTAACAATTGACTTTTATAAAATATAGACATAATTATAAAAAAATTTTAATAATAAGACCTCGATATGTGCATAATAATCTCGGATATGAGAAACGCATTTCTTACACAGAAATAATCGTTTCAATATTTCAGAACATTACCCAAAAATCATTTTAGAATTCCATTTTCATAGCGCTTGCAAAATTTCACTAAAATCGGTTAAGGAATAGCTAAGTTCTATTGTAGTTGGCCGTATTCCGAAACTTTATCCAAAAACCATATTATGGGACTTGGCTATTTCTTAACCGATTTCGGTTGATACTTTTACGACATTTTCGCGCGCAATGATAAACAATTTATTTAGTTCATTAGTCTCACTTTTAACGTCTGTAACTTACAGATTTTATTTTATTGGTATACACTTACAGTAAACAAAATGTCAGAACAATACCTTATGTTTTTTATTTCGGTTCATTTATTATTTTATCGGTTCTGGGAGCCATTGGGCCACCACCTAGCTTTCTTACAATATTTTATTTTATTTATACATTTTAAATCTATTACTGTACAAAAATTTTCAGAACTACATATACTCGATCATTTTTTTATTTTGAAGATTTAAGACGTTTGACACGTTTGACGGTAGATTCTAGGTTATAATGGTCCAAAATGAAATCATTCGTATTTAATAAAATAATACAAGCCTTCTGCTGTAATATAGTTTTTGTCATTTAGTGATGAAAAATAAAAGTTAGTCATTTGGTTTTCCCATAAAAAATGCTACCTAAATTTGAAGACGTTCAACAATAACTCAAATTCGTAATTTTTTTGTAATAATTTAGGGGTCTTAAATATGTTGTACATTGGTATGTGTTATATTCAACCTTCAACAACGACTCTGTATTCAATACTTATTTGAAGAATTACGGCCCAAATTTTTTTTTTTTTAATGGCCAGGATTATTGGTAATGGTCTAGCCCTGAGAATAATCGTTAGACTGTTTTAGAGTTTTCTTGTAATTCGGAAATTGTCAATTTTCAAATGGAATGTTCAACAATCAGCTTATTGAATTCCGCACCAATACGTACTAAAGGATCTTACTCACATTCGAAAATTTAAAACCAGCTACTTTCAAAATTTTAAAATATTCAATAATTAGCCAGATGAATTGAATGTAGAAACTTTAATTACTTCAGCTCATGACTTAAAGAATTTCTTCTAAATTATTCATATATAAATGCTGATCTACTACAGTGCTTCTCAAACCTCTTGATATTGCGGTTCCCGCAATTAAAAATGTTACTCAATAATACTGAATTTACAGTCAACCATTATGGGCATTCTTGTTGAAATATCTCAGATGTTTCATATTCGTGTCCCGCCAATTTAAAAAAATATTCTACGAAGCCAAAATATTCTTTCAGCTTCATACGATTTACAGATCCGACTTAGAATTCCAGAAAATTGTTAAGCATGCTTTTAAAATACATGAGAGGATCCTATATTAGATGTAGCTGTGAAATCTTCGAAACTAAATATTTTAGCTGTACATATGTGTGGAACAGAACAGATACCGAAAAGAATAAACTTAAGTTAAAACTAAACGTTTTTGACCTTATAACTATTCTAAGTTTGATTTCCGTTTCTCTAATTTGACCGCAACCCGACCTGAATTTGGTTCATTTTTAATTTTAGTGTCAAATTATTTTTACTTACCGAAGTGAAGTTCTTAGCAAATAACAAAAAATGTAGTAGTATTAGTAAAATAAACAGTATGCATTTAGGCGATTTTTGAATAGTCGAACTAACGATGGAAGTGACTAAATTTTATCAACAAAAAATAAAAGTCCCAAAGTCAAATGGATTTTTTCGAATGTCCGTAGTATGCACTTGATGAAAAAATTATGAAATGGCCGGACCCTGGGGTCGGCCATATAAATAACAAGCAACTTTTACATCAAATGTTGTACCATTCTCCGCCAACGAAATTTGTTCAACAAAAATCAAAAGTCCCAAAGACAAATGGTTTTTCTCGAATGTCCGTAGTATGCACTTGATGAAAAAATTATGAAATGGCCGGACCCTGGGGTCGGCCATATAAATAACAAGCAACTTTTACATCAAATGTTGTACCATTCTCTGCCAACGAAATTTGTTCAACAAAAATCAAAAGTCCCAAAGTCTACTGACTTTTCTCGAATGTCCGTAGTATGCACTTGATGAAAAATTTATGAAATGGCCGGACCCTGGGGTCGGCCATATAAATAACAAGCAATTTTTGCATCAAATATTGTACCATTCTCCGCCGACGAAATTTGTTCAACACAAATCAAAAGTCCCAAAGTCAAATGGTTTTTCTCGAATGTTCGTCGTATGCACTTGATGAACAAATTATGAAATGGCCGGACCCTGGGGTCGGCCATATAAATAACAAGCAATTTTTGCATCAAATTGTGTACGATTTTCCGCCGACGAAATTTGTTCAACAAAAATCAAAAGTTCCAAAGTCAAATGGCTTTTCTCGAATGTCCGTCGTATGCACTTGATGAAAAATTTATGAAATGGCCGGACCCTGGGGTCGGCCATATAAATAACAAGCAATTTTTGCATCAAATGTTGTACGATTTTCCGCCGACGAAATTTGTTCAATAAAAATCAAAAGTCCCAAAGTCAAATGGTTTTCTCGAATGTGCGTAGTATGCACTTGATGAAAAAATTATGAAATGGCCGGACCCTGGGGACACCAGATGTTGACAGCGTATTCAAGTTGAGATCTGATGTAGGCATAATACAGGATCTTGATTGTCTCGAGGTCATGAATATCCCCAGTCTAAAGCTTAATAAAACCAAGCATGGAATTGGCTCTAGCAACGCATTGCTCAATATGCTTAGTAAAGCACATGTTTTCAACGAAAGTAACCCCTAGGTCTTTAATCTCGTATACTTTTTGTAAAAGTACGCCATTTATTTGATATTGTTGTGTAACAGGGTTAACTTTTCGATGGAACGATAAACTCTTACACTTGTTGATGTTGAGACTGAGGAGGTTAGACTCACACCAGTTCGCTAGGTTGTCGATGTCCTCTTGTAGCTTATGGGTATCGCCGATGTTTTCTACTGTTTTAAAGATTTTGAGATTATCTGCAACATTAATACCTTAGAATGTTGTATTACTTCAGTAACGTCATTGATGAAAATTATGAAGATCCAACGACCAACATGAGAGCCTTGTGGTACTCCTGAATTAGCTTGAATTGATTCTGATCTATTTTTTTTTTTTTTTTTTTTGTCGCTGGTGCTACATCCCATAGAGGGATTTGGCCGCTTCATTTGAAGTTTCGTAATCATTTTTTTTAACGGATAATGAGTGATTAATTCATTGATCCAAAATTAACCAGCCGTGATTTTTTCATCACCCGCCGGGAATCGAACCCGGGACCTCCGGAGCTTAAAGAAAAGCATGCTAACCACTGTGCCACCGGGGCGGTGGCACAGTGGTTAGCATGCTTGCTTTAAGACGCTTGCGGAGTCTTCTATTAATAAGCTCAATATACTGAATGCGATTACTCAAATATGATTTAAACCACGCAACAAATTGTCATCACGCAACAAAATCGTACACCATTTGATACAAAAATTGCTTGTTATTTATATGGCCGACCCCAGGGACCGGCCATTTCATAATTTTTTCATCAAGTGCATACTACGGACATTCGAGAAAAACCATTTGACTTTGGGACTTTTGATTTGTGTTGAACAAATTTCGTTGGCGGAGAATTGTACAATATTTGATGCAAAAATTGCTTGTTGTTTATATGGCCGACCCCAGGGTCCGGCCATTTCATAAATTTTTCATCAAGTGCATACTACGGACATTCGAGAAAAGTCAGTAGACTTTGGGACTTTTGATTTTTGTTGAACAAATTTCGTTGGCGGAGAATGGTACAACATTTGATGTAAAAGTTGCTTGTTATTTATATGGCCGACCCCAGGGTCCGGCCATTTCATAATTTTTTCATCAAGTGCATACGACGGACATTCGAGAAAAACCATTTGACTTTGGGACTTTTGATTTTTGTTGAACAAATTTCGTCGGCGGAGAATGGTACAATATTTGATGCAAAAATTGCTTGTTATTTATATGGCCGACCCCAGGGTCCGGCCATTTCATAAATTTTTCATCAAGTGCATACGACGGACATTCGAGAAAAACCATTTGACATTGGGACTTTTGATTTGTGTTAAACAAATTTCGTTGGCGGAGAATGGTACAATATTTGATGCAAAAATTGCTTGTTATTTATATGGCCGACCCCAGGGTCCGGCCATTTCATAATTTTTTCATCAAGTGCATACGACGAACATTCGAGAAAAACCATTTGACTTTGGGACTTTTGATTTTTGTTGAACAAATTTCGTCGGCGGAAAATCGTACAACATTTGATGCAAATATTGCTTGTTATTTATATGGCCGACCCCAGGGTCCGGCCATTTCATAAATTTTTCATCAAGTGCATACTACGGACATTCGAGAAAAATCTTATTTGGTTTCTTTTTTGAACAAAAATCGTCACGGAATTGTATTTAATTTATTGTGAATTGTTTACTATATCCACATTTAGGCGTATAATTTATATTACCACTACATATAAATACGTATACGTATACGATAAATTTGTTATTTTATTTTGTTAAGTTTTTCACAGGCATTTTTACTTATGTATTTAAAACCAAACTTGGATTTAATATATTCTTCTGAATTATCGAACTTTGAAAATTCTGGAAGTACTTGAAACATAAAAAAAAATTGAATCAGAGTTATACAAAGTTTTTTATAGATTTTTGAACTACCAATTTTGAATGTAATTAACCAATTTCATATCTTTGGCCCCCTAAGCTATTTTATATCCAAAATTTGAAATTTTATTTATAACGAGATCTTTAAAAAAAACGGAACGCGCCAGAATATAGAAAATTAGTGCTCAGTAAATGAGAGTAGATCAGTTTTGTTTAGGTTCTCGGTAATTTTTTAATTGTAACAACGACTGGTCCTCTGCGTAAATTCTCACCTTTCATCCTCATTCATTCAGATTGTGGAGCTTATCTCATAATATGCAATTTTTGGTATAGCTACAGTAAGACTACGGATGGCCATGGTTGCAGTTTTTTGTGTGTTGATGGACAATTTTCTAAAAAATCAGCCAATATGTTTATAAAATCAAGGAATGATTAGTGCTTTTTTATGATTGGTGGTTAACAAATGTCATTCATATTTCAGCAAAAAAGTTCTTTTTTTGTTATATTGCTCAGTTATGAGAAAACCAGATACTTTTATGTGTGCTGAAAATTTTTTGCTACCTTCTACAGCACTCCTTACGGAACGAAATGTAAATTAGGACTGCCACTATTGTTACCGCGCCGATCCAGTAGACATCGTTGACATTCCGATCGAATTCCTTAGTCGCATGTGTCCATTTGGTACGTCTAACCACTAGCAAAACTTAGGGTTTGCATCGCCAGACGGGACTCTAGAATGGAACTGGTTATCGAAAGCACAAAGAAAGAAGCACGGCTTCCATTGATGGGTATATCACTAGCCGTTTGCTTATTTTTGATGCGGCATCACAATTTAAGTTTGCAATCGACACGGGAGGAGATGTGTCAGTCATTCGTGCGAAATGTTTGCAGGGTTCCCGAGCAGCAGCGGCATCTCCACTGCAAGTTTTCGGCACAAAAATTTTAAAATTGGGCATCAGTAGACGGCGGCGGGAATTTAGGTGGGAATTCATGGTAGCAGACGTGTTAATCCATATGATACTATAGGTGTGGATTTTTTAAAGCATTCAGGTATACTGATAGTCATTCAAGGACAGAGGATTATAGATTCGTTAACCTCCTTGCATGTTATAGGTACAATTTCGAACAAAACATATCCGGCATTATTATTTCTCGACAAGTCATTTTGCACGCCCAAATTCAAAATTTACTGGCAACATTTCCTGAAATTGCAAATAATGGCCTTAGGTCGAAAATCACAAACCGACAAACTGTGCGTATCTAAAGACGAATTCGAACATATGAGAGCTCAAGGAATTTGCCTGGTCCAACCCGTTACATTGAGTGATGAAGAAAAATGGAACCTGGAGACTTTGGCGATCTTACAGAGCATTAAATAACATCACAATCCCGGATAGATATTCAATTCCGCACCTTCAGGACTTTTCGTTTCAGTTTGAAGGTGTTTCATTTTTTCGACCTGAGAACTTGTCCAGGTGTACTACCAAATTCCCATTGAACCGACGGCC
Organism: Tipula helvola; assembly: GCA_963556165.1. Lineage (NCBI taxonomy): Eukaryota > Metazoa > Arthropoda > Insecta > Diptera > Tipulidae > Tipula > Tipula helvola. Next base: position 82,715,566 of record OY744482.1, on the reverse strand, counting down.
ATACGTAAGACAGCAATCACTTCTACTCCTTTCGGGCTTTCTGAATTTACAAAAACTACGTTTGGACTACGGAATGCAACACCAGAATTTTCAACGACTAATGCATCCAGTACTTTTAGGACTAAAATTTTGTTTTGTTTACCTGGACGACGTTTTGATTGCCTCAAAATCAATGGACGAACATTTAGAACATCTCAAAATAATTTTTAAAAAATTATCAGAATACACGGGCTTATAATTGACGCAGACAAATGCGTATGCGCAACAACCTAAATTTGATTCTTAGGATACATGGTCACTGGGCAAGGTATACTTCCAAATAAGGACCGCATCCAAATTATTAAAAATTTCAAACTCCCAGAAATGATTGATGACATCAAAAGATTTCTCGGCACCTTCAAATTTGATGGTCCTCAAGGATCTTCTAAAATGCTAAAAAAAAACTCTGAAACAAAAATTAATTGGTCAGAGGAATCCATAATGGCTTTCGAAACATGCCAGCACAAACTCTGCGGTGCTTCATTGCTAGTACATGGCTCATTGTTGATGCCTCTGATTCTAAACTTGCGGCTGTGGTTCAGCAGTTTGTCTCCAGCTTCTGGCAATCACTCAGTTTCTTCTCGGTATGCCTTAACGAAACGCAACAACGGTATAGTGCTTATTCTGACATTTAGCACTTCAAATACTTGTTGGAGAGTCGTGAGTTCGCCTTGTTCACCGATCCTAAACCCTTGATATACGCATTCCAACAAAACCCGTAAAAAGCATCTCCGCGTCAAATCAGGCATCTAGACTTCATCGGTCAATTCACTACCGATATTTAACACATCTCCGACATTAATTTGTCGTCGAAGATACCCTCTTACGCATTAATCAAATTTGTATTTATGAAAGAATTGATTATGCAAACCAAGACCGTTTATTTCAACAGCATTTCGGAAAACTGTTTTTGAATATTTTCACAATTTGTTACAACCAGGTGTTAAAGCCTCCGTGAAACTTTTGACTAAAAATGTCATTTTGCCTTCTATCGCTAAAGATTCAAGAATAATGGCTCAAAATTGTATGCCATGTCAAAAATCCAAGATTTCATGGCATGACATCATTGATCCACTTCCAAATTCAGGTAATAATCGTTATTGCGTGACGGTAATTGCAGTTTCATCAACGTGGATAGCTAGATTTGGCGGACCCAGCGTTTATTTTTAAGGGCCAGGGTACGAGTCTCAATTGTTTTCGGAATTATCCAAATTAATTGGTTTCCAACAGCGGCGCACTAAGAATTATAATCCGAAAATAAATAGCATGATCGAAAGATGGCATCGCACTGTCAAAGCTGCCTTTATGAGTCATAACCGGCCTGACTGGGCTAACATGTTACCATAAATTTGTATTTTTTTTAGCGCACTTATTTTGTGGAAAACCCACATTTATAGCAAATGTAGCGAAATTATAGTTTATGGCATACCAAAATAATTATTATTTATCATATAAAATTATATCAATGTCACCGTATTTTATATATACAAATAATAAAAACAAATGAAAATATTTGTTAATTAGTTAAGAAGAAAACAAATTAAATGTATAAGCACCTTAACCACTGGAAACTACTGCGGGACAAGTGATATGATAATAAACTCGGACCTTCTCCTAGATTTTATTGTATGATAATCATAGGTCCAAATCGACAGAGTCAACTACAAGTTTTAGTTACAGTTACAGTTTTTTCGGAATTGAATTCCGAAATCCATATTTTTAGACATCATTAAAACAGCGAATTTAGTTGAAATTTTAATGGAATTTTTGAATATTGCTGATATTTATAAATAAAAAACAACAACAAACTACTTGGCAATCTATATATTTTCGAAAATATTCGGTATTAAACGTCAATTGAAAGAATTGTTTTAGTCACCGATATCCACGACTATAATCGTATCTACAAATTAAATCTGTACTTAAAATTGACGTTTTAATGTGGTTTAAAAATACCAAAACAGACACTATAGTCGTAGTTGCGATTTTAGTTGTGTCTGTCGATTTGGACCATAGTGTTTTTTTATAGTGTTTATTATGGTTATAGAGAAAAAAAAATGAAAATAAATAAAATACAAAATGTTGACATTGTTACAATTCTCTTTATATAATCAAAAATTAATAATAATTTAGTTTTGTGCAAAGGACACTTACTTTCTTCGTTTGGATCTATTCGATTTCATATTTCGGAAGTGCTCTTCTGGTGACGTAATAATTTTTGTTTTGCTTGGTACCGCGGTAATTGTGATGCACAGTCCGCATGTGCATTTGGTTTACATATTCTACATCAGGGGCCTTGTCGTGTGTGACCTAAATAAACGATAAATTTGTTAAATTGAATTAATAAAGGCGGATAAATGTTCAAAAAAATTGATTTTAAAAGATTTCGAATTTCTCAGGTTTCAAAGTATTTTATGGAAAAAATGCCAAAAACTGCAAGTATGGCAAACAAATGATACTCTTTTTCGTAGATCACGAACACTCAACAGTCGCAACAATTTAAGGTGTTTCCTAGACGAAAAACTTATGGATTCGGTATTTTTCAGTAAAAATGTTGAGTAAAAATCTTTTAGTGTTGCATGAATGGTAAATTGACTGGACGAAAATGAGCGGTGGTGGTGAACATTTTTTGAAACTAACCTATAATTTTTAAGTTTGACAAAGTAAGGAATAATTAAATTAAGAGTTTGACAAAATCCTAGACACTATTGTCATAAAAACTTATATGAGAAAATAAACTAAACAAAATAAAAAGATCGATTTTGCACATCATTACTAGACACTCTACGATTTAACAAAATGGGTTTAGCAATTTGTTTATAATCGCTCTGTATGTGTCGAGTAGTTGATAGAGTTTGAGAGTAGCAAGAGCAGATCGAACCTGGTTTGAGCCCATGCTGAGCGGGTCGTTACGGTTTCTGCATCAATTAACTGCTCTCGGAAATAATGGTGGAGGACTGCTTTTGGAAGTGATGGTGTAAGGACTTCCGAGGTTATTATCTTAGATTAATTAGATACACTGGCGACGTCTTTTTGCTGAAATCATGTCCTTTAGGTTCGGTTGCCTAAGATTGTGACAAACCTACCTATTCTTCGTTCATTTGTGATTATCGTGCGCTGAGATATTAGGAGCAGACAGCAGTTTGTAAACAATTTTGCGCTCAATTGGACTTGCACGGAAATATTACGATCTCGAGGTTTGTGTTAAATGCTATTTCGGATAAGAGCGTAAAAGATACTACTAAATTCCGCCGAATTTTGTTTGGTGAGATTAATTCATTTCCAATATATATTAAATCCGAGACATCAAATTTTTAAAACCTGAACAAAATTGCTTGAATTGAATTAATTTATACGGAATTATTTCATTATTTTGCCCCCTCCCCCCACCTCCCTCACGTTATATTCAAGAGAAAGTGCAAAAAAGATAAATCGTTCAACTAAACTGAACATTCCCTAGATACATATAATTGGATTGGTATTCCTTAATTTATCAGTGCTGGTTAAATTACAAGCTCTATAGTTAAATCACTTTAGTTGCTCATAGTTTCTCAAACTTTAGTTTATGTTTAATGGCTCTGAATTCTTGTACCAAAGAGAAACTGGCCGACATCTAGATCTCTGGCAGATGTGATTAATCCAATTAATATTTACATCAATACGAGGCGGTGGCGGCTATACCGTTCACCACAATCTCACTTTCTTTCGGTGCAAAGTTAAGACATATACGGTTGCCAAATGAGTGCAGCGACTATGGCAAGAGCTGTTATCGAGTCCGAGAAACACTTTCCTCCGTGTAAAGAAATTAACATAATTAATAATTACAATGCGATTATCTAATGAATTTCATAAATAGGTCAAATTTACTGAATTGTATACGCTAACATACTAAAACAAAGTCGAACAAATAAAAACCAAAACCGAGTTCTAAAAAAAGTATGACGAACATTTTAAAAAAATAGTGCGAATAATTTTTAAAAAATAGGACGAGAAAGATTTTTTTTTTATTAAGCAATTGCCGCCAGTAATAATACTACCCGAAAAGCTAAATTTTCCAACTGCCCTTTCTTACTAGCTTACGATATTGGGCTCTGGTTTCGAATACTTCCTTTATTTTAAAACTTGGATTTTCCAATAATTGTATTAATTCTTACTTTTGTATGCCAAGTTAATGTTATTCTAGCGCTCAGATATTATGGACTGTCTACCTTGATAATAGTATCTCAAGATTGTCTGTACCCATAGTATATCAAGAATGGCTTTGTCCGAATTAAACTTTTTTTCGCTAATCTGTATTTCTGGGCAAGACGGAGAATTGAAAAGCTTTGGAACCTGTACGTCAAGAGGATCGAGCACCTGCGTAAGTATTGACATGGAAGTAAAAAAGTGATTTTAATCTACCTTAATCAATTTTTTATTATGCTGGTTTGAGGATTGAGTTTGGGTTGGGGTTTGAATTGAGTTAGAGTTAGCTTGAGTTAAGTTGGTTTTTAAAATCACATTAATTTTATAATTGAGTTGGATGTTGAGTTTGGGGTTGATTTAAAGGTTCAGTTGAAATTCGATTAGGGGTTGCATTGAGGTTGTGTTAAGATTGAGTAAGCGGTATAGTTAGGGATTTATTGGACATTGTGTTGATTTTTAATTTAAAATTACCTTGAATTATGTTGAGCTGAGCTCACATTTGGGCGAGTAAATTACACTGTGAAACTTACATAGTTTTATTCATGTAAAAACTTACAATTTATATAACATCATTTCATAAAATGTAAAAACCGAATAAGAAGAGGAGAAATTGTTAAGAGTTTGCAATTCAGTTTCGATCTGTGAGCATGTGAAAAATAAATCATCTTTCAGTACATCTCATCAGGCTATAGCGACTGAACTAATAAAGCTAATTTATTACACTGATTTTTTCCTATATATAGGAATCAACCGTGCACTTGTAGTATTAGTGAATTTTTACATTCCCCTTTCTAAACTTTTAACAATTTCAATGTTATTGTATTTAACCAAAGCAACCTTGATTATACAAGCCATAATCTAAAAAACGAAGCTTTTTTAAGGGATTTAGAAACGACGAAAAAATCAAAATTTCCATAGTAAAACACATAAAACATATGGGAAATCACTTTTTTTCTTAAGTTAAATTTGTCAATGATAACGTTACAAATTCTTAATTATGATTTCTGAAATATTTTCATAAATGTTTGAATTTCAACATATATAAATGTCGTTTAAGTAAATCGTTTTCATTTTCTGGTAATAATGGTTTATTTAAACCAAAATATAAAAAAAATTCATAACAACAGCTTTCTGGTCAAATTAAAAAGAAAAGCTTACTACAAATCGTGTGCATTAAGTCAATATACATTGCATAGATGGCAGTGATGGCAGTACAAATTTTTTTAAAATCGTACCAAAAATTACCACCTCGGGAAATTTTAAGTTCAAAAATTGTATCAAGATAGGAAAAGCAAAACAAATTCTCAAAAAATTAAGAACGTGTGATAATTTAATGATTAACAATTTTTTTTCGTATTTTTTCTGTATAAATCTGTGACATCTAACGTACACTAGTAAAACTAAAGATAAATGTAGCAAGTATATTTTAATTCGTCAGAGCCAACTTTGATGTATTTTTCAAAATGGAAGTTCGAAAAATATATTTTAGAAATAATTTAATTTTAATATTTCTGCAATTAATATTTACTTAATACCCATATACCCTTCCTGTATATTGCTGCTAAAGATATGTAGAACACTTTTGTATAAAATTTTTGTAACATTTTTGATTTTTTCAATGAAAAACTTGAAGCTAAAAAACACCATTTTTACTATGGATTCCTATGGAAATTAGTGAAAAGTTATACCACTAAAAAAGCTTCTAAAAAATACGTCATAATGATTATGGCTCTATACTCTAGAAGGCTCTGATTTAACGCATACATGCAGAGCCTTCTAGAGTATAGAGCCATAATCATTATGACGTATTTTTAAGAAGCTTTTTTAGTGGTATAACTTTTCACTAATTTCCATAGGAATCCATAGTAAAAATGGTGCTTTTTAGCTTCAAGTTTTTCATTGAAAAAAGCAAAAATGTTACAAAATTTTTATACAAAAGTGTTCTACATACCTTTAGCAGCAATATACAGGAAGGGTTTATTGGTATTAAGTAAATATTAATTGCAGAAATATTAAAATTAAATTATTTCTAAAATATATTTTTCGAACTTTCATTTTGAAAAATACATCAAAGTTGGCTCTGACAAATTAAAATAATACTTGCTACATTTATCTTTAATTTTACTAGTGTACGTTAGATGTCTCAGGTTTATACAGAAAAATACGAAAAAAAATTGTTTTATCACAAAATTAACACACGTTCTTAATATTTTGAAGATTTGGTTTGATTTTCCTACAATTTTTGAACTTGAAATTTCTCCAGGTGGCAATTTTTGGTACGATTTATCAAAATTTGTACTGCCATCACTGCCATCTATGTAATGTATATTGACTTAATGCACACAATTTGTAGTAAGCTTTTCTTTTTTATTTGACCAGAATGCTCTTGTTATGAACTTTTTTTTATATTTTGGTTTAAATAAATCAATTATTACAAGAAAATGAAAACGATTTACTTAAACGAGATTCATATATGTTGAAATTCAAACATTTATGAAAATATTTCAGAAATCATAATTAAGAATTTGCAAGGTTTTCATTTAGAAATTTGTCTTAGGAAAAAAAGTGATTTCCCATATGTTTTATGTGTTTTACTATGGAAATTTTGATTTTTTCGTCGTTTCTAATTCCCTTAAAAAAGCTTCGTTTTTTAGATTATGGCTTGTATAATCAAGGTTGCTTTGATACATGCGGTTACTATGTTCAAACTTTTTAAATTATTTTGGTTAAATACAATAACATTGAAAATGTATGCGTTAAATACAATAACATTGAAATTGATAAAAGTTTAGAAAGGGGAATGTAAAAATTCGCTAATACTACAAGTGCACGGTTGATTCCTATATATAGGAAAAAATCAGTGTAATAAATTAGCAGTTCAGTCGCTATAGCCTGATGAGATGTACTGAAAGATGATTTATTTTTCACATGCTCGCAGATCGAAACTGAATTGCAAACTCTTAACAATTTCTCCTCTTCTTATAAATATTTATCAATTTGGAATATACCAAAATAATTTAAAAACTTTGAACGTAAAAACCGAAATGTATTAGGAGTATTTATTAACAACGCCATCAACTGTATTTTCTTTATAAAATATATTTAAATTAATGGAGAATTTGTATAAAGAGAAAGAAGCAACAGGTTGTAAGGCCCAATCTTAGTGGTAGAAATGTATCTATGCTTTAGGGCACGAAGATATATGGTACATCTGGCTTAGTCGGAAGCATTGCAGTCAAAACGCTAAATATTCAAAGCCAATTAAGCCAAGTTTCATTCAAATCAAATAAGTAGCATATATTTGATAGTTTAAAATTTTTATTGAAACCAAATAATAGTCCCAAGAAATTTAAGAATAATCCAAAATAACTGTTGGATATATGTATATATTAAAAATGTTTTACAGTATCCAACAAAAGTACCTATACACTTTATATTGAAAATTATGTTAAATTTTAGCATCAATTCTTCTTACTAAAATAATTGAAATTTTAAATAATATTTCAAATGTATTAGAAAGCATTTAATTATTTTTATTAACAGATATTTATATTTTATACTTACGGACAAAAAGGAGCACATCCTAGTTTTTATTCAGAAATAAAATTAATAATTTTTAGCCTCCTTATCAAAGGTTACTTTTGAAAAAATAATAATTTCTAAAAAATTATTTACAGTAATTTATTGCGAAGTGTTGTGATTTGAAATCAGTTCATTTTGGGATCGCTTTTATACCGCTGTTTTGATATAACATTTAATGTGTTTTCATGAACGCGTTAGTACATTAGCGGTTACGTAAACAGTTCGCTTTCGGTTCGTAAATTACGTAACGGTCTGCTCATATTATCTCAAAAAACTAAGCTTTTTTAATGATTGTAACAATTTCGGAGGAACATAAATATTTGTTTATAACACACGATGTAACAAAAAATATGTTTATTTGTTTGTTATGTCTATATAACGTTTAAAAAATAAAAAAAGTTGAATTCAAAATGATCCACCAAAACATAATTTGTCCCACATTTTATATCTCTATAATACCATCAAATTAGTTAATGTTTATTAATATATACGACCCAAAACTATATACCAAAAATCAATAAGCCCCGAAAATTCGAGGTACATACAAAATTAGCTTCTATATATTTTCCCAAATATTCATAAATCCCTCCCACGCGCACCCATTCTTCTCGTCCTCAAAATAAGAATGACATGGAAAAAAAGTAATTCCTTGTCTGTTCGGTATTAAGAGATATAAACATTTTGGTGCCTAGTTTACTTGTATACATATTTTAAATATATATATATATATATAAACATATACAATACAAATTATGGAAGAGGCTGCGGAGAGGTTTCCAAGCAGATAAAGCAAACCCAAAATAAATATAAATATTGGTGGCAAAAAAAATAAAATGTAAGAAGAGCTTGTTTTATGCCAGATGAGCAGATGGGAAGAGGTTGGAGGCAAATGGTGTATATTATTATAATATAAAATAATTCAATTATGTATTCGGTGCGGGCAAAAAAATAATAAAAAAATCAAAAGTTTCAACACTGCAATTATCGCCCATCAATTTATTGTGTGGTTTTTTTATGTGCTTTGAACATACACGTCAATTATCCATTAATGATTTTGGTTTGTATGTGAAATATGAATGGGAAAACGATATCAAACCAACAGGCAAATAATGATAACAACAATTTATATATTTATCTAGATAATGTCAAACGATGGATGATGGAACAATAGGGCGCATATATACATATAGGCGCAAGGATAAAAGCTTTATACATTTTTTAAGTCGATTTTCCAGAAAAATATTTTGTTTTCGCACACCAAAAATCATATATTTGTGTGATTTGATGAACAAAAAACCAGCAACAACGGTGACGACGACAATAAAAATACAACAATAAAAGGGAAATTCTGTATGTAGGTATATATGTATGTACATTAAACCCACAAACATTGGCAGAGTGTGATATGACACAACAATAGAGGAAAATCTAAAACAATGAAAAAAATGAACATGTCATCACCATTATCTAAATGAACTTTTTCCTCGTTTATGTGTGCGTTGTTTTGTTTTTATTTCGAGCTTTTTTTTTATTCTTTTAAATCTAATCTTGTTGTCTTCTGAATGGAAGCTTTTTTTTTTTCTGTATGTACATATATCATTTGTTTTGGAATTTTTACGTTTGCTATATATGTCACCTTTCAAATTAAGCGTTTTGTAAAGGAAAAAAAACGTTGTTGTTGCGGATGATGGATAAATGAAAATAATAGACAGAAAATTATGATGGATTTCGAATGGTTTATGGTAGTGTGTGGGTTTAATAAAAAAAAAAAAAAAAAACAACAAATGTGACAATGGAAGTAATTACAGAAATGGTTGATGTTTGATTTAATGAACTTTTCTATGTGATGTGTGACAACAGAGTGTTTCAATGAAATATATGTACGCGTGTACATCAAACGAGACGAATTCCAATGAAATATCTTGATTGAAAAAAAATGTCTATATAAATATATCGTTATACGAGTGATTTTTGAACCATAAAAATTACCTTTAATTTTTTCAAACATATAGATACCTACCTACCTGATGCCTTTGATTATGCCGAAATAGCTCTCATATTTGCAAATAAGATAATTTAATTTTTCGATTTTCGAAAATTTATTTATCTTTTTATATACCTTAAGCACACACACATACATACAACAAAATCAAATAAAAAATGGTGAATTTTCATCGTTTGATATCTACCCTTAAAAGCTGCTTTAATATTTACTTAGTTTAGAATAAAGTATAGGAATTGAAAATTCAATTTTTTACCAAAGTGTAAATAAATCATTTGACGAACTAAATACTGATTGTTCATGCTGTACTAATAGTGTGTCAGTATCCAACAATTTACAAAATCTAAGAGTTAATCTTATCTTAAAACCATAAAAATCTTTACATAAAACAATCCCCAAAGTAAAATCTAATATTCATCAAGGATTTTGGTTAAGTTTATCCTTTCTACTACAATATACCATTTTTGTATTTTTATTAAATATTTTAAATACTGTCAAGAGTAATCTTTATTTAAATAAATAATTTTTTTTTTGTTTCTTGTGTTTTGCTATTTTCCATTTTCTTCTTCATCTTAAATAATTTTAATCTTTTCGGTTTTTTTTTTTGGTTCCTTTAGTTTTTTTTATGTTTTAATGTTTTTATGCTACTGTATGCTGTGTTGTATCATTTGTTGTTGTTGTTTTTTTATTTGAAAATTGTACATTAAAATTCATTGAATGTGGTTGAAAGTTTGAAAGGAAATTTATTTTTAATTCATGAGAATTATACATAATGATTTTTAACATAACCGCACACTCTACCGTAGCACACGAGGGATAGAGGATAGATGAGTGGTAAATGGAAATAGGATAAAGTGACCAATTTTCCCGAAAGAGAATTTATAATGTTAATTTAATTTTTATTTTTTATTTTCTAGTGGTCTGAGTAACTACAATTATAATAAATTTAAGCTCTTACACAGCCAGGTTTTTTTATGATGAGAATTGCTAAGCAACACTTGTTTACTCAGAATAGACAACATTGACAAAATTATTTGGCACCCCCATTTTAAGTATATTTCACTAATATTGACGATACAACTGACAACCTTAATACTTTGTTTTTTCCCTACAAGATCGATCTTTCATTACTTCTGCAAATAATCTTATTAAATTTTCCGCCAGTCGCTTAGTGATCATTGGACTTACATAAAGCTTTCCATTATTCTAGTACTACTTCTTTTGAATAGGCAATCGTTCTACATTTTTTTGTGCTGATCTTTCTCTTCAGAAGGAGTTCTGAGCCGACCATTCCAACAGATTTATGTTATTTAATCGAAACCACTCTCGGCTATTTCGTGTTGTGTGACAAGGAACGTTATCTTCCCGGTAGATTATTAGCGCACGCTAGCCTATAATTAATTTTTCAAAAAACGGCTCTAATGTTTGCTCCAACGTGGTGGTGAACGTGGCTGAGTTCATAGTCAATTACTCCGACGATTAGTTTGGAATTTTAAAGCGTTCCCTTTGATTAATGTTTTTTTTTCAGAACCTTACTAATTGCCGCAGCCAATGAATTTTGATCCAAGCAGCCCTGCTTGCTTTACTTCTGCATTTACAGAATCCTTTGTAGAGCATTTTTATTCCCTTCAATTACTTCATTTGAATCTTCATCTGAAAGCTCATTGACTAAAGTGGCTGCATAAAAATATCCTGACAATTACCTCCGTCTTCTAATATGCCCATCACATTTGAAAAACTTGATAGTCTGAAGCAAAATTTGTATATATAGTGAATTAAAGCATGATAATAACCTTTATTGGCATTTTTCAAATCAAAGATTTGATTTGGCCTTTTTCCAAAGATTTAATGATGTTTTTTCCACTCTGTCACTTCCCTCATAAATTATTCCATGCTGCTGCTACCAAAATATGGCTACATTGCCTCATCTATTGAATAGCTTGCACACAAAGTTTAGCTAAGTTCAAGAAATATTTCGTTAAAATGATTGATTAATGGTCTAAATTTATATATTGTAGCTTGTCATTTGGATCAATAGCAGTATTATCATTAAAAAGAACGAACCGTAAAATTTTTTCAAATTTAATTCGTGGCAATACTTTTGTAATTTAAATGTTAAACCAATCTTCTTGTTGATCCCAATACATTCAATTTGAGTGCTGATAGATGACATACCGTTCCGTGGATTAATGGACAGGGGGGGGGGGGGGGAGGGGGCCTCAATAGCATTAGGAGATCAAAACCATCAATTTCTTAACAACCCAAAATATAAAATAATAAATTTTCCATCATTAATTAAAACCGCTAGTGGCCATCAAGAGCGAGTATTTGGGTATATATTGGTAAAAGTAAGTTTTAATCGAATTCAGCATTCCATGAGAATTTATATAATTCTGGGTTTGAAACAGAAGCTATATTTTGGAATAGATTTCTGGAAATTGTTTGGGATTGCGCCTAAAATGGAATCAATGTCTAAATTAGAACTTGCTTCTAAAGATACTAGTGCAAATTTGGATACAAATCAGCACAGTTTAACCGAATCAGAAGAACTCGAGTTATCTAATACCAATCAGAATTTTCCATCTTTGAAAAATCTTATATAAATGTTGGAGGCTCATCATCTGTCAAACAACGGTACTATCCTCTTTCCCCACTGAAGCAAGCGGAAATTTATGCCGATATCGACAGGATGATCTCATTAGGAGTGATTGAGGAGTCAAACAGTGCGTTGAGTTCTCCGGTGACATTAGTCGCTAAAGTCAATGGCAAAAAGCAACTTTGCCTGGGCGCCCGATGGTTGAGCGAGGTGACGATCAAGTATGCGAAACCGTTGCTAATAATCTACGGACTCCTGAGCCGACTGGATCAAAAAAAAAATATTCTCCAGTAGGCATCAAAGATGTATCAAAGATGCCTTCAGAAGTATACAGGAAGCTTCTGGCAAATTCCTTTGGCTCAGGAGTCGTGAGACAAAACTGCTTTTATCGTCCCTCGCCATCCACTATACCATTTTACCGTGATGCCGTTCGGGTTGTGCAATGCCCCGCAAAAAATGTGTCTGCTAATGCACCGGGTTATTTCACACCAACTGCAAGAGCGAGTATTTGTTTATCTCGAAGAACTCCTGATTAATAGTCGTTCGTTCGCGGAACATATAAACTTTTTAAAAACTGCCGCCGGACATCTTGCAGCCGCAGGCTGAACTATCAATCTATACAAAAGTCAATTTTTTCAAAAAAGCGTGCGTTATGTCAGTTATATTGTAGGTGATGGAAGTCTGCGTCTATCCTGATAAGGTGAGAGCTATCAGTGAGTTTCCGGTACCACTGGTCTAAAAGCTCTTTGATTCTTGCGGATGATGGGGTGGTACCGTCGCTTTACTGCAAAATATGCGTTTATTTTAGCATCTTAACCGGTTTGTTGAAGAAAATTGTGAGATTTGTGTGGGACTATTCGAGACAAGTAAAGCGTTCAAACTATTGAAAAGTGGTTTGATAACAGCTCCAGTATTAATTTAGCCAAATTTTCGCAAATCATGTTTTATACAGTGTGACGCTTCTCGTACTGGCGTTGGAAGCGGACTATTCCAAATTGATGATAATGGGAGTGAACATGAACACCCAATTGCGTATATGTCCATGCGGCTAAACCCGGCACAACAAAATTACTCGATTGCGGAGCTGGAATGCTAAGCGGCCGTTTAAAGCATTAAAAAGTTTCGTCCATATGTGGAAGACTGGAAGGGTGTAGATTCACCATATTGACAGGCCATGTTAGCCAAATGGTTTATGAGCCAGAAGGATTTAGCAGACACACTAGCTCGATGGAGTTTAAAGCTGCAGTCGTTCAATTTCACTATCGAACATAGAAAAGGGGCTCAGAATATTTTTCCCGACACACTTTCTAGGGTGTATATGGAATAGTGCGTAACCGATCCTATCCCGAATATGTTATAAATTGATTTGAGCTCACTCGCGTTTCAGTCTACAGAATACTTGGATCTAATTCACCAAATTTAAAATCGTTCCTTAAAGAATTTCAATTATATGTTCCAAATGAATAGGTGAATAACCTCATCTCTCTTGCTCATAGTTCGCCTCTTTCAGCACATCAAGGTATTCATAAGACTCTTGAAAAATTCAGCGGTACTACTATTGGTCACGCATCCAATGAAGTGGGAAGATGTGTGCAACGGCTCTTCATGGACTTTCTGAGGCCTTACCCCAGATCGAAACAAGATAACTCATTCCTATTTATTGCGTTGAACTTTTTTAGCAAGTACGCGTTCCGAAAACCTATGCAGAACGCTTTATCGACGGACGTATGCAAAGTACTAGAAAACGACATTTTTGTGTATGTTTTTCTGTGCCATAAAGTATAATATCGGATAATGGGTTGCAGTTTACCTCCAAAAATCTTCAAAATCTCTTAGGAAAATATGGTGTTAATCATATGCGCACGCCCCGATATTCACCGCAATTGAGTGCGTCTGAGAGGGTAAACCGCTCCATTATTTCGGCCATAAGAGCGTATATTTCTGATAATCATCAAAATTGGGACGTTCTTATTCCCGATATAACATTTCGACAAATTTTTCTTCGCCCTTCATAGTATTTGGTCAACAAGAAATTATCTAGCATGGTAGTGAATATAAACTTTTGCAACAGTGTACAACATACCAAGGAAACTGAATGTAGAAAGAGTTTATGTAAGGGATTTTGCTTGCGATGACTTGAAAATTTTCCGCCAAGTTAGCTCCAAAATTTTTGGAAGTCAGGTGATCCAAAACGGGAAAAATATTGGCATTTACCATTGCAAAGATATACGCACTTGACATGTAGCATCCTATTTGTGAAACAAGCATTTTAGTTAATCTGATATTTAATAGCAGCCTGGCTTTTAAAGCACTCAGGGAGCCGATGGGTACGTCTCCACCATTAGATAGTTAATTGTTACTGGCGTTGCAATGTATATCGGATATGTTGATTGATTTTTGTCCCGCAATTGCGTTTTTTTTATTATCTTACTTCCCCACATTCACCTAATAATAGAAATTTTGAACTTTGCGTTTGTATTGGTGCATCATTCGATTATCCCGTTATTTGGATGGGTATAAATATATCTACCGGGAACAAAAATGAAAAGGAGAAAAAATAGTTAAATCAGTTAAGGTAGTTAGAAAGTTAAGTCAAAAAAGTATTTGAAATAGTCGTTCTTCGGAAGGTGAAATTTAAAATAAAATTAATTAAAAGTAAGAGTAAGAATTCTGAGGTAATAACCTATTTTTATCGTCAAACACTGGACTATTACGAACCCCATTTCCATCGCGCTTACCAAATTTCATCAAAATTTGATAAGAAACAGCCAAGTTCTATCCTAGTTGGCCATATTCCAGAACTTTATCCAAAAATCACTTTAGAATCCCATTTCCATCGTACATGCTGAAGTACATCAAAATCGGATAAGAAATGGTCAAGTTCCTTCCTAGTTGGCCATTTTCCAGAATTTCATCCAAAAATCAGTTTAGAATCCCATTTCCGTCGTACATACAGAATTTCATCAAAATCGGATAAGAAATGGCCAAGTTCCTTCCTAGTTGGCTATTTTCCAGAACTTTAACCACGAATCGTTTTAGAATCCCATTTCAATAACGCATACCAAATTTCACTAAAATCGGATGAAAAATTACCAAGTTCCATAATAATTGGTCATATTGCAGAACTTTATTCAATTTTCTGTCGTCTCTTATGGGCGAGTATTGCAAAAAAATCTTACGATAGTTAAGGGTTAACAAATATCTAACGCAAAATGTGAAAAGTCGTTTTTTTATTTTGATGATCACTTGTTCCTTTAATTGTTTTGTAAAACTTTGATCAATCTGTTCGGAAAAACGGTTGGATGGATCAATTTGAAAATAATACCGTGCTATTAGGAGTACATTAGACTGTAAAATGACCTGGCAACTTTAGTCTTTTCATCAATATTTGTAAAGTAACGGTAGATTTACTAAGACAACCTAAAAAGTCGTTTTTTTGTACTTTTTTCAAATCAGTATTGAGGATGGAAAAAAAATTTGTTCTCAACTAATCATTAAAGGGTCTTGTAGGAAATTTACTGAAGTTTATAAGGCTGCCCTAAAGTTTACTGTGCAATCATTGGTTGCTGTGATATCGATGATCAAAGGCAAAAGGATCTTTTTGATTCAAAGTCAGATATCTCAGCAAAAATTTAATATAGAGAAACCAGAATGAAATTAAATTTTGTGCCTAATTAACAGGCTAACCGACCTATGCATTGGTTTAACTTAAAAAAATTTCCCGAGCCCATGGATCCTTACAAAAAAAAAAAAATTCGAATTTTTTTCCGAGCTCTTTCTTATGATTGCGTGATAACGGTAGCTCACAAAAATTTTCCGCTCAAAACTCTCAAAACTAGAGATTTGAAGCTTTAAAATGCTTTTCTTTTCATCTCTGTACGACCGTATTTTACAAAGATGCAGCTCTTCAAAAAACACTAAAAAAATTGAACAAAATTAGTGTTTCTTTAATTTTTTTAAGTAGTATAGATTCCTTTGTTGAAATCAAACTTATATTGAAAATATATGAGATGTCTTTCTCAAATATTTATCCATTATAAATTACTATAAAAATATCTTTAAAATTAACTTTTATAATTTTATTTTTAATTAATAACCGTTTTTTCATTCTCATTCTAGGTAAGCGCCATTTGGATTTTCATATAGATTGAATTATGTAAGTAAGTTGGCCAATTAATTTTAACCAATTAATGTCAAACAATTATTAAATAAAAATGTCGGCAATCTTTTATTAGGGGTCAATATAATATAATTTTATGAAGGTGAATAGATATTATCTTCAACTTTAGGGCCCATCGAAATCTCCGGCTGCATGAGCCAGTCAAAGCTCGAAATCTATACACTTCAGCAATGTATATTTGTCGAGCAGAATATAACAAGAAATTTTATTCTATAATGAATGGTTTTATTTGAACTTAATAAATCAATACGATTACCCGATTATTATATAAAAATACCTTAACGTGTGTGCATGCAATTAATATGCAGATGATTTAATGAGTAACCAGGTGTTGCCAAAGGTTTCGGTTTGTGAGAGGTTATGGGAGCTGCAACATCTGCAAAGTTTAACACAAATCACATTGCGCTGTACCATGCTATATGTGTAATCACAAATAGCATTATAAATCACCTGACCATTCATAACGAACAAATTAGTTATACAGGGACTGTTTGTTGGTTGCTATTAGGTAGCTAGACATCTAGGTGGTCGCGGAGTTTCTAACAGTATATACATATCTGTTGACCGCATACTAAAAGGAATTGAAAGAAAACAAACCAAACATCGCTTCACCACCATACCTATGATTTGTGTTTCATCCACGTCATTAATGTCCATGTATAGGCTAAAAATATTTAACTGCATATCTCACAACCCTTACCAAACCAAAATCATGTGATAAAATAATAAAATAAAAGAAACAACAAAATATTGTTTTTACACAATTCATATCACACATATACTTATATGTATTAACTAATACTTGTGGTATGAAAATACCTGTCTAACGGTACGTGGGTAGTACCGTTATTATTGTTTGAAGTTTGAACACATTTCTCCTTGTTCAATTTATTTCGCATCCACTTTCCATTAATTTTACTTTCCACTACCCTCATTGAATATATTCACTGCACAATTACAGGCGAAACTACTTATTACGCGTGCAAATAAACCCACGATAACAGACACTCAAACCAAAAAAAATCACCCACGAAACTTTTTAATTATTAATTTACATTAAATTAAATTAAAATATATATATATATATATAAAATATTTACAACAGTTTACACCAAATTAAATTTTCGAAGAAGTCGACTAAAACACATCTTTCCTCTGCGAGTGTCAATAACCGCCCTATCCATTACACTATGAGTAAAAAAAACTAAATGTTAGATTTTATCTAAAGTAACCACAAAAATCGGTCTGTGGAAGAATTGTTGGGGCTATAGACATTTTAAGTTGCACAATATACTTTATTTGAAGAGAAGTTGGTTATGAAAAGGATATTCTAGTAACTCTTAATTGTAATACCAAACTCACAAGGACATTTTAATTCGATTCATGGCTGGAAAAGACTTTACGAAATTAAATAGTTAAGAAAACTGTTCGCAGTCCATCACAATTTTGCAGAGTTTGGCAAGAGCTATTGTTGAGATGCGATTCGAAAAAGTTAGAAATCACTGAACGAAGGACAATGTTAAAAAAAAAATGGAACAATATCTGCATTGACAACGTGTGAGAAGGAAACATAAAATGTACACTATTATTTTTTTCAAAATATGTGTCACGGCTAAACTGTAAAGACATTTTAATTCAAGCCAGAAGAAAATTTTTAAAACGGGAAAAATCAATTGAGATTTTACCGCAATTTAGTAAACGGAAATACCAAGGCAATTGCAATCGAAATCATTTCCGACCCAGGTATCCCCCTAAAATGAATTATGTTATGTCAAACCAGCTGATCTGAAAATGAAAAAAAAAAAAAAAAAAAATTAAACACAAACACAAAATATCAAAGTTAGATTTGAACTTAGCTTTTACTGCAAAAAAAATTTCGCCATATTATTGTAACCGACAATAGTAAAATTTCAATTCACTTATGTATTTTAAAAACTAATGAGGTATTAAATAATTTATTACCTGTTATGTTATTATCCACTGACATTTCGATCATAATGTCAAATATAATGTGGTCAGATGAGATAATCAGGGGTATTAAAGCATTAGGTTAAGAAGCCAAAAGCAGAGATCCGTGGCTCATTAGCAATTTATTGAACAAAGTGAACGAAGAATCTCGGATCGCATGGGCGCATCAAACTCTAAATCAGGAGTTTCCAAGAATTGAAGAGTTCTTAGAATTCTTGAACATAATCGATACTATGCCAAGGAGAGCGCTATAAGAAAAGGCAAGCGAAAATATCTGCTTTAAGAGTAACATCGGTGCATAGTGCATCAAAGTCAGAAAAGTATCTGTGTTGTAACCGTGAACATCACAATACAATTCAAACGAATGACAATTGAGAATCGACAACGCATCGCTAATTGTTCCGATGTGTGCTGTAATTGCCTAAGAGCATGTCACGATGTCAATAAATGTCAAGTAGATTATTCGTGCCGAA
The DNA here is from genome assembly GCA_963556165.1 of Tipula helvola. Lineage (NCBI taxonomy): Eukaryota > Metazoa > Arthropoda > Insecta > Diptera > Tipulidae > Tipula > Tipula helvola. Next base: position 82,696,541 of record OY744482.1, on the reverse strand, counting down.
TTTGCAACGAAAAGTAGTATAGCACTTTACATCATCGTTGGATCCGTTACACAAGAGCATTTATCATTAGTTAGTACTATTATTTCAACTGACACTTAGAAGCAGGATCCCAGTTCATATTTATCAGCGAAATTCTCGTTCAAAAATTGAAGATCGCACGATTTTCTCAAATGTTCAACTGTCAGGCTCAGGCGTATCAGAGACAAAGGCTGAGACATCAAAGGGTAGTGTCCAACTAACAATTCAATCAAGGCAGTAAGTGCTTTAAAATTGAAGCTCAATGTATAGAGGGGATAAATAAACAAAATCTTCAGTTAGCAGATCCCGCATACCACATCCCAAATAAAATTGGCATCCTCCTTGGAGCAGACTTATTCTTTGAAGAAATATAGCTCACCGAACTAAGTTCGGATGGGTAAGTAAATACACATGACACATGCCCGAGATGAAACCCAGCGATCGAACCGGCTAAGAGAGAGGATCCTTTTATTTATCGCATAATTCTACTTCAACAGTGACAACAGTCATGTTCAACGGTTCCTGCAAGTAAACATAAGGTCTATCACTAAATGATATATTGTTGGTCGGTTGTAAGACAGATAGATGTATTGTCAATACTAAAGCTGTTTAGGAAGCATGCCTTTGCATTCTCATCAGATGTGGAACAAATGTACCGATAGATTGAAGACAACAAGTTGGATCAACATTTTAAAAAAATTCTATGGAGGACGTCTGCATCCGAGGCAATTAACATTTTCCGATTGAATACAGTCACGTATAGCACATCTTGTACCCATTTCTAGCAATCCACATGCTGATCAAATCACCGATGATCTTGAGGAAACTCATTCTGTTTATGTTCCCAGATCGTTAAAAGGGATTTTTACGGGGACGACTGCCTTTCAGGTGATGATTCAACCAATGAAGCGAAGTTAGCAATGCAAGAAATTTCACAAATGTTTAGCAAGGGTGGCTTTAATCTCCGAAAGTGGAAATTGAACTCACCATAATTATTGAGCAGAATCCCACCAGAGTTAAGAGAAAACAGCGATCTTTAGATCGATGACAACACTGCAACAGTCAACACTTTGGGACTTCAGTGGAATCCCATCAATTAAAAATTATCGTACAAAATCATTCTCAGAGTCGGCAGGGTTGCCTCCAAGTACGCGATGTCATCATAAATATCACGAGTTTTTGATCCGTTAGGTTGGGTGTCGCATGAAGTCATTGTGTTCAAGATAAGCTTACAAGAGGTGTGGTTACAAATAATAGGTTGGGATGATCCACTCCCTGCGGACATAGAACAAAAATGGTTGGCAAGCAAATCCGCGATGCAAGAACTAGTTGAACTCGAGGTCCCATGATTTCTAATGACGTCTAAGTCGACAAATAATATACGAATGCACGGATTTTGTGACGCATCGGAACAGGCTTACGCAGCAGTAATTTATTTCCGTACCACAAATAGCAGGAGAATTATCACAACTAAAATTGTTGTATCTAAACCTAAAGTAGCACCATTAAAACAAGTGTCTTTACCAAGACTGGCGTTATGCGGAGCCAGCCTTAGAATTCGAGAATATAGGGTGCTATACTGCTATGTTTGCACTGATTCGAAGAACGTCTTAGTTTAGGTATCAAACCTTTCAAGATGATGGAAATGTTTCATTGGAAATGGAACATCGGAAATCTTAGCGAGCGGTCCGGGAGTCAAATGGAATTACGTCGCGTCAAAGTATAATCCAGCAGACTAAGCAGCTGGCAGAGAGCGAACTTTGGTGGAATGCACCTTCCTCGTTGCTAAAGCCAACAGTTGAGTACCCAATCACAACAAAAATTGAATTGGCCAATCTGGAAGAACGGTCTGTATCATTAATTGGTTACCTAAACGTTAAACAAAATCAGGTAATGGAAGATTGGCAAGGATCTTAATATTGAGAAACGTACATATAAACCTCGATTCAGTTGACATCTTCTGGAAAGTTGAAGTAGTGTGTGTGTGAGATGGGCCCAGTCTGAAGAACGACAAGATGAAGTCTCTAAACCAAAGCAAAACAGTTGGCACGCGAAGTAAATTCTTATCATTATCCCCCTTTATTAATCAAGACGGCATCCAAAGAGACGGAGGAAGATTGAGACACTAACATGGCTGCAATAATTCTGCCGAAGAAACATATTTTGAATGGCAAAATAATTCACGAACCTCACCGTCGATATTTACACCCAGGGCGTACGTTGCAAACCAGTATTCTTCGCCAAAGATACTGGATCATAAATTGTCGAAATGCAGCCCGAAGTTACATCAGTAAATATATGGAATTGTAAAAGACAAAAGGCGGCGGCTTAGCATCAATTAATGGAAAACTTACCTAGATTCAGAGTCGTTCGTTCCTGTATACCGGCATATACTTTGCTGGGCCGTTGTACCTGAAAACTAGATTGGGAAGAGGGCTCATACCGGTAGTTAAAGGCTACATATGTATTCATATGCTTTCCCACAAAAGCTATTCATATAGAGTCTAGACATGACATCTGAAGAATTTATCGCAATGCTGCGTCGTTTTGTACTCAGACGAGTAATACCAGTTGAAATCATGTCCGATAATGGTTCCAATTTGGTCGGAGCTAAAAGAAAATTATCAGAATTTTTCCATCCAACAAAATTATGGCAATCAATTTATTTCTGATTTTCTTTCACAGCAAGAAATCAAATTTTCATCCGGCTAGTGGTCCGCATTTTGGTGGAATTGAAATGGAGACTTTATTGATTCAAATTGAAGGTCTCCTCAACTCTCGACCGCTGTGGTCATATACCGATGATATCGACGATTTATGGGTACTTACGAAAGCTCCTTTTCTAATTGGTGAGTCTATTACTTCGATCCTGGAACCTACACTTGGCCACATATCTACTAATCGTCTATCAAGATTACAAAATGTACAGGCAAGAGTGCAAGGGTTCTAGAAACAATGGGCATTCAATTACCTGCACACCTTGCAGCAGTAGCGAAAATAGATTCAAAACAATAAAACATCAGTTTTGGAGACTTAATTCTCGTAAAAGATGACAATCTACCACCATCAAAAAAGATAATGGGTCGCGTCATAGCACTACATCCTGTCACTGATGATATAGTCCGAGTAGCATCCATAAAAACAACTGCGGGAACATTCAAGCGGCCAATTGTTCTCATTATCCGGTATGACCCTAGACAATTTAAGTCCCGAACCTCTCCTAGGTGTTTTCTCACTAAAAATTTATATTTTAACCAACTATCAATCAATAATTAGTTTACTAAAATGCGGACAAATTTTAACCATTTTGTGTATCGTTTTCGGTATTTTATTCAGGAAATCCACATAAAACACGGAACTTTACATTTTTTTTCTATAATAAACATCCTTACTCTCTATAACTTTGGTATTTTGTGTGCTCTACGCGGTACCGCGGCCGACCCCTTCATCCCCCGCTGTTTTAAAATTTCACTGTATTAATATCTCACTGTATTTTTGCAAATGTATTAAAATAAAAATAAAACTACCACGGGCCTCAAAAATATTGTCACCAATATTAGCCAAAACCTAGAGGCACCTATGTTAAAATTGAATACGGTGATTTTTTTTTTTTTTTATTAACCCATCATCCTTACAATAGGCCTAAATTAGGCTTATGTTGTGAAGCCTCATAATAAAATTGTATCATTTGCCTTGCTATGGCTACTGATGAATTTCGTCCGTCTAGAAGAGTTTCCAGCAGTGTGAATAGATCTTACGGATATGCTGGCTGAGTGAGTCGCCTGTACAGACTTGGGAAAATGTACGGTTTTGCTAATTGCGCTTCGATGAACTCGAAATTCTTCTATTAACTGAAAATTCCACTCATATTAATTTAAAAAAACAAAATTTTTATGATTTTGGAAATATTTCGGGTATCTGGATTGCTAGTCTAAGATAAAATTAGATCCTCAATACTTTGTATATCAGACTCTAAGTCTGTCTTGAAGGTCAAAAGGTTAGTAAAGCAAAATTCACACTGCTGGAAACTCTTCTAGATGGACGAAATTTATCATTAGCCGTAGCAAGGCAAATGATATTATTTCATTATGATGCTTCACATTGGAAGCAATTAATGAACCTGCGACTCGGAGTAAGTGTGTATGAAATTTGCATTTCGCAAGTGAAATGAATTTTTACATATATTTATATAACTGAGTCTAAGGAGTCCAGTAGCGTAACTACAAATTTCGCCCCCCCCCCCCCTCCTCCCGCAAAATTTTTCTTGGACTCCTAAAAATGTTCTTGTACCTGGGAACAAATAGAAAAAAGAAAATGTTTCCTATTGTCCAACCTCGCATTAATTAAAAGTATCTGATTTCGATTGTCCGATGCAGCACGTGATTCAGTTCAATAATCTCAAACGAATCGATAGAGCATCACAAATTTCGAGTATAATTTGAAAAATATCAAAAATGTTGAATCAAAGTATCTTGAATTTTCTAAATGGTTCTTAAATACCGAATTATCCGTAAGTAAGTAAAACCAAAGGAAATCCTATATACGCGCTAATCACCGCCATGTGAAATGTAAATAACCTGGATATTCTTGATTTTTCGAATAACCTAGGTCCCATGAAATTAGAGAAATATCGAAATCTCAGAAAATCAACTAAATATCATGATTTAGATTTATATGTGGAACTCGGCAAGTTCCCACAACTCTAAGCGCAGCCATACAAAATTCGAATAAATTGGAAAATGTTTGAAAATCTCGAATAATCCTACAAATGTCGGAAAATTTTAAAAATCTACAATAAACCGCGGAACAATCTCGATTACCCCAGAAAATATCGATTAATCTCTATATTACCTCGATTGATCTCGAACAATTTCAATAATACCGAAAAATCTAGATATTAATGAATAGTTTCGGAAAGCCTGTAAAAATTTAGAAAACCCACGCAAATTTCGAAAAAAATCCAATAATTTCGTAAAAATACTACTAAGCAAAATGCTATACTAAGCCAGATAAGGCTAAGCCTTGCACCAACCATGCATATCCCATTTCCATATTATGCCCCATAAGTCTAGAGAAATTTAAAAAAATGATCACAAGATGGAATCCGAGATAAGGGTATATGAACCAGGAGAATTTCCAATTTACTGATTTAAAATAATTTTTCAAATTAAAACGGTTTTACTGGGTTAACCGGTAAATTAAGTGTTTATTTACTGTTTACCGGTAATAAAAAGGGTAATTTACCGTTTACCGGTGTAAAAGGTTGAATTTGAAGTGCAAAAGAGGTTAATTTGGAGTGCAAAAAGTATTTTACAAATAAATCCACCCAGCAAACACTAAAATCGTTATTGTTTAGCAACAGGAACGATGTTTTCTTTCTGTAAAATCTAGACCACGGTCTTTTCATAGAAATTTCCTAGGAAATTCCTGTTTTGCAAATTTAAAAGAGAGATCTACTTTAAGCTCAATTTGAGCTACCATCTATCTGATCTTGACTTTGAACTAATATTCGAACGCTTGATAACTCTCGTGGGCCCTTTTAGCCGCGGGCCCAGGTCATTCACTAAGATCACTTAACCTCAAAGTCACAAATTTAATGCTCTTTATCAATTTTTTTTATCTACTTTTGTAACCGGAACCCACTTGTGTTCAGGATCCCGATGTTTTTTGTTATGTTTGTGGTAATTTTGAAATTTTGAAATATCGCAGAAAAATATCTGAAGCACGTAAAGAGCTTTATTTTGATTGTTTTATTATGTAAATACTTGACGAAGATAAACCAGTTGTTCCTAAAATTATTTGCTGCCCTTGTCTCACTATGATGAGCCGGTATAAAAAAAGTAAAAATAAACAGAATCTTAAAGTCATAGTTCCTGCAAATGGCAAAGACCCAAATAAAAACAAAACTGCACAAAATCTAGATGATGCTGACAAAATGGAAATTAATAGCCAGACAGAAAGTTCTATGGAAGTTGATAACGGTGAAGAGAAGGCAATCAAAGAAGTAGATTCTGATTCTGAAACCTGTGATTCAGAAGATAGTGATGGGGAAGTAACCGACGAAGTAAAGATCCACAACTTTTTGATTAAATATCATTAAATAATTTTACGAAAAGGATAGGGGTCTCAAAAGATATGGCAGAGTATATTGCTGCAGAATTTAAGAAGCGTGGTTTTCTCCAAAAAGGTACCAATTCATCTTTTTACAGAAATAGACAGAAGGATTTAAGGAAATATTATACTGTAAGTGAGGACCAATCACTGGTTTATTGAAACGAAATGTTTATTTATCCGAACAATATGGAGACTCTTTATAAACTCTTCTATTCGAAGTTTAAAAGCAGTACTTCTACATAATGCAACACCTATGCCAGTGTCCCTATAGCCCATTCTACTAAATTAAAAGAGGAATACGAAACAATAAAGTATGTTTTAGATAAAATAAAATACAAGGAGCATAACTGGTAAATATGCGGTGATCTTAAAATCAATACTATGATGTTAGGACAGCATCCTGGATATACAAATTTTTTTTTTTTTTTTTTTTTTTTTAAATCAATCATTTATTGGCACCGAATTTATACATTTTATAACAAAACAAAAGATTTTTATACAATCCAATAAGATGAATAAATTATTCCCTGTGCTAATTAAAGCAGTATCGGGAGTAATTTTTTACTAGCAGGTACCTTACAGTTGTTTACATAGCTTAACTTTAAAGAAGAATCTTAAATATAAAATAAACACAATTTAAAGTAACTTAAACATAATTATATATATTGAATGCAACGACACAATGGTTACTCAAACGAGCGAAAAACCCTCTCATCATATTCCCCTAATGAGTGCTTCAGCATTTTGATACTCAAGACCTAGTAACCAAAATTTAGTAGCTCTTAAAAATTCTTTATAGTTGTTTGATAACGAAATTGGCACAGGCATATCATTGAAAATTTTTGGTGCAAGATAAGTATACGATCCTCGAAAATGTTGCTTAAGTGGTTTTGGGACGGCAAGACAATTTTTCCGAAGCTGATAACTCAGTAGTTTGAAATTTAAATTACCACAACGCCGGAAAAATATGCTTAATACCTTATAGATAAAAATATACCGTACTGGTAAAATATTTGAGATCCGGAAAAGAGGAAGTGACGGCGTCAATCGTGACTTACGATGAAGTAATCGAACTGCATGTTTTTGGCAAATAAAAAGTGATCTGAGATTTTCAAAGTACATTCCGCCCCATGATACAATGCCATATTTAATTTTAGACTCGACCATAGCAAAATAGTAAATTTTAAGTACGTCGAATGGAACTAATGGTCTTAGTAAGTACATTTTCCGAATGGAAATAATCATGCTTTTGCACAACTGATTAATATGAGGTTTCCAATTGAAATGTGTGTCCAGAACAATTCCCAGATATTTGAATTCGGTTACTTTTTCAATTGTTTGAGGTTCGACGTTACTATTCCGCGAACCTGGATAATTTATATTTAATTCTGGTGTCTCCAATGTACCTACTTTAAATATCATATATTTCGTTTTGGAACTCAGTATTAGCTTGTGCGAATCGAACCAGTTTCTAAGCAGTCTCATGTCATCGTTTATTTTAATAGATAGCTCGACATATGTATCGCAGCAATAAACTAGTGCCATATCGTCAGCAAAAGCTAGAGGAAAACCATTTAAGTTTAGTGAAAACAATGAATTTATGTAAATTAGAAACAAAGAAGGGCCTAAAACTGAGCCTTGTGGGACTCCCGCATTTATGATTAATTGATTGCTGTTGACATTTTTAATCTTTACACTTTGTTTTCTTTCTTTCAAATATGATTTAAACCAGTTTAACGAGGCACCTCTAATGCCAATTTGTTCCAATTTCAGCAATAGAATTGAATGATCAACGCAATCGAAAGCTTTGGCTATATCTATGAATACTGCGGCTGTCTTTTTATTGTTATTAAGACTAGAATAAATTTTATTGGAAAACGCAAGAAGAGCGTCGTCGGTGCTTTTGCTAGAAGTAAAGCCATATTGTCTGTCACTTAAATAATTTATTTTAGTTAAATAATTGTTCAGACGAATTTTGATCAGATTTTCGAAAATTTTGGAAAAACACGGAAGAATTGATATTGGACGGTAGTTAGATGGATCTTGTTTGTCTCCTTTTTTAAACAAAGGAACAACAGACGCTACCTTTAGAGCTTGGGGGAAGTTACCTGTACATAAACTCCAATTAAAAATTTTTGTTAAAATTGGAGCTAGCACAACAATAACTTTCTTAATAGTTATTATGTTAATATTATCTATTCCAGCCGATAGTTTATTTTTTAAAGTAACTGTGATAGCCACTAGTTCTTCTTCTGTGATTGGAAAAAAGAAAAAATTGCTGATCAAATCACCTCCACCGCGTAAGTCGTTAAACAAAACGTTGTGTTCTGGGATGGTTTGCGTTAATTTTTTCACAACATTTACAAAATATTTATTTAAGGAATTAGCCACTTGCGAATGATCTGTCAATAAAGTTCCTGAATTCTGATCTTCAATACTAACAATAGGCTTTTCTGATTTCTTGATACTTAAAATATTATTAACTATTTTCCACTGTGCTTTATTGTCACCTTTTGTTAAACTAAATTTAATATTATAATAAGAGACCTTAGTTTTATATATATCGACTTTTACCCGTTTTATTAATAAACCGTAATATTCTTTTAGCCTATGGTTATTTGGATATTTCCTCAGTTTTTTATAAACACTCATTTTCTTTTGAATTAGCTTAAGTAGTCTTTCATTCATCCATGGCTTTAGCATTACATTTGTCTTCTTGATTTTTTTACAAGAGGAACTATTTAAAATATGTTCTTTAAATGTTTGTAAAAATGAATCAAAAGCATCTGACGAATTTTCATAGCTATCAATACTTCCCCATTGCTCTTGAAATAAGGAAGCTTGTAGAATATTAGTGTTTAAACATATTTTGGTTTCAGCTTTATTTAGCCTGCAAATTTCCAGTCCTGTTAGTGATAAGTTTAAAAATATTGATTGATGATCAGAGATGTTCAAATTTTCTGCCCAAGCATGAAGGTCAATTGCTGGCACGATTAATCTCCCAAAGACATGATCGATACAAGTAAGGCTGTGTTCAGTGACACGAGTTGGTAAATTTATTAAGGACTCTAACCCATGTGATGCCATTGAAAGCAAATACTCGTGTGTGTATATCGAATCTTCCAATATGTCTAAATTAATGTCTCCCAACACAAAAAGGTTTGCATCATTTATGGTGTGCAATAATTCATTAATCTCAACGATATAGGTTCTAATGTTAGCAGTGTGGAATCTATAAATGCACAGAAATTTAAACTTCATATTATGAAAATCAATTGAAACCAACATGCAGTCAGCTGTATTTAGAGAATAGGGAGTCACAGCGAAGTTTGTGATGTCATCACTTATTAGAACACCTACATCACCAGACCTATAACCATCGTTGCAGTTAGCATGAAAAGAATATGTTAACATACCATAGTTATGAATTTTGTGTCTGTATATCCAAATTTCTGTTAGAAATATTAAATTTAGCTTAACGGGTCTATTTGCTATATATGGAGCAAGAGTATCAAAATTCTGCCGAATACTCCTAATATTTTGTAATAATATACCTAAAGTGTTATTGCATTCAATCATACTAAACTAAATTAACTAAAAATAAAAAATATGAAAACTAAAAATAAAAAATAAGATACAAAACAAATGTACACATAAATGTTGAAAGTATTAACTTTACGGATTGTATACATTCGTTTTGTAGCAAAAGTAATATAAATTGAATTTAATCAATAAAGGGTTAATTGATTTAATTTGTATTGTGAAAACGGCTTATTTCATTTTAGATTGTTGTGCTAAAGAAATTTGACATTTACAATACTGTGCAAAGTAAACAAGAAATAAAACTGAATATAAAATATAATATGTGTCTTATTTGTTATGGCTTGATTATGGAATCTATAAATAAACATACATACATTCTGGTTACAATGGAATGAAAGTGTTGAACTCGGCTATTTAGGTGAATCTTTCTTCGATCTCGTTTCGTATATTTTTATAGTTCCTGTAGCTGCAGACTCTTTAGTCGATGATCGAGGAAGAGGTTGATGGGAACTTTTGCCGGTACTTTGAAGCTGAGAATAATTTTCCTTGCTCATACCACAGTATTACAATCCAGTTGATTCGCGTTGGTTATCAATACTGGATCAGTTGCAGATGGACGAACAACAAACACACGGCCAGATTTTGTTATCACTTTGCTTAATTTTTGTGCTCGTTGTAATTGTTTGGCTTTACGAAAAATAAAGGCGTTTTGTGATGTAAGGCTGTCATTGATATACACGAAATTTGGTGAATTATAACCGAAATCTTTCAGCGCGATCCGACCGTGTTTAATAAATTTACCCAAGAATATGGATTTTTTAATGTTACTGCTAAACCTTACCACAATTGGAGGCACTGTTGTTCCTTTGTAACTCGTATTAGGTTTCACTCTAAAGATATTTATGATATCATGTTCCACCATGTTGAAATTTATTAAATTACAGATTTGTTGCAGCGTAACGATGCTGGATTTTTCATCGATTGATACATTACTTATAATTAGATCTGCGCTTTTCTGATCTCGTTCAATGAAGTCCTACTTTCCAACATTTTGATTGAATTTTGAAGTTCATACAACTGATCAAAAATGTTTTTCATATCTAATTGAATAATTTTCAGCTGTTGGATAGTGTCATTCTGGATTGCAGTAATTTTCATTTCCAATTTGGCTAAATTATCACCCAAGTTATGGAAGGAATTCTCCAGTTTCACCAAAGCGGGGGAGCTCATAGTGAATATTTCAATCAATCAGACAATTTTATAGATAAGTTCAACTATATAATTGAATAAACTATAGTATATTTTACTTTTTAACACAATATAAAAATAAAAAAAAACGTGCCCAAATACTAAATTCCTTAATTTCAAGTAGCACACAACTTTTTACTTTATTCACTGTCGGCCATCTTTTTTCTCTTTCCAAAAAATATCCATGCTTTCAATGCTTATGGGATAGTAGAGACCGTGGTCATCACTATAAAAAAAAAAAAGATTGGGAACTTAGAAAGAATCTAGATAACGGTAAATATAATGTCATTGAAGAACCCTTAGTCAATCATTCAAGAATAATGCTTCCGCCGTTACACATAAAACTCGAGTTACTGAAACAGTATGTGAAAGCCTTAGATAAGTAGGGTCAGTGTTTTACATACTTGATCAGACAATTTCCTAATAAAAGCGAAGCAAAATTAAAAGAAGGCATTTTGATGGGCATGAAATTCGGATAATGTTCCGGAATGAGAATTTTACATCAAAGATGACAAAAATAGAAAAGACCGATTGACTTAGTTTTCGTAATGTTGCTGAAAAGTTTCTTGGAAATAATAAGCGCCCTCATTATGTAAATGGGATGCCTAATGAACTTGCTAGGCTTATTTTCCTGAAAACTTAGGAGCTTACAGTGAAGAGCAAGGTGCACGTTTTCACCAAGATTTAAAAGAGATGGTGAGGAGATACCAGGGTAGATGGGACGTAAATATGTTAGCAGCCTATTGTTTGATGCTAAAACGGGAAACTACAACAGAAGATGAAAATTACTGTCGAAATCACCTTTACAGGTCATTTGAGGAAAAAAGACTCGGTATCACCGTTAAAAATAGAAAAGGATCATGTTCCAAAGACATAAGTGATTTATGATTTTTGAATCGTACTAAAATTAATTAAATTATGTTCTTTACATATATAAAAGCACAATATATCTGTGGATCGATGATCGATCAAAATCATCAACTAAAGATTACCTACGGTCACATATTGACACCGATAATACAGTATATCTTCCAAGCATTTTAAATTTATTTAATGTGTTTTAATACAGAAGCATTTTTTCTAAGAATGAATCTATTGCCTGATTTCAATGCATGGAAATGAAAAATTGTCATATCCTAATACTGGTACAACGTTACAAGGGTCAAATTATAACCATATAGTGAAGGGGGATGGGGAGATAGGAAAATTAAAACTACTTTTTATTTGCCATATTCGGTTTCAGTAAACGTAAAATTTTGACCCTTTAGGAAAGTGTTGGGGGGGTGTTGTGGCGAAATCTAAGGGTGATGGGTAAATCATGACCTCAGAATCGTTCTTAGCACCCCGAAAAACATAGAATAAGATATTTATTTTGAATTTTTATATAATGTGAAAATTTGACCATTTGGGGGGGGGGGGGTGCTAGGGTGTGCTGGGGCGAAATCTAAGGGTGATCATCAGTTCTGACCTGAGATTCATTTTTAGCACACCGAAAAACGTACCAGAAGGTACTTCACCTTTCTGTATCAGGACTTTTTTTTTGTGTGCCTGTATTATCAATAACCTAATTACGGTAATGTATTAGGTATAACAAAACAAAATCATTAATATTTCGAACCTTTTGTGTATAATTGTGTCACCTGTGTGTACATATATTTCACGTATCGTTGAAATTCACTCAAATCACTTACGCCGAAACAATAAATTTTCCGGTTTTGATTACCAAGATGTATATTATTTTGCCGCAGAAGTCATCGAAAGTAACAAAAAAAAAAAACTTGTACAAAACCAAAAATTACAAAAACAAAGCAAAATAAAAAACGTTCTAACAATAACCGGTGCGTGATTAATATAATACATAACATAACTTATATTGTGTGAGTGTTTCACATGTTACATAATGTATCAAAAATGTTTTTTTTTTCTTCATCCTCGCGTTTTCCCCAAACGATTACTAATTTGACTTTCACGTTTCGTTTTTTTTTTTTATTTCATTATAAATTTTTCTTTTTATTCGAAATTTTTTTCCATTTTCAAGTCATACCATTGTTTGTTGGCTTTCAATATGAATTATACACGAGAATTAAATACAAGACGAAAAATAAAAAAAAATGAACTCGTGGAAAATATATTATACTTACAACTAAACACACATACACACACACCCACACGTACACAAAAGGGAGAGGAAAGCTCAATGTAAAATACAAACAAAAAAAAATACATAATAACACTTTGTTGTTGTGTATTTAAGCTTTCCCTCTTCTTAATTTTCCGTTATATTTTTTTTTTTTTTTTTTTTTTGTTACTTGATGATTATTTCCTTGTAATTTTTCACTTTTTAACATGAACATAAATTTTAATTCACAAAAAAAAAAACGGTAAAATGTTTGTTAAACGGGAAAGACAAATGGTGGAAAGTGAGAGTGAAAAAGTATAACGTTAAAAGCCTAATTATTTTGTGTGATGGTTTGTGTACACTTTGCTGGCTGTTGATAATAAAAAAAAATATTTATATGTTAATTAGAAAATCGTGTGAAGAGTTATTCGGATAATGAAGTATATTATCATGACGATGAGTTTATATGAATATAATGAAAGCTTTAATTAAGTTTACGGAAATTTAGATAACGCAGATTAATAACCTGAATATGTGATTTGCCTTGCATTAAAGATTAACCATACATATATGACACACGATTAATGAATTCCCATTTTTCGGTGTTGATTACATATCTATTTGCCTGAATTCATAAAAGCACAATACATATTATATATATGTATACTGATAACCCAATAAAAACAAATCCTGATGAAAATCTGAAAACGAAAATTATCAAATAAAATAAAACAAATTTCCAATTTTCACATTGTCATTGTACAATTTTTATTTTTTTTTTAATTTTAATGGATAAATTTGATGAATAAAATAGATTTGTTGGTGATGAGCGCGTCAGGATTATCTCACCCACAAAATCACACCAACAAAAGTACCAAACACGAAGAATGGTGATGGAAAAAAGATTTTTTTTTTTATTATCACAGTTTGTTATAAATAAATATTAAAATCATTTTAATTAATTTTACAAATTGATAAAAAAAGCAACATTAAAATGCGACGAATGGGGGTGGTGATTAAAATAACATTTTCATTATTGTTAATTTTTTATTTTTTTTTTGCTAGTTAGTTGTAATTATATAAATTTGACTGTTTATTTTATATATTGCAATAATATATATTTTAATGAAATAATTATCATTATCAAATAAAATCCAGGAGATGTTTTATGTTTTCCGCGCGCTATTTCAATATAAAACACAAAATATTCAGAATTTTTTTTGTCTGATTTTCAAAGATTAAAATAAATACACCAGAAATGGGTAGAAACCCAGAAAACTGAGAGTTTGGTTTTTGTACCTTTTATTTATTTGTTTTTTTTACGTAGAAAGGATTATTAAAGCTTTTTTCGGTTTTGTCGTTTTTTTTTTTTTTATTATTATTTTCCACTTTAGTGTTTGGCTTTTTTGTTTTTGTACCGCAGACACAATATGAATTCGTTAAAGTAATTAGAAAATGGGTGAAAGAATGGAAAAAGCTTTTGTTTAACATTTTTATGGTATAAAAATAAAAATTAACACTTTATGGTTGGAAAATAATAATCTCTGTAGTGCAAAACCATACACAAACACACTAAACAGTAAAACTAATTTTTGTGTTCTGAATGAATAAAACCGGATAAATGGTATGTGGAGTATGGGAATTGTGTTCCATCTATGTTTATAGTTGAAATTAGCTAATTGAATTGTATAGTATGCAGCAAACAATTTAGTCGCAGGAGAATTTTATTGTCCAATTTGTAAATGAATAAAATTAATGTTTCATTTGAAATAGAATTTTGTTTAAAGGTTTGTTTTATAATACACTATTGAATAATTAGACGACCAAAATAAAGTTGAAACCAAAGCTTTAAAAATGTTCCAGGTTGGTTAAATTTTCTTTCGCTTATTGAAATTTAAATAAAATATACAAGTAAATGCTTTCTCGCTGTATTAATTCAACGATTTTCGTATTTGAAACATTCACTAGTTATTTAATAAGATTCACCAAAAATGAAAAACACTACATGCTTCAACAAAAACGGCAACGATTTCCACACGAAAACATAAATTTGTACGGTTTGTACTTCAGGAATATCTTCAAGGGTCAGTTTAAATTATGTCTAGCAGAATCTCCTGGATTTCGTCTAGAGAAGGAAACGCAACAAAATTAGATTGTCTTGTATTTTTTTTAATAAATTTTAAAAGAGTTGGTTGAGCCTCAACTCTAGAAGAAATTTCATGGATTACAGCACAAATAATCAAAAAATTTATTTCTGGATAAATATTTTAATTTTGGATAAATAAATTTATTTTAAAGTTCAAAATTCTGTTGATCAAATTTCAAAATTTCAAAGTTAAAATAAAAAGACTAAAGTTTAAAATTTTTTTTCGAACGGTTTACCAATTTGATGAGTCATTCTAAATTGAATGTCGGTTAGAAAGCAGCACGAAAACTTAAAACTCTATTTATCTACAGTGATATTACGCATTTAAAAAATGTATTTATTACTCAATTCTACTTGAACGATCACTTGTGAAATTTTGTTTCCAATCATTTGATTTCTTTAAACTAACTTTGCACGGGGTTGATTATTCTGAAACGTTAATTTCAATATTCCAAATAAAATTGGAGATTAACATAGACACCCACATCCAAAAAGATCATTAAGATCTAAACTAACACATACATACATTCGCATCCAGATCGAATTCAATACCCACGTATAAATTCACATCCACAACCAAATCCCCAAACATTCATATTGACTTCAAAATTCACATCAATATCTACATCCACATCCACATCCACATCCACATCCACATCCACATCCACATCCACATCCACATCCACATCCACATCCACATCCACATCCACATCCACATCCACATCCACATCCATATCCACATCCACATCCACATCCACATCCACATCCACATCCACATCCACATCCACATCCACATCCACATCCACATCCACATCCACATCCACATCCACATCCACATCCACATCCACATCCACATCCACATCCACATCCACATCCACATCCACATCCACATCCACATCCACATCCACATCCACATCCACATCCACATCCACATCCACATCCACATCCACATCCACATCCACATCCACATCCACATCCACATCCACATCCACATCCACATCCACATCCACATCCACATCCACATCCACATCCACATCCACATCCACATCCACATCCACATCCACATCCACATCCACATCCACATCCACATCCACATCCACATCCACATCCACATCCACATCCACATCCACATCCATCCTTGTTTCTTGCCTTTCCTTTGATAATACAGTGTGTCATTGCGGGAGCCGTTTAAATGGCAAACGACATTTGACAAAGTTATGTTTCATCAAAATATCTTTGGCAAATTTGCATATTTGGCAATCTATTATCAATTTGACAGTTACGATGTAAATGGAATTTTTAAATGATTTTGGATACCTTTTTGGAATATAACTAGCCTATCACTTAGCTGTTTCTTAAACCCAATGTGACTAAATTTGACAGGTACGATGGAAATACGATTGTTAGATGATTTTTGGAATATCGCAAATTAGTCTATAACTTGGCCATTTCTTTCAGGATTATGATACATGTTGACACCTACGGTGGAAATGAGATTGTTAATGATTTTTAGATGAAGTTTTTGAATATGCCCAATTAGCTTGTAAATTGGCTGTTCAAATTTAGAACCTAAAAATAAACAAACCTGAAAATAAATTACATACATACATTATACGGGCGGATTTGATCCATGCCCGAACATCCAAAAAAAGCAGCTGAAACATAAATTTATATTCAAATTATTATTAACTTTATACAAAATATTTGAAATCATACTCACATTAAAATCCAATTGTATTGTATCCATTAAATTTTCCATATTAATTTGTACAATAATAACAATAGCAATAATTTTGTAATTGTCGCTTAAAGAAATTTCTGCAACTAATGAGACACACCAAAACATAATAGAAATTAGTGACCCTGAAAACCAAATAAAATTTATAAACGATTTTCATAACACACCTCTTGGTGAATCTAACACACCTCTTGGGCCTTAGAAGATACTACCTACTATTTTTCAAAAATGCTTGGAATGATTGATAGGTTCGTTAAGTCGTCTGAATCTTGTCAGAAAAATATAGCAAGTTCCGTGCGAAAAATGCCCATGACAATAACTTCTTCGTCTTTTAAGCCTTTTGAAACGATTTTTTTTTTTGACGTTGTTGGTTGGTGAACCATTATGGATGATCTAACTAAATAAGCCCTTGCCATTCCAATCCCAAATCAAGAGGCCGAAACCGTAGCCAATGCATTTCTTACAAATTTCATATTCATTTATGGTTGCCCTCGGTAAGTTTTAAAAGATCAAGGTTCTAATTTTATGGGAAATGTATTTCAAAGCCTTCGTAAGCTTCTTACAATAAAGAAAATCGACACGTCAGCTTTTCATCCTGAAAGCAATGGAGTTTTAGAACGTTCACATCGTACGCTCATTGAATATCTCAATACAACACCTCACTCGTCCACAAAATAAATGCGTTTGCATTAGTCTTTGGTATGCTACCAAAATTACCTGTTTCTTTTCATAATGACCCAAATATTGTTTACAACTACGATGATTACATTGTAGATTTAAAACATAAACTACAGATATTCAATAACTCGACAAGTTTGTTGTAGCTGTTTGTTGAAATCTCCAGTCATAATGGAATGGTATTTGTGTCAAATTAGAAGTGACTTTAATCATAAAGCAATAGAAATTCAATTTAAATGCGATAGCTTTATAGAGATTTAATATAACACCGTAACGTGCGACATCTACAAAATAATTAATTACGTCCTGTTTACACGGGCATTCTAATTGGTAATTTGAGTTAACATAAAAACAATTATGTATAATTTTTAGTATAGCTAAGAAATTAAGAAATGATTCATTAACATTTATAAAAATTATAAGTCACGTTGGGCTTAATGAACGTAGAATGGAGCGTTTACAAACGTCAACTCTGAAAATTAATCGAATCAAGCAAAAATAGTAATTAGCAGTAAGGAATATCATATTAAACTGAAATTTTGGAGTTTTATTCAATCTGATTTGGAATAAACTACCGTTTGCAAACGGCGGAATAATTCTCTGCATCGTCGGATCATAGATCCCGCCGCTCTATGGTCAGGAGGTGCAGAGAAGTACTGGTAAACCACGTTAAACTGTGATTTTCGTATTGTACGTTTTGTGTTACAGCTATTTGTGTATGTATACCAATTTTGGGGTTGTTTTTTTATTCGGATTAAGATCCTCTGTGATTACTTTAGTCTATGATATAATCTTTTAAAAATTAACCTTAATAAACTTTAAAACGTTACATCTATAAATCTCAATAAAAGCGATGAGATATATTGATATTTTGATTTTGTGGCGAGCTTTCACAACAAAGTACTAAAAATTAAAAGCTTAAATCATCTTAGGTGCTTAATCTTCCGAATTTTATCATATTTAAATTTTTTTTGTCTATCAGAATGAAAAAAGATTTATTAGATTTTGTTACTTCAACAAGTGGGATAGTTATAATATTAGATTATGAGATCAAACGGTATTGCAAGCTTAAAATTTAAATATTATCGAAAGGTTTCAAGCTTATATTTTTTCAAAATAAATTTCACTAAGCTTTGCTTCAAGATTGTAAAAAACAAAGTTTCGGAGTCATCCTCTAAGCTTAACATTTAAATCTGCTTCATTTAAAGTAAATAGGACATCTTAAACGACCTTGTTGAGAGTACTTTAGCTCAATCATAAAAGGGAGTGTCGTTTTAGCTAGTTTAAAGCTTTTATTAAAAATAAAGTTTTAAATGCAGAAAATAAAGTTCAAACCAATCTCAAAAAGTCAAAAGTTTTAAATGGGTTTTAGGAGATTATTCCGCCTAGTTCTATCATTTTAAATTTTGTATTGCTTGTCAGAGCGAGAGAAGCTTTATTATTGATGTTCTCTAAAACTTCAGCTAGAAGCCTAAACATAAAGTTTTCAATTTAAATCTCGTTAAATGTATGTGTCCTAAATGTACTAAATAATGATGTTTAAATGTTACAAGAGCCGCCTAACAATTTCCGAACACATAACTATGATCAAAAGCTTATATGTAGCTTAAACTGAATCTTCAAATACCATTGTAACCGCCTAATAGTAATATTTTGAGAAGAGATACAAAATGTAGAAAAATTAGTAAAAAAGTTGTCACCGTTTGCGTTTAGGCTTCTAATATTTTGATGTCTGATTGTAAAAGCTAAATTTTTACAGCACACGTTATTATGTATTAAATTACTTGCCAAGTTATTTCACAAATCCCTTTTGCTGCTATTATTGTTTTAATTTGATACATTTTCATAAGATATCGTCTAGCTTGCTAAAATATTTCCATTCCATGCCAAAATATATATTTATAGCCCTTATCTTTAATAACATTTTTCGAAGCAAGCAATATTTTGGTTGCGTTTTTAATTGGAGTAACCGCAACTTGCAACCGTCAAACGTTTTTTCAAATTCCGCTTCGTGTTTTCTGTTTTCAAGTATCAATTCAGTTTCGAAAACACCAACTATTGTATCATTGACGTCTTAATTTTGAATATGAGGCATTCCACTAATTTTATCAATTTTTGATTTGTAGTTTTACAGCTGGCTCTATTTTGTTCGGTCGGTTGGTGATCCTCCGAAGCCTATTTTATTACACACTTGGGTCCCTGGTCCATCAAAGGATCCCAGCGTTGTGGTTACTAACATTGGTGTGATGAATCCAAATATCTCGATCAGCGGTTGAAAAGTCGTCCAGTACAAACGAGAGGCCTGTCGCCAATAGATTGTTCTCAGGGTTCACTCTAAGACCTATGAGTATATTATTGGTTCCAGCTCGTGTTTACAATATGTTTTTGAGAAGATCTTATTTAAGGTTACATCTGGACCATAAGCTCTAGGTTTTTCGTTCCAGTTGCTGGTATGCTAATATGACTTCCATGCTTGAAATTAAACAGATTAACTTACACCACAGTAAGTCAGCTTTATTTGAATTATGAAAGTTGCTTACTGGTTCGCATACATATTTATGTTTTGATCGATGGTTCTGTTTGTGGACTAAATATTCCTAATGGCAGAATTTTTTCAAAGAATTCTGTGAATGCAAGCTTGCATTTATATTTCTAGTAATATCAATGCTTCTCTTATGCACGAATGCAGTTCGGCTGATCTCTCAGCTGTTCTGATCACTTTCGAATCATGAAAGGCTTGTACTGAACTGATTGTTGCCTCAGTTTATCTTCCATTTGATTCTTGTCATCCTCCCCCGTCGGAGGAACTTACTGAACTCTTAAAGTAAAGTACGGATAAAAATATTCCCCTCTTAATTGGTTGTGATGCCAACGCGCACCATACTCTTTGGGGTAGCACTAATTTTAATAACAGAAGCTCTGCTCTGATCAATTATTTAAGCTCATCTGAGCTAGAAATACTCAAAAAAGGCTGTGAACCAACTTTCGTCAATTCTACGCGAAGGGAAGTTATTGATATAAGTCTGTGTTCGTTGCCTATTGTTGACTTAGTTTGAAATTGGAGGGCGACTAATGAATCTGTAATAAAAGACCACCTCTTAAACCATATCGTATTCGTAAATTAACTAATTGGGATCTATTGTCTCTCGAACTTATTTCTCTAATTCATCCTCTTGTATATTCGTGTCCACTTATTAACAAACAAAAAATTGGGACTAGACCCTTCTGGTGCTCTGCTCTTAAAAAACAAAGGAAACTGAAGATTAAAGCAAAAAGTACTAATCTTAAATGCAGTTGGGATAGTTTCCTAATAGCTCAAAAGGAGTATAAAAAATGCTTAAGATCCGCTCACAGAACCGCATGGACAAATTTATGTGAGGAAATGAATAGTCTCTGTAGACTTGATGCTCTTCGTCTATCGAATATCAAGTTTACTTCTTCGAAGAAAGAAGAAAACGAGTTGCTTCTTTCTGTTCATTTTCCGGAGTATGCCATCATTAACTCTGATTTTGTTTCTCTCTCTAACCAATAGGAATTGCAATGAAGCTGCTGACTTTGATTTAACGGTTCGAATAGTTACGTACGAAGTTCTGCGTTGGCGTATTTTCTCCTTTAAACCATACAAATCATGTGGTCCTAATGGGATTTTTCCGGCTTTATTACAGTATGGTTTTCCTATTATTAGACCACCCGATCCACCTTTTTAAAGTGTTGAAAGCGAAATGTTGTTTTTTTATTGAAGGCTGGCAAATCAGATTACACTGATCCCAAAGCATTTCGGCCTATCAGTCTATCCTCAACATTTCTTAAAACATCGTTGAGGTTGGCGTGGATAATGCTTCAATCTCGGTCAAAGTTGCCTAAGGTTGTCCTCAGGGAGATGTGCTCTCCTGTTATTGCTTTTGGGGATTGACGATCTACTTGTGAAACTTCAGCAGTCAGGTTTTGTTGCTCAAAGCTACTTTGACGATCTTGTTATTACAGTTGTTGGAAAGCACCTGAATGTGTTACCCGACTTGTTACTCGCAGATTGCCCTACATATTGAGAAATTGCGATGTGGTGGAAAGGATCTACACGTTAATCCTTCTAAAACTGATATGGTTATATTTACCAGGAATCGAAATATTGGTAAACTAACTGTGGCTTTAGTTTTCGGGAGGCCGATTAACAGATTCGACCACGTTAAGCATTTAGGTGTCTTCTTGGACAGTAAACTTTCCTGGAAATTTCACCTGCAGTATAAACTTCAAAAATCGACTGCCATCTTTTGGCATTGTCGACGGGCCTTTGGGAAAACCTGGGGTCTAACTCCCAAAATGCTGCCTTTCATGTTTAAATCATTGGTTCTACCAAATACCAATATTATCTTATGCTTCCATGGTATGGTGGCTAGTGGTTAAATTAAAGGCGTCAATCATTAAACTTAATGGTTTACAAATTATTGCTTGTAGAGCCTTCACGGGAGCCATGTCCTCGACCCCCTCCTTCCCATGGAATCAATTCTATTCTTTCCACAGCTACATTATTTCATTCTTAGCACAGCATATTCTGCTGCGTTTCGGCTAAGGAGCATAAGAATGTGGAATCCTCTTGGTTTTATTTAAATGTTTTCGCATTGTTTTCTGATGGCTCTCGCTCTGATAAGAGTTCTGGTTATGGAGTGTACTGCCATACGTTTGATTTAAATTTTTCAGGTTGCCTGGGCTGGTATTAGTAATTAAGGCATTGAATCTTGCTGTTACAAATAAAAATTTTATTTTCTGTACAAACAGCTTATCTGTGCTGAATTCTTTAGATAATCCCTTGACTGTGTGAACATTTGTTAAGGACTGTAGACACTTTTTACATATTCTCTGTTTTAGCAATAGAGTGACAATTATGTGCGTTCCTGCCCATTGTGTCATTGAGGATAATGATGTAGCTGATTCTCTTGCTCTAGTTTAAATTCATCGGTCCCGAACCAGTTGCTTCCTTTAGTTTCATTTAGTTATGTTAAGTTTTGTTTCCTTTTCATTTTGTTATGTTAAGAAGGCGATCAGAAACTACGCTGTAAGTGAATTAAAACAGCAATGGCTTGCTACTTGTAGTTTCCGCATTGCCGAACTTTTTAGTTTCAACTTTCCTCAAGATGACAAGAAATTTAATCTTTGTTTCGTTACTAAAAAAGGATGTGAACCATAGCTGCATAAAAAAGTATTCTGAAAATGAAATTGAAAATATCATTAAATATTTTGAAGGATTGTCTTATATACTTATTTATCCTCATTAGGCGAAACCATCATAGAACTTGCTATAGTCATACAAATTTTATTAAATGGAGAGTTCTTGAAATTGTTGCAATCTGTGCTCTGGTTTCAGATTCAATTATTGAAGCGGATTCAGATTTTGTGAAAGTACCTACAATTTTTTAAACCAATAAGTGCACCTACGTTGTATTGAAGTTTCCTGGATATCCATCCATGGTTACCTATATCGCAGGTATAGATATATTCAGATTTTTGCAACATGTATCAGATACTTAGCACAGGTTTTATACCAATTTTTAAACACTGGGAAGGTACTGTTGCATCTCCAGAAGGCAAATTTTGATAATTCCAGACAATCTCTAGTTGAATGACTTTTAAAATTTCTTCTTTAAACCCTCACCTGATGAAGGGCCTAGTTTTGGTCATCAGTGGCACCTCTTCCCCCATGGCAATATTCATTCCACCTTTTAGTTGTCAATCGTCAAATTTGTTGATATTCAATGTTAATCAATTCAATTTGTGTAATTGCTTGATAGAAGGAGAATATATACTGTTAAAGTTAGCCGAAAGTGGAAAGTCGATAATGCAGCTTGCATGATTCCATCCAGAAGTAACAACAAATCGGTAATGCAGATTGCACTATCCTAGCCGAAAATAAAAAATTAAGTCAATATCAATCGGTAGCGTTTAGCCTAAAAATTACTAAGGATGATTGAATAGCATGAAGACCTTTGTTAATATTCTTATATGGCATAACTTGGCTCCAGTTCCTCGTGGAAAATTGTGGAAAATTCGCAAAATCCAAACAAATATTTTAATTTGAATAATATGAGCCTCTAGAGTCTAGAGTGTTATGTCTGGATATGTATTTTATTATGTGACTTGTCAATAGATATCGCAGGAACAAATTCAGTTCAAGCTTCCCGTGGGAAATCTCGGAAAAATTGTAAAAGTTCCAGCCGAAAGTAAGAAACGAATTTATAAAATCAGCCATTAGAAAGTTATGTCTGCAGATGGATTATTTTGTTGTTACCTGTCGATAGCGATCGCAGGAAAAATATTCAGTTCAAGTTTCTCGTGGGAAATCTCGGTAAATTCGATTTTCCAAAAATCATTAGACAATTTGTTTAATATTAGTCTCGAGAGTGTTGTGTCTGGAAATGGATTTTATTGATGTGACTTGTCAATGATTTTAATGATGACTTTTTAATGCTTTTTGGATTAGTTAGTTATGTTTAGTGCATCGCTTACAAGCACAAAAATATTAATTGGAAATAACTGAAATGTAATAAGTTCCGGTGGTAAAAAACTAAGGCATTAAAGTAATATAAAAGAAAACATAAAACATTTGCTATGCTTAACAAAATTGTGAGATTTTTGGCCAACGAAAGATTTCGTTTTATTTAGTAAGGTTTAAAAACTGTATATTTGTTTAACATCAGCTGCAAATAAAAGCTGTAATTTTATTTATTTATATACAGCAATGTTTTGAATATTTGATAATGAATACAAATATTTTTATGGCACAAAGAATTTTTAATACGATTCACTATCTATTCAAAATCAACGTTAACCTCCCCCTAAGAATACGAATATAAAAAACCTCGCACCACTTTGAAATATTATAAGTACATATGTACATCCATACTTTAGCATGAATTTAATAGTAGCAGTAATAAAAATCCAAATACCCCTTTCTTATATCAGATAACTTTAATAAAATTTCATCCGCGCTCGCATACACATACACATACAATGCCTGCGTAATTTCATATTCTTGACAATAAATTTTCATTTCTAATTTTTTTTCTTTTGGCTTCCCATGTTTTCGTGAATGAAATCGAAATATTTCAACATACATTTGTCAAAAATAGGCTCGTCAATCATTCATGATCAATTTTATGTTGATTCTAATAAAAATAAAAAATAAAAATAAATCGAAATAACAGGAACACAAAAAAAAAGGACGAAAATGAAAAGCCTGTATTTTTTGTGTACGCTGTATATTTTCCTTTCTTATGTCAATATAATGTTACTCTATATGAATTCGTAATACATGTCAATAAATTATATCTTCAATATGCTTTCCATCTTTAAGACAGCCAAAAAAAAAAAAAAAAAAAAATAAAACAAAAGAAAAACAAAAACAAAACAAAATAAAACGGATCGAATTTGCGTTTGTGTGTATTTTGTGTGTGCTTACTCGCATCAATGGGCGGCGGTGGAGGTAGAAAAAAAACTGAAAAATAAGATTCCTATTATTATTGACATTTATTGGTTTAAAGCTAAATTCCATACATTATATACACATATATAGACATACACGACAAACATACCTAAAATGAAAAATAGTGAAAAATGTTCCAAAATAGATCGAAGCTTTCGGTATATATTTTATATTGGATGAAATGAAATGTTGCCGCCGCCGTCGCCGTTACACACAGCCGCAACCCATGTCGCTCATACACATTTTCTATCTCTCTATATACCGCATATTATTATTTATGTTGAATCAACAAATTTTATCAGAATCAAATATATCACCTATTCTGTATACAATATAACGAAGTCAATTCATTTATTTTTTGCGTTATTAGAAAAGCTGGAAAAATGTATTCGGCTATATGCGACGCACACATTCATATGATTACTTGTTGTAATTTTTGTTTGGTTTAAATAAAACTAATTTAAATGAACATTTTGAAGAAATAAAATATAAATAAGTCGACCTTTTTCACGACCTTTCATCAGGTATACTGTCCATACCAAGTATAAATGTTTCTAGATGCTTGACATTTTTCTTATTTTATTGATTTTTGCAGACAAATTATATCAATTGACCATTTCATATAGATAAAATTCAAGTTTAATAATAATCAATGTATACGGGTCTCATAATGTAAAACATATTTTGCTTTTATACTCGGTCACAATTCCCTGAGGCAAAATTTCTACATATTGACCAACCAATTTGATATGGGTTAAAAGTTTATGTTTTCAATATATAATATGCTTACTAAACTAATTAAGTCAAAAATGTTGCCATTTGATATATTTTGTGACTTACATATTTTTTGCTGTTGTTCCCAATTCCCACCGACCCCATTTACAGTGTTTTTTTTATGAAAGATACCATGGCTTCTTATTTGTATCGTACATACGAGTATATATTTTTTGTAAATCAATAATAAGATTTCGAAATAAGTATGTACAAAAGAGTGTGGACAGAAAAAAAACTAATTTCCTGTCATTCTTTAAGGAATTATAATGAATGCAGAAATTATTTTATTATGAGGGTTGTTCGGTACCCCGTTCAATCATGTTAATGAAATTTTTTATTGTTCCGGAAATGCGTTTTCACACCAGAATTTTTGTACATCCGCTATAAATATTTGACTTTGCTGCGAAATTCAATCTGATAATTTGTCTAAATGCGACGTTTTAATTAAAAGACTAACTTAATTAAAACTTCAAGTGAAATTGGAAGTGATCTATACGGTATGTCAAATATAGTGCAATTATTAATGATATACTCAATTATTTGATTCAATG
Source organism: Tipula helvola (assembly GCA_963556165.1). NCBI lineage: Eukaryota > Metazoa > Arthropoda > Insecta > Diptera > Tipulidae > Tipula > Tipula helvola. Next base: position 82,670,138 of record OY744482.1, on the reverse strand, counting down.
TAATCTTAATGTTTAAATTTCATTTGTGAATTCGTGCAAGTATCAAATCTATTCTCAAATTAATTGAAAATCAAGTCCAAAACTTTAGAAATCCTTTGATCTGACCCATTGACAGATGTTAATTGCGGTAAGCCACAATAACAGATTTAGATCATTGGACATTAACAACATTAGGCTACATTATCATGCATGACAACAGTTGCTGTCTGAATACGATAATAATTGTATTTTAGTAGACGCTCATATTGATCATCTGTTAAATTTGCCATATTGCAGTAAAGATCATTCATCGGTTTTGAGAAGTTTATTGAACGCTTGTCAACTGCATGTCAGTATATTGAATGCCTTTAAATTTCAATATAGACTGCCTTAGTGAAAGGATGCTTATCACCATAGTTAAAAAAAAGATAGATTCACCTACTCGGTAGCTAGCTGGAATTCTGTGATTTCTTTCATCTAGCGTAGATGTGAAATTTTAAAATCCATCCAGTCGTGCAAGAAACCTTTCGTTACGGATTGGCTGATTTCGATAAATTTTTTTTGTTAATCTTTAATTTTCACGAAAATTTAAACTTTAAAAAAAAATAAAAAATAAATGGTTTGTTTACAGAGAAAAGACCAACCATATATTATTATTTGTCTATATTCATCTCTCTGCAACTGACCACGCTTGAGAAAGAATATGTTACATGGGAATTTGTTGTTCATGTCTTTTTTACATACCATTGAGCACGTGTGCCGAAATTTATTAGCATTTTTTTTCGAGTTTTCACCTATTTTCATTCAGTTTTCGACGGTTATTCATTTGAATTCGATTCAATTAATTCTCTTCAAACGATTTTTTCTGAAATTCATCAGTGAAAAGTGATTTCACAGAGTTCAGTTTGATGAATTATTACCGAAACCGATCCAGCCCTGCATGATGCAGTAATTACGAACATGATTCACGGTCCGTGTGGCGCCATCAACCCCAATCACCGTGCATGATCGACGGCAAGTGTTCTAAACGTTATCCACGAAATTTGACGGCAGAGAATATCACTGGCAAAGAAGGTTATCCATTGTATCGACGTCGATCACCCGATGATAACTCTACCGTTATTACCGTTACTAACACAAAGAAAGTGAAAGAAAACGATTTCGTGGTCGACAACATTTGGATTGTTCTGTATTCGCCACTTTTTTCCAAGACTTTCAAGCCGCATTGCAATGTGGAGTATTTCAATTCAGTGAAGTCCATCAAATACATCTGCAAATATGTCACGAAAGGCAGCAATGTGGCGGTTTTTGGCGTTCAAACTCCCAATACCACCGATGAAATCACGCACTATAAAGTTGGTCGATATGCGTGAGCTGCAATGAGGCGATTTTGCGTATATCCTCATTCCCCATTCATGAATTCCATCCCTCTTTTATACATTTGGCGGTGCATCTGGAGAATGGTCAACGAGTTTATTTCAACGCATCGAATGTTGCTCAACGTGCTGAAACACCTCCAGCAGCAACATTGACCAGTTTCTTTTCGATTTGCCAAAGTGTTCCGTTTGCACGAACGTTGCTCTACCCTGAGATGCCACGTTATTGCACTTGGAATGCTACATCGAAGAAATTTCAATGTCGGAAGCAAGGCGGCGATTCAGTTCCTGATCATCCGTATGTCATCCGTCTGATCATTAGTATGTCTGGCTAAGTAGATTATTATAAGTCCTTAAGCAGCAGATTGATGGTCTCATCTGTTACTCAATTCGGCGTACCCCTGTAGATAGCAGCATTTACTAGCTTCCTCTTGGCCCACCAAAGAACCTCCCGAGTCACTGCATGCTAGCCGGCTGAAAAAGCTGCTCTGGAACAACTGAGTGGAAGTCTGCAGCAGTGATATTCTCAGTTTGATAAAAACCTGAGACTGTGACTGTTACAGCATTTACACAGTACATCCGAAGAATGACGAATGCTTCTACTTGCGGTTGTTGCTGGTGAATGTTCGTAGGCCGACATCGTTTGAATCACTTCGAACTGTCAATGGTGTAGTATGCCCAACATTTCGTGCTGCATGTCAACAGATCGGCAAACATGTGAGTTGCATTGCTAAACGATCTATCTGCCGAAGAGTTCTCCAAGAAAAATGCTGACTATCGGTAATGGCCATGTTCATGTCGACGAATTTTTGCAATTTCGTCTCAATGAAGAACGAGCTCATCAATAAAGTGTTTCCAAACAGCATTGCTAACCACAAAAAACACAGTTGGTTGAGTGAACGAGTAATTCTTGCGGCAAAGAACAAAGATATGGATCACTCAAACTTCACAATTCAAAATCAAATCGTTGGTCCACTGCTTTCCTTCAAATCTATCGACTGTGTAACAAACGAAGTCGAAGCAACCAACTATCCAACTGAATTTTTAAACTCACTGGATCTGCTTGGCTTACCACCGCACAATTTACAACTGAATGAACCAACCAAAACTATGTAACGGAACGCGTTTGGTGGTGATAAGATCCTTGGGCAATATGATTCACGCGTCCACGCGATGATACTCAAAGGAAAGTTCAAAGGTGAAGAAGTTCTCATTCCGAGAATTTCGATGATCCCAACCGATATGCTTTTCGAGTTTAAACGAATTTAATTTCCGATTGGTATTGTATTCCCCATGATGATCAACAACTCATAAGCCAATCCTTGAGTGTTTGAGGTCTGAATCTAGAAAATGAATTTTTCTCTCACGGTCAATTGTATGTAGCATATTCACGTGTCGGCAAACCATCAGCTTTGTTCGTTCTCGCACCTGACAACAAAACGAAAATAGCCGTATATCACAAGGTACTTCTATAAAGTGAATCGACCCGAGCGCAACCCACCCAGCAAATAGTTTAACAGAAAGTAGTGCAAAAATGTCACGCAAATCATTTCGATTCACTTCAATAAAGCAAATGCTTTGCTGTCACGTGAATTATATTCATTCCAATGTAATTAAAATATATTTCATTTTGGTTTTTGTACATTTATTGAACTTAAATTATTTTGAGTATTCATTTTATCTTAATAAAAAACTAAATTTAATTCAGCTAATAAAGAGGTCTCCAAATTTAAGAAAAGCCGTGCCATATTATGCCAGCCCAAAATAACGCCTGCCAAAAATAACGGAAAATGTTTGTAAAATATAAATTGTTGGTTTGGTGGTCTTTAACGGATACTTTATGGGAAAAGTGTCGTCCGAGAGTCGGATAGACCCAATTTTTTTAATTAATTCCGCTGCTTTTTCCCGACGTTCCTCTAAAGATATAGTGTTAGAATCCAATTCAACGTATTTATCTAAAAAATCAGCTAAATTGTCATATATACCTTTCGTTTCTGATTAACACCATATAGTAGCAGGCTAGGCGTATCACCAGTAGATCGATTGAACGTGTTATTAAAAGCAATTTCCACATGCTCCAAAACATCGTCTCATTGAAAATTTCTGTGTTGATCTACTAACTTTCCTAACATATGTTTTAGAGTTCGGTAAACGCGCTCCACATGCGGGGTGTTGCGGTTGCATTCAGTATATACTGTATACATTTATCAGTCATAAACAGTTTAAAACTATCCGAAGTAAATGCAGTTCTTCGGTCACTAATCAAACGTTTAGGTCTTCTATAAATTTTAAAGTAATCTTGAAAAGCTTTAATAACATATTTCGTACTGGTGCTTCTAGTAGGATATAGGCGAACTATGCTTGAAACGAGTTACTAAGTGGTCCGTAAAAATCTATGTGAATATCCTCAAAAGGTCTGTCATTTTTTTGTATGGAATGCAGAAATCCCTGTTTTCTTCCACTAGGTGAGCTAAAGGTTATACACTTTAAACAACTTTTATTATAATTTTGTACCCTATCACGAACATTAGGAAACCAATAGTTTCGAGGCATATGTTCAACAACTTTATCGACACCTATATGCCCTATGCAATCATGAGAATTTCGAAGAATCTGTGTTTCCAACACTTCTAGCACACAAAAACGAATTTTTTATTTCGATAATTTTCGATAAATTAACCCATCTCTGAGTTCATATAAGAGACTTTCAGTTTGTTCTAGTTCTGTACGCAACTGTTCCAATTTTGGATTGTCGTCTATAACTTAAATTGCTTCAGCTCTACTAAGAGCATCTACATTTTACATGCTGTATTTCTGCACCAACGCGATGTTCTACGGTATAATCAAATTCTTGCATCTCTAAAGCCGGGCTATTTTGTGATTTATTAATTTTTTATTTAACGTGAGTGTTAACGCATTACAGTTTGTAATGATTTTGAACTGCCGGCCATATAGATAAATACGAAATTTTCTCAGCGCATAGATTATTGGTAGACACTCGAGCTCGTATGAGTGACATTTTCTCTTTGAAAATTAACAAATAGGATGAAACCTCTGATCTTCTTTTTATTTGTATTAATATTGCTCCGAATCCATTTCAGTTGGCATCACAGTGCAATTATTGCGTTTCATGTTCTTCTACTAATTTCTGCTTTAAAAAATTAAAAGCATTCAATTGATCCGATTCGAATACAAAATTATACTCTTTCTTAACTAAATCCTGTAATGGCTTAGCATGATGACAGAAATCTTAATAAATTTCCTAAAATAGGAGCACATTCCTAAAAATCGTTGAACCTTTTTTATATTCTTTGGGAATGGATAATTAGAAATTGCCTGTATATTTCTTTGATTTGGTCTAATATCATTTTCGTCCACACTATATCCCAAGAATTCAATTTTCCGTTGCATCAACTGACACCTATCTAGGCGTAATTCTAATAAATTTTAAAACTCTCGTTAAAATATCTAAATGTTCCTCTACTATCTTTGTTGCAATCGGCAAATCGTCAATATAAACAACTATTTGAATTGTTTCAATCAATTCACGGAAGATTGAGCTAATGTATTTTTGAAAAACAGCGGATCCATTTTTCAATCCAAAGGGCATCTTTATATATTCGAATTGCCCAATCGGTGTCCTAAAACTGGTAAATTTCACACTTTCCTCCGCGATGATTACGTAGTGAAATCCTGACTTAAGGTCTAAAGTAGAAAAATAAGTTTTGTTATTAAGATAGCCCAACATATCTTCAATTACCAGAATAGGATAATTATGCCGTACCATTACTTTATTGAGAATACGATAATCTACACATAACCGTTTTTTACTACTATTTCGTTTATTCACTAATACAATTGGTGAACAGTAAGGAGAACTACTTCTTCTAATAATACCACGATTTGAAAGATTTTTAATCATTTCAGAATGTATTGTACATCACGCTCAGAAAACGATAATCTACGAGGAACTGCAAAGAAATATTCGTGACTTGACAAAATGATCTCTATCTTGAATTCCATCTCTGGTTTGGCTGGCTTATCACAATTAAAATAGTATTGATTAAAACAATTGAAAACAGCTTAACTTTCAATTTCATTTATCTCTTCGTCATCTACCGCAATATTTAAGATTTCTTTTTCAAATTTATCTTCAACCAATGTACCTAATGGATTGAAATTTATATTCACTTCTGTCTCACATATGATAATTCTTAAATTACATATTTGCAAAAAATCACGGCCCACTATCATATCATGAGACATAGTATCATCCGACACAACCATTAATTTCATATTATGTAAAATATCGTTATATAAAATCATTGATCCCTGAATATTCACAATCAGCATTAATATTCAATACATAACCAACATTCTCAGGAATATAACTAACTTTAATAATGCTTATTGAACTTCCGGTATCAACCAGAGCAGAAATACTAATATGTGATGGATGATGATGATGCTGTCTTAATGATAGGCATTGAATTATCACTTTTTTTGGTTGATTCATTAATAATATCCACTGATTTTGTCATAACCTCTTTTGTATGTAGTATTACTTTCACGTGTAGTCTTCTTGTTATTGAGATTACTGTCACTTTCCGTAACTATAACATTTGACCAATAATATAAGCTTGATTGTTCTTTGCTGTGGCTATTCGATGACTCAATTCTATTCGATTGACCGTTGATTGAATTACCTCTTGTTGGACATCCATTCACACGGTGGCCAACAAGACCACATGACATACAGGACCCATAAGGTCGTTTGGGTTGGCTACATTTATTTGACATATGCCCAACTTTTCCACAATTATAGCACGAAACTCGTCGAACTCGATTATTCACAGTTTATTGTTCCCCTAATTTGGATACTGGTGCAATTCTTTTAAATTTGTTTTGTTGATAAACTACACGTTCATCAGTAGTTATATTTCATAGCGTTCGATTGCAATCCCAAGCGAATCATTGCATTCTTGCTTGGTACTGCAATCGAACATTGTTTATCCTCTCAATGATATAATCTATTAATTCATTATTAGATGTTTCCAAATAATTCGCAAAAACAAATTTATCCTGATAATATATCACAAACTCCTCCTGTACTTACCATTTTCGATTTTCAAATTTTCTGATGCATGCTTTCCAACAGATCTTCTAAACTATAGGTGATATACTCAGATCGAGAATGAAACCACTCAGCTGCTCCATCGACTAATTTGTCTATTACCTCGATCTTGAATTAAGGCTCATTTGGTTCATAAGTATTCGTGATTAGACGTACCTTATTCACAAAAGTTTGAAATTTTTCACAATCTTCATTGAAAAATGGAAGCAATTTTCCCGATCACTGTACTCCAATGTTTCTGCTTCAGATAACTCATTTTAACTATTTAGGCTATTCTGATGATGATAATTTGTTTTACCGATTCTGTTAATATTTTCGGATTGTGAAATACCCGTAGACTGCAACAAAAGATGCCAATACGTTTTTTTGTTATGGAATCAAATTAACTTTCTTTTCCATCTCGTGTATTTGTTGTTGTAAATCAAACAACAATGATTTTAGACCAGATACTTTATTCAACTTTGGTTCTTGCGCATTCGAAGAATAAAACGTTCCTGTAATTCACCTTTTTTCCACTTGTATCAATATCAAATTTTTCCAGTTGATTTTGAAACTGCTCTACATTCATTTGTAGAATTCCCCCTACAGTTAAACTCATGTTCAACACTTTTTTTTCTAAGGTTATTATTTTGTAAAAAATCCAAATTTGACTATCCAAACGATAGAATTGTTTTTACATTCCAAATAAATACTATTTTTCACACTTTAAATTAATTATCCCACTTCTGAAAATTATAGGATGGCTATAATTAACGATAATTTTTTATATGTATATTCAATTTAAGACACGAGAAAGAAAAAAATACATCTTCACTACACACGTTCTTTATTCCTTCTTTTTTTAATACCCAATTCCCACTCACCACCTACAGGTGACATACCATCACATAATAAATTCAAACAAAATTGTTTCATATTTTTTTAAATAAATTGATTACAAAATTGCTTATTAATTTCACAATATTTTTAAATAGGAGGTTGATATCCGAAGTAAATTCTCAGAAAGTTAGGAGTTAATTGATATGAAAATTTAATAATTTTTAAATTTATGCTATAATGAGATTAAATCTTCACGAATATTAGGAACAATCTTTGGAACCAGCAAGTTGCCTGAGATGAGAACTGACTAAATAAAATTTCGCTTGGTGATACTTTAAAAACTGCTACCGGTAACCGGTGTGTTTCGATATTCTAAAAAAAATATCTCTATATCTGTCTCTGTTTCTATGGATTTTCGAAGTAAATTTTTGCATATGCCTATACAGCTTTTTCAGCTTGACCATTAGACTGAGGGTATTTGGGACTAATATTGAAGTTCCATTCCTTTGCAAATCTTTTAAATTCAAAAATATTTAATGTTACATTGTCGGAAATAAATGTTTGTGGAATTCCATGAGTAGGAAATATTTGCTTTAACTGTTTGATGATTTCGTGAGCCGTTTTGTTTTCCAATAACTTCAATTTTATGTATTTCGAGAAATAATCTACCAAAACTAGGTAATTTCTATTGCTCAACTCTAATATATCGGCTCCTACTTTCTGAAATGGTAACATGGACACTTCATGATAAATCGCATTTCCTGTTTGATATTTGAACTCTGATACTTTGAACATATTCTACATTTTTTAACCTCATTTTCTATGTCTGACTCCATATTGGGCCAATAGAACATAGTTTTTGTTCTAGCAATAGACTTACAAATTCCGAAATGTGATTCATTGATACTTTTCACCATTTTTAGACGGAGGGACTGAGGTACTATGATCCTATTCTTGTAGTAGACTAAACTATCTTCTACATAAATTTCATTCTTTTTGCTCCAATAAATTCTGAGGAAGTTTGGCGCGTTCTTTTTTGAATTACAATATCCATTATTATAGGTGCTTATTAAATCTATCAAAATTGGATCTTTTAGAGTTTCTGTTTGAACTTCAGTCTTTACAGGACTATATCCGCCAGGTCATTATCTGTTATATCATTATGAATTACTTCTGAGCATGCCCTCGACATAGCATCAGCAATATGCATATATTTGCCCGGTAAATATGATACTTCTAAGTCATATATTAATAATTTAATTTTAATCCTTTGTAGGCGATTTGAATTAATATCACTAACGGATTTATTCGTTATATTCACCAAAGGCTTGTGGTCTGTGCTCACTTTAACTTTACGACAATCAATATAATTGTAAAATTTTTTGCATGAGAACAATATTTTGCCAAAAATTCTTTCTCCATTTGCACATAATTGATCTCTGCGCCGGATTTAGGCTCCTTTGAAAGCAAAACAGAGAGGTTTTCCTTCCTGGATTAGACAAACCATTTTTCGAAGCATCTGTCTGAATGAGAATCTCCTTGTTGGCATCAAAATTAGCCTTCACTGGGGTGTTAGTAATAATTCGTTTGAATTAATTGACTAAATTTGTGTGAATTGGCAACCAATACCATTCTATACACATTTTTAAATTTTTGAAAAGCACTTGTTAAAAATTTCGCAAAATTATACCATTCGAATTTTTTTTAGAAGTTCTTTCAATGGAGCAGATTTATTCGAAAAGTACGGTATGAAATTTCTCAAATAATTGAGCATTTCCATGTACTGCTGCAAATCTTTCTTACTTGCAGGCATGTCATACTTATTGATGGTTTTGAAACGTTCTCGGTCAGGGCTACTCCCTTTTTCTGAAAATATATAACCAAAATATTTCACGTTTTCTAACTTGTATTGAAATTTTGTCACATTGAATTTTATGTTTAGCTCTCTCGCTCTATTAACAATTGTCTCTAAAATTTGATCATGTTCTTCAATCGAAGTAGTTGAAATTAGGAGATCATCTATGTAAACGTAAACACCCTTTATATCACCGAAATTGTTCATGTTGTACTTTTGAAATACCTCAGATGCTACGTTTATTCCAAATGGGAGTCTGTTAAATTTATAACACCCGAATGGTGTACTAAATGTGCAAAGTTCTGATAACTGTTCGTCTAATTGAATCTGTCAGAAGCTTTCCTTTAAGTCCAACACACTGAAAATTCGTTTTCCACTTAATTAAGCACACAAATCTGATAAACTCGGAATTACACAATAATCTTTCATAATATTTGCATTTAAGTGTTTAGGATCGAGACACAATCTTAATGTTTTGTCAGGTTTTTCTATTAGCATCATTTTGCTGACCCACTGATTTGGACTTCGACCTTGGATATTATGCTAAAATCTTCCATTTGATCTAATTTCATTTTGACTTTGTCTTTTGATTTTATGGGAATTCGATGAGGGAGACTGGATATCGGAATCGAGTTTGCTTTTAATTGTATTCTGTAAAAATCTGGAAAACTACCCAAACCATTAAAAATGTCACCAATCTTTCGGATAAAGATCTCCTTATCAGACGTTACTTCACTAATGTTTCTGATTATACCTAATGTCCACGAAGTCGATAAACCAATAATAGGTGTTGTATCGCCCATTACTACAATAAATTCTTTATTAAATTGTCTATTTTTTTACGTTAGAATTAGTTTCTATATCTCTAAATATTCGTAATGGAATAATGTTGACGTCACTACCCGTATCTTCTTTAAAATTAACAACTATGCTCTCAACTTTTATATTTTCGTACCATCTACCAATTTTATTTGAACTTAACGAGCTCACATACATTTTATTAACAATACTTTTTTCAAAATTTGAACTTTGAATTCTCGTTTCGTCAACATTATTCGATTTTTTCTGCAAACACACATCAAACGTATTGTTCCATTTTCCAGAATTTGTAAATTTTTTACCTTTATTTTGACATTTCCTGAATTCGTGCATTCGATTACACTTGTTACACAAGTTATTTCTTTGTTTATTGGGCATAGGTTTGAAGCATGATTCCTCAGTGCTCTACACATTTATTTGTTTTAACATTATTTGTATGTGAATTAATTTCAGATACTGCTTTAATTGTATTTGGTTTTTAGTAATTTCATCATCGCTTCCTGTAAATCTCTATCCGACGTCCCTAGTACAATACGATCTCGCATCGATGAGTCGGCTTGATCGCCAAATTCACAATCCCTTAACATTTTTTGTATGTATGTTAAAAATTCATGGAATGGTTCTCCTTCTTATTGATTCCTCGTGTAGAACAAAAATCTGGAATACACTGTATTCTTTCTGGGATTACAATAACATCCTCAAATTGACGAATTATTTCCTCGTATGACTCCTTTTCTCCATCTTTGAATATAAAATTTGTGTATATTTCTATCGCCTGTTGCCCCATTGTGTTTAAGAGAACATCACATTTTCTCTTATCCGAACTTTTTGTTGAATCGTCCGTCTCTAGATAAATTTCAAACGCTTGTTTGAATCGCCTCCATTCTTCGCTTAAATTACCTGAAACATTTATTTTACTTGGCTTCATGAAGTTCATTTTAATAATTTCAGCTTGTTTTATTTTATTTTATTTTTTTTTTTTTGTAGGTTATCAACGATGTCTTTTTTATGTACATATGTTCAGTATTTTATTTATACCTTATATTTTTTGAATCGACATATATTCAGAGATGGGCAATTACGCGTCGACTACTAATTTTTACGCGAATGCGTCGACAACCGTCGCAACTCGTAGACAACGTCGACAACTCGTAGACAACGTCGACAACTCGTCGACAACTCGTCGACAACATCGACTATTCGTAGACAACGTCGACAACTTTATTATGCCTGTAGTCGTTGAATGTTGAACTGTTTCCGTAGATTGTAGTTAAAGTTAATCCATATTATGAATAGTAATAAACAATATATATTCAACGTATACAATATATTTCAAAGTAGCTTAGATAATTTTACGTTAATTTTTGACGAAATATAAGCATTTTTCTATGTATCTTAAAACATATAAAATTAAATATTCGTTATATAAACCTATATAAACCATTAAGAATTTACACAGTGCCATCTCTATAACAATAGAAAAACAATTTTCACGATAGTCACTTAGTCAGTTCATGTACCACTAATGAGTAATTTATGTGATTTATTATCAAAATGTAACCTTTTTTGATCCTTCGATTAATTAGACAATGACTTATTTATTAACAGACAGCAATATGATCAGACCGGCTAAATAAATGAGGAAATTAATCATTTCTTAGGTTGTCGACGTTGTCTACGTTGTCGACGCCAAAAATGCAAAAAATCGCGAGGTAATCTACGCAATAGATTACGCGTCGACAACCTCGTAGATTACATCACGTAATCTACGTCGCCCATCTCTGCATATACATATTATGGTTTTAATCAGCAGCGCCATTTTTCTTATTTACTTATAATAAAAACTCACAATCGTTCGTTGATGGTTCTTTATTATACATTTAACATATATTGAGTTGTATTTTAATATTAATGCTGTTCATTCAGATTCTTCTTAAAATCTACTTGATTTTTTTTATCTTTTACAATTAGTGTTGCCATGTAACAAGCAGTAGTTGCAATGCTTGTTACAAGGCGTTACCAGCTATATATACATCAATAACTTTTTAAGGCGTCAATCCTGGCTTTGAAGTCGTTTATGGTGGTTCACCTTTCTTTGACCATGATCGTTTTGAAACGACGTTCTCGTATTGTACGCATTTTTCATCACCAGTAATGATTTGCTTAAAACATGGGTTGATTTCGTTACGTTTCAATAGCAACTCGCTGATGGAAATTTGGCCAACCAAATTTTTCATCTAAAATTCTTGCGGCGCCCAAACATCGAGCTGTTTTGCGTATCCAGCCTTATACGCAAATGGTTTAAAACTGTTTTGTGATCGATATTTAATTCCTTAGAAATTTCATGGCTGCTTATGCGTCGGTCTTCTTCGATTTTTTGTAAGATTTCATCGACTTTTTCAGTGATTGGTGGATCAGACCGAGAAGAATTTTTGACATCGAAATTTCCAGAATTTTTCCAGTTTCAAATGTGCCTCACCTTTCATAACTGTTATTTTGTTGAGAGAAATGTAAATTAATGTAGATTTGATTAATTTTTCCCCTTTTAAAGACATTTTTTTGTGAAATTGTTTTTGTAACTTTGTCCAAGAAATAAGGTTATTATTGCGCTTTGCGCATAATTCATTTTTATTATTTAATTTTGCAATTCTGGCATCAGATTCGTAATCAATGACCCACACAAGCATGAAAATGATATACATCTGACCGTGGCATGATGTACAGTCTGTTCCATGAATAGGGGTTGTCAATAGGGGATGAAGGGGGTTACATTTTGCAACTCTGACTTCAGATTCGTAATCAGCGACCCAAAAATCCCATGGGTGCATATTTTTAGATACTTTAGTTAAGGTTTTCTCTTTTGTCCATTTTTTTTTTTTGGAATCCGCCGCACTGTGCTGCGGGACACAACAATCATGGCTCAATTTGAGTCCTTTTTTGAAGTAACAACATTTTTAAATCAGAGGTCGATATCCGAAGTAAATTCTTGGAAATTTAGGAGTTCTAAAAACTATAGGAACTTAGGTCTATGAAAATTTACGAAATTAATGTATGTATTTAGTTACTCGTGCTTTAATTTAATTTGAAATTTAAAATGGCAGCATGTCAAATTTGACTTCAACAATTATTGGTTAAATTATATATCAGGTTAGTATTGAGAACTTCAAATCGAAAATTCTAGGATTCTAATGCCGTTTTCTGTAGGGAATCCTATACCGATTTTCGGTAAAATGGTTGATTTCCAAAATGTTGGCAAATTTTTGGAATACTTACCAAAAACTTCTGTAACTATCTTCAGATAAAATGCCTATAAAAAACTGATCTACTTTCATCTACTGAGCTACAATTTTTCTTTTTTGTATACTTTTTCGATTCGTTTCTTTTTTTTTTTTTTTTTTTTTGAAGTACTCGTCATAAAAAAAATTTCAAATTTTGGATATACATACTATAAAATTGCTAAGAGGGGCAAAAATTTCAAATTGGTGAATACATGATTACATTGAGAATTGGTAGTTGAAGACTCTGAATTTTGTAATATATTAAATACAAATTTAGTTTTAAATACTTAAGTAAAAATAATTTGACACAAAAATTAAAACGACCCAAAATCGGGTCGAGTTTCGGTCCAATTAAAAATACGTGCAAAACTGAATTTTGAAAAATTTAGAATAGTTATAAGCTTAAAAATATTTAGCTTTAACTTTAGTTTAGTCATTTCAGTATTTGTTCTCCTCCACTGGTACATATGTCCTGATTAAATATTTAGTTTCAGAGTTTTCACAGGTATGCTATCTAATTTTTAATAGTTTCTTATGAATAAGCCTCCCATGTTTTTTTTAAACCAAGCCTAGCCATTTCCAGGAATTCCATATTTTTTATGTATAGGAATTTTTTTACCTGTAACTCGGATGAAGCTGAAAGAATATTTTGGGTTGGTAGAACATTTTTTTTTTTTAATTGCCGGGAAACAGATATGAGACGTCTGGGGTCCTCGGACAGGAATGCCTAAAATGCTTAGCTGTAAATTCATTATTATTAAACGAAATTTTTGGAGCCCTGGATTTTTTTTTCGATTGCGGGGGCCCCAGACCCTCAGTATGAAAAAGTTTGAGAAGCACTGCTCTAGAAGGCTCTGATAAAAGTCGTAAAATTTAAGACACATTTGATTACTTCGGATAATTTTAAGAGGAAACGGAACCAAAATAAGAGGTACATAAAGTAAATTCCTATAAATAAAGTTGTGATAATTTAAAAAAAAAATTAATTTGCATGTCATTTTAATTTACTAAATAATTTTATTGGAATTTATTGTTTTACTAATTTTCTAAAAAAAAACGGAAATGTTAAGAATGGAAGAAACCGAGTGAACACACAAACAAAATTATTAGATTTTTCTTTTTTGATTAAGCGAATTAAATTAAATGATTGCGTGAAAATTACGTTTTAGTTTCCATCATTTGAACTTTGTGAATGGTTTGTAATTTTTTATTTTTTATATACAATTTTATGGATTTTTAATGGGATTTTTCCACTTTTTCCCATACAAACACGAAACCGCCCACTCTATTTTGCGTCAAAATTTATAGTTAATACTATAATTTATTGATGTTGGTGGCAAAATCCAAAATTGTGAATGACGTTCGCGAATCGTATCACACAACTACCGTATACAAAAGCGATAAATTTTCGCGCGTAATGATCGTGATAATTATACCATAGAGTCACACAAACAAAACACACAAGGCAATAAAAACCGATAATTTTACCGTAAAACATTGCGAGAAAACAAGAAAGATAAATAGGCGCATTTATTGATAAGAAACGATAAGAAATTGTATAAAATCAATAAAAAATTAATTTTTGTTCGTCTTACACAAATGAAATAATAAAATAAAAACAATAAAAATAACTTATTTTTGATGAGATGTTAAATATTATTATTATTGTTATTGTTTTGTGTAAGAAAATAATAAGAAAGCCCTCCACCCGAACGAGAAAAATATGTGTTTATATATGTATATATTGTATATATTGTACAAAAAAACCAACCCCTGAACACACAAAAATACAGAAAAGCGGGAAAATCAATGAAATTTTTGTTATTTTGGAAAAGTTTATTTTTTTATTTTTGTGCTTTAATAATAACAATAATAATAATATCTTATTTTATTTTTACGCGAATCAAAAAATTATTATTTGTTTTATGATTTTTGGAAGGTTTCGGCAAAAAAATTAAATATATAAAATAAAAGATATTTCGGTTTCAACACACACACACACAATATATACAATATCTAAATTACACAGGGGGTTCTATTTCGAGAAAGCAAACCATCCTTGTAGATATGAGAAAAGTTGTTTTCTCCTTAAGAAAATTATATTTGTTCAATGAAAATATACAAGAAGTTTTTAATTTAAAATAACAAACAAAACGAAAAAAAGTTTTATTTCCATTTCAAGTTTGCGGAATTTTTGATTTGTCGGGGCGAGGAGGATTTGGTTTTATCTTATTGTTTTCTATAAAGTAATACAAAAAATTAAATAGGCTACGGGGTTTTATTGCATTTTAAACCATTGTACAAAAAAATATTTGTATTTCACTCATTCTTAATAAATATATTTTGTTTGGAAGGGAGTCACCACACTTAGCTTTTTTATAGTCTGAATATTTATGTAAACAATAAACCGGATGTAACACTTTTTTTCTTTTTTTTCTTGGTCAAAATTCAGATAACATTTAATATTTATGACTTTTATATCGCATATTCCGTTTCCGGTTTTTTGACGTAGAATTTATGATTTCTAGTTTATCATATAATAGTCGATTTCCGGGTTAATATGCCTACTTTACACAAGAAATCAACAAAATAGTAATATTAAAACATACTCACTGTCCGTAAGGTAATTCGTACGTCCATTTCAAGAAGCAAACAATTACTAAGAAGGACTTATGCTTATTATGTACCAGGGTTGCCCTAACAAATGCTTGTCTCACACATTTTTAAAATTTTTAAAAACAACAAGTGTTTAATATTAATTTTAAAATTAATTTTGCGAAATATTTAACAAGTGTCGTTAAAATAAATAAAAATGTGTGTATTAAGTGTGTTTCGCCAAGTGCCTATGGCAGAAAGTGTAACAAGTAAATGCTTGTCTTTGAGGAATACAGATTTTCTTTGAAATTCAGTCACCGTTTCACAGTATAGAATACTTTTCGATTTATTGGATTCCATATTGGTTTAAAATTTACTACTATTAGAACTATTTAGCTTTCTAAAAGACATTTATTTTTGTTATTTTCAGTTGGCTTATAAACCTTTTAGATACATTTCTTAAGAACGGTTCGCCCACTCACTTGGAGAAAAACTAGCAGGCTTGGGAATTAAAAAACGGAAATTCAACTCGGCAATATTATTGTTTTTAATTTTGACAGCTTATCAATTTAGCGAAAAATTTGGAAGTCAGATTTTTTTTGGTTTGCGTTGCCGAAAGTTACTTGTCACCAATTCTTAAATAGAGAACTATTAGGTATTCTAAGGTTGCAATTATAAACTTATTGAGTAAGAGGTAAGAGGCACAACGGTTAGAGCTGCGGCCTTTGGATCGGGAGAATGAATATGGGAGTGGTATAAAAAAGTAAAAACAAACAAAACTATTGTATTAATACTCGTAGTTTATATTGCCACATTGTTTGAACAATAATATAACTTTGATTTTTTGGGTATATCGGAATCATGCGGTTAAACAATAATATTGGACAGGGGCAGCGTTATATTATAAAGTCAATTTAACTGTAACATTACTGGACAGTTTTACTTGTGGTAAATTAGAGCATTTAATGGCGGAGTTACTATCGAGATCAACAAATTTAGGAATCGTTCTTTGCTATAATCCTTCCCCGGTACCACCCCTTTCCCCGTTCTTTTTAAGGCAACCCATGATAACGATATACGGGATCAAATTACCATTCATAAAATGAACAAAAATCGAATACTAAAAACGTTTCAAAACGACTTTCCATATATATCTAATCACGACCTTTGGATAATAATGGATTATTTGTTTACAATTCCGAAAGCTAAATTAAAATTTACCCTAATCCCAAACTACAACAATATTGATTTTAACTTAATTATATCTCGGTACAATGAGCTAAATTAGAATATGCTAAATTGTATGACCAACTTTAATGACAAGGTTTTGTTATTTAACCATTTTATAACAACATTATATAGTGCTTGTGTTCCGTTTAAAAAACGTTAAAAATCGCAATTCAATCGTACCCTGGCTAAATATGGCAGTAGCCAATGCTATCACGACTCGTGAAAGATGCTTTGCCAAATATAAAAAGTCTCCAACCCCAATTTCACTAAGCCGCTACCGATTTACTCGCAACAAAGTAACCTGTTTAATACGTAAAGCTAAAATTGATTATTATTTCGGCGCACCTAATGTGACCATAAAACAACTATAGAATTCGCTGAATGATATTGGAATTGGAAGAAATAAAAGCGATATAAATTGTATATTTTCGGCTGACGACATAAATTTCCATCTTTACCAATGCCTGATCTAAGTTTTTGTTTAGTTATGAAAGTAGTGAAAGTTTATTGCAATTTAACGTAGTGGATGAAGATGATATAAGTAAAGCCATTTATAAAATTAGTTTGAATGCAATGGGGGACGATCAATTGCGCCTTGCTTTCATTAAACTTATTTTACCATTGGTAATAACTCCAATAAAAATAATAATAAATGGCTGCATTACTAAATCGGTTTTTCCTAGTGTTTGGAAAATTGCCCTGGTTACACCTTTGGCAAAAACAAAGAATGTCAAAAGCGGTAATGACTTAAGGCCAATATCTGTTACTCCTATAATATCCAAGGTTTTTGAAAAAATTTTAAAAGACCAAATACCTTCAGACATTTGTTAACCACCATAATTTTATTAATGTACATCAATCAGGATTTCGTAAACATCACAAGACTGTAACTGCTTTGGTTAATGTAATTGATGATCTTGCCCAGTCCTTAGATAAAAAAAAATGATTTGCTATTCTGGTGCTTCTTAACTTTAGTAAGGCATTTGACTTCATTGACTATGTTTTACCTATTCAAAAACATACATTATGGTATCAATTTTCACCAACTGCGTTAAGACTTATGACATCATTTTTGTTATGAAGAAAAAAACGAGTAAAACTTAATGGCTCATTGTCTGATTATAGGGTTGTGGTTTCTGCTGTTCCTCAGGGTAGTATTTTGGGACCTCTCCTGTTTAATCTATTTCTTAATGACCTGGTGAATTATATAAAATTTTGTAAATTTCAATTTTATACTGATAACTGCCATATTTATATTAGTGTGGAAATTAACCCTATTGATTCAATTTTCAAAAAATTAAATGAAGATTAATGCTGTGTGCCTCAGAAGACTTTTCAAAATAAATTTTCAAATGTTGAAGCTTACGCTATTTCCTCACAGATGCTAGATGAAAAGTCAATTTACGAGGTTACTTTTCGACGGATTTTCAATTTGTAGGACGTCCTGTTTAAATCATGTAGTATGCGTAGTATGTATTGTAAATGTAACTGAAAAACAAAGGAAACTTATTTTTATGTGGCATTCATCGATGAACAACAATTTGATGCGTCATCCATCGATAGCACTTAACGATTTCGAAAATATTGAAGTGCCCGATCGTCGATTAAATTGTTCGCCAATAAGACTGTAGGATTCTAAACTTTACAATTTTATTACTTTTGGTGCAAGCTTCACAAACATATCAAGAATTTTATCGACAATTGCTCTCACGGTATATCTTGATATATTGAAACTTATACCAGTGACCCTATAGCTCGCCCCACTGGTCAACCAATATAGAAACACGGAATTTTATTGAAAATTTTAAACCTTTAAAAGTCTGATGTTGGGCGAATAGATCGCATATTTTATTAAACGAATCAGCAGACACTATTAAGTGTTCGCGGATATAACCGTTATCATTAGCAAACATACACCCAGAGAACTAAGCGTTTGCGACAACCGAATCAATTGCCCTACCGAATTATTCGGTCCTGTATACTTTTTAATTAAACTTTACGACAACCTCTTTTTATTGTTTATCAGAACTGAAAAAGAAGTTATAACTAACCCTTTTTAGTTAGCCTAAAGGAATTAGCTTGTATGAAGAACGAAATATACTGTATTACAACCGACCATTGGTTGAGCTTATCGATCATTCGGTTGAATTAATCGAATATTCGTTTAGGAATATTACAAATTATAGTTGTCGTGATCATTGATCGATTGTAATAACAGACTTGGTTATTAAAGCAACTTTCTTTGCACGGTTAGTGCAATCCTATTTCGGCTACTACATAATCAGAAGTAGTTAGCGCAACCGCATTCATTTGTTTTCTCCAACCGAATAGGATTGTTGCCAGTTCATTTAACCAAATTAGTTTTATTAAGAAAAAAGTAGAAATATCCTCCCCCCACCCTTTATTTTACCACAGAGTCAATATAAATGTATCGACGCTCAAAAATGAGAACCCTCCTTTACTTGAGTTCAATTATATTGGTAGTTCGGTTTCGTACTCAAAAGTACAACCTACTTATCAAGTAGCTACGACCGAACTACAAAAATACAATTCTCGCTTAATACATTAAGTGGTAAGCCGAACGTACTGACTTAGCGAATTATATTCGCGTGTGTATTTATGCCAACATGAAATTCGTTTATCATGATTGCGGTAGAGTTTGCCACAAACGCAATTCGTTTGGACTAATCGATAAGTTAGTTGTCCCGACACCAATTCGGTCATCGCAACTAGATTAAGATAAAATTTCATATAAATCGAAAACTACATATAAAAAAAATGAGAAACAATAATTGTATATCATAGTTTCATTGAAATTCCTTTAGATTTTTTTACAATTCGTCATAAAAAATTGTTTTTCTCCCAACGTCTTAAAAGCCTCTAGTTTTAATACTGTTTATGGGTATTAAAGTTGGCCTTTTTCTTACTATTTTAAAAATGTGTGTGTTGCTAAGCTACACTTTTAATCCTAGGTGTAAAAGTACGTACTTTTAATACTAGGAGAAAAATAGTATGCGTAGCCGAGCAAAATCAAAAATTGCGAGTCAAACAAAGTCACTTTTAATCCGAATAACACATACTATTTTTTCTCCAACGAAGAGTTCATGTCGTGTCGGTTGTTATTACTAATTATACGAGTAAGTACAAATTATGTAATTAAAACTTCAAAATTGAAACTAATTTTGTTGAAATATTTTGTGAAACTAAGGAGGTCATGACTTTTGTTTGGTTGTACTATTGCATTGTATTTGACGCGTACAATAGTCAAACCAAACAAAAGTCATGACTCATGACCTCCTTAGTTTCACAAAATATTTCAACAAAATTAGTTTCAATTTTGAAGTTTTAATTACATAATTTGTACTTACTCGTATAATTAGTAATATACAACCGACACGACATGAACTCTTCGTTGGAGAAAAAATAGTATGTGTTATTCGGATTAAAAGTGACTTTGTTTGACTCGCAATCTTTGCTTTTGCTCGGCTACGCTGCGCTTCGCCTCGCATGCAAATATAATTGCTCGTCAAACAAAGTATCACTTTTAATCCTAATGACACAATGTACTATTTTGAAACGCAAGAAAACTATTGCGTTTGTTCGGGGAATCAAAAAATCGCTTGTAAATGTCAATAAAAGTTTTCCAGGATACTTT
The DNA here is from genome assembly GCA_963556165.1 of Tipula helvola. NCBI lineage: Eukaryota > Metazoa > Arthropoda > Insecta > Diptera > Tipulidae > Tipula > Tipula helvola. Next base: position 82,649,398 of record OY744482.1, on the reverse strand, counting down.
GATTTACACAAATTGTTTGCTATTTTTGTTATATGCAGTTTTCGATCCGCCATTGATTAGGTGTCAGTTATCGCGTACATTATAAAACAATTTATATTATTCATGTGGTGTTCTTGTTTACAAAATAACCACAAATCATTTTGTAATTTTTTCAAATAGTGAATCTACCCTCTCCCCATATAACACCCTCCTCATTTTGTATTATTTAAACATGACATATTCTAAATACGATTATAATATTTAGTTGTAGCAACGGAATTCCAAAATAAATAATTCCACTTTGATATTTTGGTACAACGACAGAATGATATGATTACATTGAACTACAATATTGTTCTCGCAACAGCATTAGTCAGTTAGTTTTGTTCGCAGTTGTCACAAAAGCCTCGTTTAATTGGTGTAACAAAATTACGTTTGTGGCAACTGAAACGAGGTTGATACTTTAAAAACTATTAGGCTCATTCGGTTCTGACAACGAATATCTAGGAAATTAGCATCAACGGAGTTGAAAATTTGGAAACGAAGTTGTTGCAACTATCTGTGCATTAGTGGCTACCGTAGTTTGTTTGTACCAACCTCAAGTCAATTGGTGCTACCGAAATTATGTTGTAGCAACTACAATTCGTTCATCGCAATGGAAAGTATTTTCTCGCAACCTCATGCCAACGAATCATTTCTCTCAGTGATACGCTTGTAAATTTCAGTATTGTTATAGTTTCGTATTATCTACAAATAAAATAAAAATATTACTGTAACAAGCCTTCACAAATTATTTATACATATTATGCATATTATTAATATTAAGGGTAAAGCATTAATTTTATCAAAACACACTATACATCAAACCCGCACCTTACCGATTTACATTGATCATAACCCAATATCCTTTTCAGCAAGCGTTAATAATTTAGGATTACAAATTAATGAAAATTTATCCTGCAATACTCATATATCTAAAGTATGTGGAAAAATTAATTGATTACAGTCTTAATCTGTCTCAGGTTTCGCCTAATAAAATTATGACACCAAAAATTCAAATCCTGATTTCATATATATCGAATTAAGACAGTATTAACTCTAATTTTGACAGGACAAATCAAATTCTGGCTTGATATATCGAATTCTGAAATAACATACTTGAATGCGAATTCTGATATGACATATCGAATTTTAAAATAATTTATTGAGTTTTGCCTTGGTGGTATGTCAAATTCTGACATAATATACCGCACTATCTGCTACATCAGAACAGTACAGTATCGAATTCTGACATCATAAATTAATAAATCTCGACTTGACATATTGAACTATGCCATGATTGACACGTTTAATACATAAATTCCGACAACAAAAATGTAAATTCTGACATGATGTATCAAATTCAGACGTGAGACCGATATCAAATCTGACATTATATATTCAAATTCTGACACGACACACGGAAAAAAATAAACTGGTCCTCTGCTAAGAAAATGGACTTTTAATTCAAGAAAATGTACTTTTTCTTGATTTAAAAGCTAATTTTCTTATTTCTTTCGAGTTTTTCTTCATTTCAAGAAACACAATTCTTACATGAAGAAAAACTCGATAGAAATAAGAGAATTATCTTTTAAATCAAGAAAAAGTACATTTTCTTGAATTAAAAGTCCGTTTTCTTAGCTGAGGACGTTGTCGAAATATTTAGTAGCCGCTTCTTCTTCTATTTTTAGATAGATGCCACTAGCTGAATAGATATTTTAAATTTATTCCCAATATTTTTATTTTAAAAATTGAGTGTATAAATTTGGATTATGTCAAATTGTTGATGTAATATATAAGTATTTTAGTAATTGTGCATAATTTACTCTATATTGTTGTATAGAATCGAATGAAAAATAACTATGATAGACTTAGTCAGTTCATGAACCAATAAGTAATTTATGTGATTTATTATCAAAATGTACCTAACCTTTTTTGATCCCTAGGTTAATTAGACAATCACTTATTTATTAACGAACAGCAAAATGATCAGACCGGCTAAATAAATGAGGAAATTAATTGTCTACGTTGTCGACGCCAAAAACGCAAAAAATCGCGAGGTAAGCTACGTAATAGATTAAGCGTCGACAACCGCGTAGATTACATCACGTAATCTACGTCGCCCATCTCTAGTAAAGCTATAGAGCAACCATTTCAACTTTGACAATGTACTACCAAAATTTTTTATTTTATTCTGTTTTTTTTTGAGTTAATATGTATTATATTTGTAAAAGAATTAATTTAAACAAAAAAAAAGAAAGATTGATTTTTATAAGATTAATTTAAAATATTTTTATTTAAATTAATTCATTGATTTAAGTTTATTGATTTAATTTAAAAGTAATATTGTAGTTGAGTTGAATTGAAATGTCGCCATTTAAAAGCTTGCAAGTTTTAGATATTTAATTTTAAATATTCTCAGGATTTAAAATTTTTATTTAATAAAATATTTTTGGTATACTAAACGATATAGAAGCAATTGCAATTTACTTCTATGTAATTCCAATTATTGAAGTTGTAAATTTGTGTATTGTTGAATAACTGATATTCATTTGCAAAATAAGTTCAATCGTTATTTTAATTCCGTTTAAATTTCATGGGAATTTATTTTTCTCCACATCACATTTTTTTTTTTTCAATTGACTAGATATTTTGCCCACCATTAATTTTTAGTTTTATTGCGTTCGATCGAACGATTTGGAAAACGGAACTTGTTATTTAACACACTTTGATGATATATGTAATATTACAGTTCATCTTAAACTTTATTAATGAACAATTGTGAATTTAACGGAGAAATAATTATCAAATAACCAAGCCAAAATTTGTGCTGTATATTACCCAGGGTATCGTATGTTAGGAATCTATTTTAGTATCACTCGATAATTTAAATTAAACTCACAAATATTTTTACGTTTTATTTGAACAAATTTTTGTTATTGACAAATTTTATTCTTTACTAATTTTATGTTTTACAAACTCAAGTATAAATTGTTTTCTGAATCGTTGAAAATTAGACTCTTTACATCATTGATATTTGTTACTATTGAGTGTTTTTGCCTTACACTGACTGATAACTAATAACACACAACTGATCTATTTTGTTATATTATTTAAGCTTTTATAGTATGCGTTTGAAAGATTTAAGCGCTAAAATGTCAAAAGTGGCTATTCCGAATACTACTCGTTATAGGGTACATAACAACTGAGTCTGACCTTAATCTCGATAAAGATTTCGGAGTTTAAAAAAATGTTGCCCACAGCGGTACCTCAAACACGAGAAATTCTCTTTTGCTACTATTTATTGTATCTTTGCTTCGCGGACATAAGTGTTGACAAATATTTACTTGCACTTATTTCCCTTTGCAGCAATTTAGATATAATTCAATGCTTTTAATATTGATGAACAAACACTAAAGCACATTTAAGGTTATAAATTCGAAGAAATGCTGGAAATATGTAAAGACAAATTGTATGTGCCAACAAATTGTTGTTGCCCATAATTTTAAAATCTTGTGCGATTTCCGCTACATAAATAAATTTTGCGTCTTCCTACATACCGAAACATTTCTTCCTGGGCTTAGAAAATTTCTTCTATGCTAGTGACGGTAATACATTTATGATAAATATCCAAACATCGTTTGTAAAATTATTATATTTATTTAGCTAAAGATCCAAATGGCAAACAGTTTTCAGAATTGGCGGTAAATATTTATGTACTCCAGAAATTTGTTTTTTGTAGTAAGTTTTAAATACAATTAGCGAAACAGTTTTTAACGAGCTTTAATGTTTTTGTGAAATTAAAAATTTTTGTTTTATCAAAATAACCAAAACCAGATAATATTATTGTTTTACAAATGAATAAAAGTTGGTATGTAACCTGAATTTAAATTTAATTTAATTTACCCCGTAAAATTAAATTTATATTCGGAATATTAAATATCAAATCAAACCCGATGAATAACAATTATATTTCGATAAAAATCTATTAAATCACGTATATATCACCGTTAGTCATCATAAAAGCACTGTCATATTTTTATTTCAAGGTATATCCTGATCATGTAATCCCATCAAACTGTTCTTCTTCTGTATACTATTTACAAGTATGAGTATGTTCTTGTAGATTTGAATAAAATATACCGAAAAAACAAAAACAAAACATACAAAAGCTCACCGAAATTATAATTATAATAAAAGCATCGTTTTTCACGTAAACTCATAAAATCCAAATTTTTTTTTGTTTTTTGTGTTCAGTACGAGCTTTATTTTTTATTTTTATTTTTTTTCTGTGTAGCTTTTATATTCTCCATAGAATTTTAATTGAATATTCTTCTGTTTTGTATGATAAGCTTTTTTTGTTGTATTTTGTTGTTTGAATGTTGTACCTACTCCTAGGTTGTATTATATTTTGTCGGGTATATTAACACAAGTAGAAATCTCATTTCTCAGATTCATGTGGATTCTTTTCATTCGTTGTTACCGCGCATTCCCACTGTACGATTAAAATGTTCCTATATACAAAAAGTTGTTGGTTTTTGTTTTGATAGATAGATTTTCATATAATAAATACTTTTGTCTTATTAATACTCTTAGTATGCATTACATGATTTATAAGAAAGAAATGAAAAAAGTACCACCGCAAAATATAAAATTATTAAACTTTAAGATAAGTGAGAGATGAGATCCGTTACATTTGGTTGTTTTGTAAATATACATAAATACGTATTTATATAAGTGTATGCTGTATTGTGGGAAAATTATGCTTCTCAGAATAAAAATTCTAATTATTTTCTAATTTATATGTAACTTTTTTTTTATTTTTGTGTTGTTTCATATTTTTCGTAACAACTTAATCTTCAATCTTGATGCAAAGTGTATCATGTATACAGATATGGAAGCTTATTTAAATAATAAAATCATATTTCTTGTCTACATTGTATATTATGTTAATACAAAATTTGGTGTGGTGCGTGCGTATAGGTGTTGGATGATTAAAGATTTATTGTGGATGCGCGCGTTTATTGTGTAACAATAAATTTTAAATTAAAAATGTTGTACAAAAAAAAAAAAAGCGAAACAAAGTTTAATTAAAATCCAATCAACATTTAGGTTTGGTATTTATTTAATCCGCACAAATATCACGTAAATCAAAATGCCACATACAAATCTAATTCCACCATACACAAAAATCACAAAGTTTTCTACCGCAGTGAATCACGAATTCTCGGAAGAAATACAATCAAATTTATATCGAAAGGAAATGAAAACCAGCAAACAAACAACCAAACAAGTAAACAACCAAATACACAAAAAAAAAAAATTCTGATTCTTAAAATATTTAATTAACTCCTTCATTAATTTGGTCCGAATTAGTTTGATACGTACGAAAGTACACATATACACTCGCACGGAACATGAAAATAATTTGTAATTTACCAGTTAATTTTTGTTGGTTTGTTTTCAGGAGGAAAACTGAAATTCCGAGAGATCTGATTTAATTCAACTATGAAACTTTAATTTCAACATTTTTTTTTTTATATTTTATACTAGCTGGTGGTAACGAACAAGCATACATATACAAAAAAAGTAGCTTTTTTGTATTTTCCTTTCCAATTTTCTTCAATTAATTTTTAATCAAAGCTTTTATTTGTTTAGATTTGTTTGTTTTATATATAAAATATAAATACTGTACACAAAACATTTTTTTTTGTTTAGACAAACAATATTTGAATCGTATATACCTATATAGTACAGCTTCCAAACATATCAAATTAAATTTCAATTTTGTGTATATACTGAACAACTACCAATATGTATGTAGCTGGGAAAATTATCAGCGCATGTTGATATATTCAAGAGATACAACAGATTATACTATTTTTCTTATGAAAGATAAGCATCCTGAATGGGTATACCGTAAACATCTATGTGTTATGCTTTGATATTTGTTTTGCCTTAACATTGTTTTGTATGAAAAGGAAAAGGATATTGTCTGGAAATTTTTATTGTTGAAATACGATGTAAAACTTTCGTGTTTATACTTGTGTTTCACTTTGTAAACCGACGGGATAAATATTTCGTGTTAAAAATTGTGAAATTCGATTGTACATGTGTACTATATGGCTATATCACAGAAACTTATCTAATTACCACCCGTTGAAATAAAGCTCTACGATTTTCACCAAGTTTTTTTTGTTCCTCAAAGCTATTAACCAATTTTTGTAATTAGTTTTGAATTTTTGTTCTTCTGGTTTAAGATAAAAATTTTATTTATCGTTACTGGTTATTTTACAAGATGATCTTTGTATTGTACGGTATCTAAATTTAGAGAGCTTTTTGCACTGTGTTTTGTTGTGTTATTTTTTTTTTTTGCTTACTTTTTTATGAGACGAAGGTATACACAAAAGGCAATAATAATTTTTGGATACAGTAACAAAAAAAAAAATTCTTAATTGGTTTGTGGGTTAATTAGGTAATAAAATATTTAAAAGTGGCCAATTCTTTTATACCTTTGAGCTAGTTAGAGATATTTTGTATTGTATAGTTTTAACGACTTTTTTTTTTGGAATGTACTCATAACTATTTGAAACTTATAATTCTATAGGCTATATAGCACGTGAATATTTAATTTCACGTATCTTTATCTTATCTCATGATTTAAATGCTGTATACGAAAAAATCATAAATTTATCGTAATTTGAAACACAAATTAGATTCTGCACATACACACGTATATTCTTCCGAGTTGAAAAGGTATTCCACTTTCTGTGGGTACAACATGAGATAACGTTGAAAATTTAATAATAAATTATATTTTTTGGTAAGGTGAATAGAATGAAAATTATAAAAAATAGAAAATACTTTGCCAAAAGGTGTACACTGTGTACGTATATAGAAGAAAATTAATTTGGGTTTTCTCAAGTTTTAATAAATTCTTGTTGAATATTAAATGGGCGTGAAATTGGATAGTTCCTAGAAAATCTCAATTTGAAAGTCCTATATGTAGGACCAATACAAAATAATCGACCAAAATGTGTTACCAAAAAAAAACATAAAATGACAAACGATTCTGCTATTGTGTCGCAAAACGTAACGAATACTTTCACAGAATTATATACAATAGAAGAATGAAAATCAATTTTTATTTTGTTGACATTGAAATGACATTTTTGCTGTCAATCATGAATTTTTATTTATATATAAATTATCTTACAAAAAAAGAAACAACAATAAAAATAACGCGCGAATATCGCAAACAAAGCGCAAAACAATAAATTAGATTAGAAATCTCATTAAAGCTTTTCTTTGTTGCTGTATTCTCATCAACAATATATACAGAAACGACACAAAAAAATTAAACAAAAAAGTTAAATTGTTTTGGTGACAATTAAAAGCTCTTTGACACCTAGGCATAATTAAAAAAGCGGGCCCCATATTATTTGCCTATATACATACCTAAGTAAGTGAGAAAAAGTTTTATTTTTAAAAGTATTTATCGCGAGATTTTTAAATTTTGAAACAAATCTACAAAGTTTACAAACTTGTGAAATATAATTTTTATGGATTTAACAAATAGATTATTATTATTATAAATGAATTACACAAGCTCCATTAAAATGCCCATATTCCAGAACTTATGGCCACATTCTATTCTAACTGGCTAATGCCAAACTTCACCTAAAAATCATTTCCAGCTGAAAGACCAAATTGGTTATATTCAAGAATTTCATTTAAAAGTCATTTTGGTATCCCGTTGTTGATTTCGAAATAAAAAATATTTAAAAAAATTTTAATTTCAATAAAAATTATTTAATTGGTTATGAAAAAGAGAATTTTATATGAAATATATTGAGTTTGGTTTGAAAATAATTCATATATGCAAGCAATTTGAATTTATGTTTTATTTGTATTGTAAAAGTTCTATTGAAAAAAGCTTTGGTGCTTTAATTTTGAGGGAGGGACACAGTGTAGCTTAATTTTTTGAGATTTTTTACCAGATATTTGACGTCGGCTGGTCTAATTAATGCTACATTAAATGTATTGAACAATGAAGTATTGGTAGAGTTAACGGATATTTGAACCTCTTGGATAGTTCTATCATTGCTAAGTATATTATATATCACACGCAAAAAGATACAGTAGATTACTTTACAAAACTTACATCCAAATTGAAGAAAAAGGGTTTAAGTTAGCGTCGATCAGTATAACTCTGCTTCCTTCAAATGAACAATTTAGTTTTCAATTATTAAATTTATTATATTTAAACCACAGTTGGGCATATTCGTGTAAAAAACATTTTATAAGAAAAAAATGAAGATAATTAACTGAAAATTGAAGATACAAAGTTAATAAAAATTATAATTATAACTTAATTAAAGTGCAAATTATTATAGATATTGCAGATAGTTTTTAGTTTTGTAATGAAATATCCCATCTGTTCGCCATGTCACATATTCGAGATATTATGCCAGAATCTCAGTCATGTCAAAATTTGGATTTTTGATGCCAGAATTCCAATTATCACGTCAGAATCCGATAAATGATGTAAGAATTAAATTTGCAATATAAAAATTTGTATTTATGATGTCAGAACTCGATATATCATGTCGATACATCATACCAGAATAAAATAAATTATGTTAGAAATCGACATATCACATCAGAATTCGTTGTGTTATGCCAAAATACGATATCGCTCATTTAATACAAGAGTGACATAACTCATATCAGAATTTATATTTTTGTTGTCAGAAATTATGTATTTACTAAATTTGTCAATAAATAATTTTAAAATTCGATATGTCATATCAGAATTCGATATATCAAGCCAGAATTCGATTTGTCCTGTCAAAATTAGAGTTAATATTGTCTAACTTCGATATGTCTGAAATCTGAATTTGAATTTTTAGTGTCAGAATTCTACGTAAGACGTTAAAATTCGATATGACATGTCAGAATATGAATTTATAATATCAAAATTGTACATCATATATCAAAATTAGACAAATGATTACAGAGTTCGATATGTCAAGCTATTCGATATTTAAGTCATATGTTGATTTATGTCCAAATTGAATACATCAGAATTCGATATATCAATCCAGAATTCGAAAGGTTGTCACAATTTGATAAATCTATCTCAAGCCTTTAGAATTCCGTAAATCATCTCAAAATTCGATATGATATTTCAGAATTAGATAGGTTATATCAGAATTTCAATTTTTGGTTTTATGACGTAAGAATTCGATATCACAAATCAAATTTTAGATTATGTCACGTCAATATTTTAACTTTTTCCGTATTCTACTTATTCGGTCAAAATTCTCAATGTCTTAACAGAATTCGAAATGTCTCTTCAGAATTTGTTATATCTTCTCATGACTTCAGAACTCATCAGCTCAAAATTTGAGTTGTCATATCAGAATTGGATATATCATCCCAGAATTTAGCACAATTTATTGAATTTTGGGACGGTATATCGAATTCTGATGTCTTGAGATGTTATATCAAAGAATTCCATATCTCATGTCAGAAATCGATTTCTTCAGCGTTTGACTTCAAGATTTCATAATTCGATAATTCATGTATTAGCTTGAGTTTTGGATGTGAAAATTCGAAATATTAAACCGGTATTCGATAATCATACCAGTATTCGATAAAACATATCAGAATTCGATAAATCGTGGCAGAAATTAATTGTTTGACATCATTAGTTTGAGTTATTAATGTCAAAATTAATTCGATATATCGTGTCTGAATTCGATATGTATTCCAGAAGTTTTATTTTTATGACAGAATTCTACAACAGGGTAGGTCATAGTTCGATAAGTCATTACTCTTACATAATTCTACATCTCATATCAGAATTCATAAATGATACCAAATTATGTATGAATTCGATATGTCATAATTTGGATTCTTTTGAGGTAAAGATCGGTGTTTCTAAGAAAATACATAATAGCGACCGGATTACCGGAATTGTTCTTTTCCCATAAATTAGATCTTCACCATTTCTTAGAATTCATCTGCAATTATAAGTATTTTAAGACAAGTAACTATAATATAAAACCAACACCAAACAATAAACCCGAATTATTTTTTTTGCAAATAATTCAATAAATTTTCACAATTATTAAAAATACTTAAATATAGTCAGTTTATTCACGGTATAGTTTTTTACGTTTTTTCAAACATAATGTATAAAATGGCCCTACGTAAATTACACGTTTTTTACTTGTAAAAAACTGTGTAAATTACACAGTGTAATTTACACGCCCAACCGTTATTTAAACCTTATTATCTTCAGTACCTATATGTTGATATAGTTACTGGTACTTATTACTTACCCAAGATCACACAAATTTAAATTGAATTAATTATTAACTGAATGAAATGTTGAATTTTTCTTTAAACACTCTCGAACAACACTTTTGGAACTTATTTAAAATTTATAAAACTCTTATTTTTTTGTGATTTAACTATACAGAGATCACCGTTGATACTAATCAAATTATAAGGGATTATTTGGCCAATAATAAATACCCGAAATATTTAATCAACAAATTAATCAACCAGTTTAATCAAGCTAACGGTGGGAAAATTGTAAATATGGTCGGTTTCGGTACTAATACTAATGTTCATCAAAATTTAATATATAAATCAATTTATTATATTAAAAATCTTAGTGACCAAATTTTCAGCATTTTGCGCAAATTCAATACAAATTGTAAAATTACATTTTCAGCGGCCAAATCTATTCGCAACATTTTTAGTTAAAGATATCACGCAGTTAAATTAAATTGTTTGAATCTTGTATATTTAATTCCATGTAACCATTGTCATTTGAAATACATCGGTACCACGAAACAACTATTAAAAAATTGAATTTCACAACATAAAACGGACGTCAAACCAGCTATCAGAAATTCTCAAGCTACCACATTATGCCAGCATTCATCTGATAGTGGGCACACATTTAAATTTGATCAGGTAAACATTTTGGACAGTGGACAATATTATAAAAATCGCTTATTTTTGGAAATGGCTCACATTATTGGTAATTATGAAATTCTTGATTGATTGATTAGTTCTGAATGTACGACGAAGCATTTAGCAGGATCTCCCGGTTGACGCCGGGCCCACCGTACACCCTTCTTTACATTTATTTGGAAGGATAGGATAGGATTGTTAGTATAGGATTGAGATCGACCCGGTTACAAACACTTTGGCGGTCAATTGTTAGTAGTTAAACTTTTCTAAAAATTACTTTACTACATTTTTTCTACAAACTGCTTTCCATGCTTAGCATCCTAAAGTTAATATTAATTAGTTATCAATTACTTCTTATATACCTCCCACACCCACTGCATCCGGCCGCTTTCCATTGATTAATACTCTCAATCAACCATGACAACACATCTCCAATCTAATCCCATGCTTTATTAAAATTAAGATTAAACTGCATACTAATTCCTAAAATTCAAAACGCATTAATTTAATTAACTAATCTCATCCTCTTAATTAATTAATTTTAAATTTAAGTTTAATATAATTTCCAAAAATTGAATCCAATTTCTCGTGATCTCTGAAACAAAATCAATATTAATCTATTTTTAGCAAATAATTTCTACTTGATTAACCTGAATTAAGTTACGTAAATTTGTTCATAACCCTATATTTTCATGAACCTGTTATTAAACCATCATTAGTTGCTACGGATAATCTTAATATTAATATTAGTATCTGTTTCTCTTTGCTGTTTTAGCTTCCCGAACCCGCCTTCAGACCTTAGTTATTACAATTTGGTTGATTACTGCCTAAATCTAATTACATACTAATTTTGTATTATTATGGTAATAGCTGAATTCTGAAATAGAATCTATTATTCTGCTGGGTCCGACGTCTATTCCCTTCTCAAGTCACAACTATCATTAATTTAAATTTCACTTGCGAGTTAAGAATTACGGGGAATAATTTTAAATTTCTATGATTATCTTTTAGTAGGTATATATTTTGAATTTTATTTCATTTTGTATTTTAATTGTGTTTGATTTGGCATTGTTCTCTGATGTGTCAATGGTGTTGGGAATTTGGGGCCTTTGCATCTGAGGAATGCGAATTAAACCGAAAGGCATGGTATTTCGTTCTTTTGAGTAAAACTACCGTTACGTAATTTGCTTGGAAATTCAATTTATTTAAATTCAATTATTGAATTAAATTTCAATTATTTATTTAATTTCAATCAAATACAATTGAAGTTCCTCATGCACTTCAGTTGTCTTTTTGCTAATTGATATTATGATCTGACAAAAATGGTCTCTAGTTTTCTTGATCTCTAGAAAGGAAGTTTATTTTTTTTTTTTTTGGTTTTTGTTAAATGGATAATTTAGCTCTGATTACATCTACTTACACATAAAGGCCTTCTTCTTCAACGGTCTCATCTTCAATAAGATCGCTGGAGTCAGACTCTTCGCAGAGATAAATTTCTTCAGCTGCCTTCCGTAACTCAGTACGGGATGGCAAGAGAGGCATCCAATAGTCAGGGGATTTATCAAAATAACTCAAATCACGGCCGCCCGAGCTTTTTCGGAGCAGCACTGTAAATGGAGGCAGCTTTAAGTATATGGGTGTCACTACGACGGTGTATATGACCCCTATAATTTATACGCTGTACCTTTATGCGCTTGGTTATGGTTTTTCCCTATAAGATTTCCTTTATCTTCTGTTCTGGAGGGCTGGGTTTATCAACGCTAGACTCCAACAGTTTCCTCAAGAAGAACAGCTCGTACCTTCTTAATCGCCGTCTATTTGCGAAGGTAAGCGCGGCGGTTTTTAATCCATAGGATATTATGGGAAATACAGTCGTATTGTACATCAGTACGACCGTCTTAAAAGGAACCTTATTTTGTTTTATAAACACTTGCATCAGTTTAATGATACCAAGTGCTTGGCGACATCGGGTGCGGATAGTGAGTGGTCTACTCAGCTTGGTGGTTAAATATGTGCTCAGATATCGTAAAGTGTCCACGGTGATGAATGATATGCCAGCAATATGGATGTTAGATGGTATAACGATTGAGGAATCTGGTGTTCTGATGAGTACTGTGCACTTGTGCGGATTGATCTTGAGGCCCGCGGTCTCTAACCCAGCTATCAATTCAGCCAGGATAGGTTCCAAGCCTGTAGGGTCACGCGCGATGACTAAAATGTCATCAGCATAAGCCAAGATAAGCTGTAGCTGCAATGTCCCACTTTGATTTAGTCTTAATTCTGGATATTGATCAGCTACTTTTAACAGTATTTCATTTAAAATGAAATTAAAGAGCCGAGGTGAAATCAGACATCCCTGTTTTATTCCTCTTTTATTCCCTTTCCTCACTCTCGCAGTACAAGTATTAAACCACTTGATTGCTGTGTTTTCCCAGAAACATGCCTTGATTTTACGGTTAACAAGCCAGAGGGGTACATATTGTTGTAGACACTCGATTACTATCTCTAGATTGACGGTGTCGAAAGCCTTTGCTAGGTATATCGAGAAAGTAAAGGTTTGATTTCCAGCGCGCCACTCCTCGTCAAGAACTCTACGAACGGCAAACATGTGATCATCTGCGGAACGATTGGTTAAAAATCCGGCTTGGTAGGTAGGTGGTAAATTTAAATGTTCATCCAATTTGTCCAGTAGAGATTTGGCATACACTATGTAACCCACATTACAAAGCGATATGCGTCGGTAATCATCAGTTTTTCTTGGATTTCTGATCTTTGGAATCGGAACTTGGACGGTATTAAACCACTCCGTGGGAGGCTCATTTTGTATCCAGGCAATTTCGATCGCTTTGTGGAGAGCTTCAATAACCTTGTCAGGCGCATGCTTGAACAGCTCAATGGGAATGCCATCGGGTCCGGGAGAGGTTCCTGAGCGAATATACTTAAGGATATGTTGAATTTCTTCATTAGTTGAATGTGGACCTAGTGGGAAACAATCGGATTCCTCTACTAGATTTGGCCATTCTCCCTCCAATTTGCGAAGTTCGCCGACCCATAAGGAGAGCGGGATATAATTTCCACTCTATGCGGTATTGTCTCGTTTAAATTGCTTAAAAACTGAATATGCTTGGCGGAGGCGGTCATGGGGAGCGTGATGCGTCAAATCACTGGAGAACTGTAGGCACGTCGATGCTCGATGACTGGAATAGGCGTCAGTCAACCGCTTCCTGGTGGTTTGTAGTCGCGAACTAGCATCCGGGTCACGGGGATGGGCGTTCTTGAAGTACTGAGCCTGTTTAAAAAGACGTAAGGCCCGCCTACGTTTGGGGTCAGAGGAGTTTTGGCAGACAAAACCTGCTGGGATGTCGTTTTGATGCAATCCGTAATTATCGCCACTGATTGTGATTATTTGAATGTGCAACGGCATGCGCATAGTACTTCGACAGATTTGTTTGGTATAGACTGCTTATGTTTATTTCTTTTAACAGCAATAAATTTAAAGTTTTAAAGGAGTAGGTTTGGGGAGACGGTGAAGCCTTTGGTACTGACATTGCAACAACAAGATGGCCGATCGGCTCGTCCCGCCTGGTACGTTCAAGCCATAGTAGGCGATGGTCGCTTATATTTGGGTAAAATGGGGCAGCCTTCGCTGATTTAATCTGTCTGGTTAAAATGTAGTCCAACTGGGAGTAGTTTCTACCATCTGTCCAGGTTGCTAAGTTTCGTCGTCGCCCATGTAAAGTGTGGTTAAATAACTGGGTGGAGCGAGTGAGTAGCTGGATAGCAATCCCATTCTCGTTCTCAGTGAATAAATTGTTGTGACTCAAGTGGGCGTTGAAATCGCCAAGCAACACAATGTCGTATGATGGGGGACAATGATCAACTATCCAGAGCAATTTCGCAAATATCTTGGAGGATAGAGGGAGGTTGAATTTGGAGGTGTGGGGCGGAAACATATATTGATATTAAAAGTACATTACCATCGACAATTTTGCCTTGTAGCGTAAGTATGGCCCCAAAATAGCTTTTAAGTCGCTTAGTTTGGATAAGGGTATTTTTTTTACTACAATACCCACCCCTCTGCGTTTCGTGCTAATGTCGTTTGTAAGATGCCATGTGTAGTTTTTTAAGGAACAGGCTCCGGCGCACATGTTTGTTTCTTGTACGCTACATGTGTACATTATTTTTGAGCAAAATGGAGTCAATGGTGTCGCGTTTTTGGGAGTTGTTAAGACTCAGCACATTCCAGGTCCCCAGGCAGAAGGAGGTGATGGGACAATTCGGAGTAGGGGACTCAAACAACTGCGGCTCCTCCATTAGGGTGTAACGATTGTCATGGGAGATAATTCTCCGTTGAACATTTTCTCTCATGCTATGTAGATGTATATAAAGTTAGCCCAGGATTCATCCCAGAAAAAAGATATGGTAACACCATAACTATCACGACACAAACTGTCATCCCAGGAAATTACTATCAGCCCAGGAAATTACTAATCATTATATAAAGTTATAGTATAGTGTCAGCCCAGAAAATTACTATCACGATACTAGATATTTTGCATCAGCCCAGAAAAATACATATACGCATTATTTATAACATTAAAATGTTAAAAATGTTTACAATGTATCTTTTTATGAAAATGATAAAAATTAAATTTTCATAATTCATATATGCAAATGTAAATATTTTGACATAATTTATATACAATGGAAAGTGGTTTAATGAGGCTTCGTAAATATGTTTGTCCCATTCGATTATGAAGAGTTGGGCTCGGTTGACGATTTTCCCAATATTTATAAAATTGTCAAAAACTGTATGTGGAACCGCTTTGATACAAAGTCGAATTTCATGAATCTCAGAGATTTCCTCGTATAGTGACTATATACAATGGAAAGTGGTTTAATGAGGCTTCGTAAATATGTTTGTCCCATTCGATTATGAAGAGTTGGGCTCGGTTGACGATTTTCCCAATATTTATAAAATTGTCAAAAACTGTATGTGGAACCGCTTTGATACAAAGTCGAATTTCATGAATCTCAGAGATTTCCTCGTATAGTGACTATATACAATGGAAAGTGGTTTAATGAGGCTTCGTAAATATGTTTGTCCCATTCGATTATGAAGAGTTGGGCTCGGTTGACGATTTTCCCAATATTTATAAAATTGTCAAAAACTGTATGTGGAACCGCTTTGATACAAAGTCGAATTTCATGAATCTCAGAGATTTCCTCGTATAGTGACTATATACAATGGAAAGTGGTTTAATGAGGCTTCGTAAATATGTTTGTCCCATTCGATTATGAAGAGTTGGGCTCGGTTGACGATTTTCCCAATATTTATAAAATTGTCAAAAACTGTATGTGGAACCGCTTTGATACAAAGTCGAATTTCATGAATCTCAGAGATTTCCTCGTGTAGTGACTATATACAATGGAAAGTGGTTTAATGAGGCTTCGTAAATATTTGTGTCCCATTCGATTATGAAGAGTTGGGCTCGGTTGACGATTTTCCCAATATTTATAAAATTGTCAAAAACTGTATGTGGAACCGCTTTGATACAAAGTCGAATTTCATGAATCTCAGAGATTTCCTCGTATAGTGACTATATACAATGGAAAGTGGTTTAATGAGGCTTCGTAAATATTTGTGTCCCATTCGATAAAAAAGAGTTGGGCTCGGTTGACGATTTTCCCAATATTTGTTCGGCAACGATCGGTGTATGTGCTATCTACAATTGAATTTATCAAAAACGGATAAACTCAAAGAGATTTTGATAATCGTCATCGGTCGGTGTATGTGCTCTCTACAATTGAATTTATCAAAAACGGATAAACTCAAAGAGAATTTGATAATCGTCATCGATCGGTGTATGTGCTCTCTATACAATTGGATTTATCAAAAACGGATAAACTCAATGAGAATTTGATAATGGTCATCGATCGGTGTATGTGCTATCTACAATTGAATTTATCAAAAACGGATAAACTCAAAGAGAATTTGATAATCGTCATCGATCGGTGTATGTGCTACCTACAATTGGATTTATCAAAAACGGATAAACTCAATGAGAATTTGATAAAGGTCATCGATCGGTGTATATGCTATCTACAATTGAATTTATCAAAAACGGATAAACTCAAAGAGAATATGATAGTGGTCATCGATCGGTGTATATGCTATCTACAATTGAATTTATCAAAAACGGATACACTCAAAGAGAATTTGATAAAGGTCATCGATCGGTGTATGTGCTATCTACAATTGAATTTATCAAAAACGGATAAACTCAAAGAGAATTTGATAATTAGATTTTAAGACTTGTGCTATTTTTATTTGTGAGCACATATACACATATGTATATTTTTTGTAATTCAAAATCGGGAATGTGTAAATATTTAATTTACTCGGCTTTCTCATATAAAATTAAATGAGGTAGGACTCTATGCGATAATGCAAGTCTTTGAGAAACTAGTTCCTTCATGTCATCATAAATCTCCCAGCGATCTTCCCGACGACAATAAGATACGTAATGTGGAATAAAGACAGTAGAACTAGTTGGTATATAATTCACAAATGAACTAATTTTGAACTTTTCATTAAAAATTGTTATTTCAAGGGGAATATCAAATATTGGAATTAGACATGGATTTATGGAGGGTTCTACATAAATAAAAGCGATTTCACTTGTAAAAATTTGTCTGTTGTATTCATTATGACAAATTGGGCATACCAACAAATTAGTATCCTCTAAACAGTCGACAAAATTTTTTAGCCCTAGTCTGTCCAATTTAAAAAGGTTTATGGGAATATAATTTAACCAATCTATTACTGTCTCATCGCAAATTAAGCATTTTAAAACCGATTGAGCACTGTGATAATTTAATAGTTTGAGCACAAATGTTGACACTTTTGTTATATTGCTAGTACAATCTCTTTCAACGCCAAATATTTGTGCCAAAATTGAGAATCGGTGTTGCTCTGCATTGGGTATATTATCTTCTCTCAATTTTTCTATTAAATTTATAAAGTCATTTTCAGAAGTAAAATGGGTTAATGTCTTCAAATTCAGAATGCAGGTGGTAAATGAATCAAAAGCACACGTGTTAAAGTAATTTTCTCCGGTAATTGAACCATTTCGTAAATATGAAAGATACGGACTTTCGATCTTTAGTTTTTTACTTTTATATTTCTCTGTTCTAATTGATTCCTCGTTAAACTTTTTATTGACAGTTAATGTTTGAATAAGAGAACTTTTTCGTTCTTGTTCCGTCATAGAGTTTAAAGATACTAAGATGGGTCGATCAAAATGGGTGGTAGATTTTTTCGAAGTGCTATTTCGTTTTTTCCAATTTTCTTCCAAACTTAAAATTGAAACATAAGGGGTTTCTTCTTTGTTATCACTAACAGTTTCTTTTTTAATTTCACGTACTCTAGATTTCACGTGTTGTTTTGGAATTTTTAATGTAAACCGTTTTAATACAAATTCATTTCGAATATTAATTTCTTTTAAAAATCTTAAAGTTTTGGTTGGTAACTTCCCCAATGCAGCATTCCGGTTAACTCGTCTTTTGATGGTACCAAAATAATTTTCAATGTGGCTATTACTAAGCCTTCGGGAATGAAAAATACCTGACCAGAACGGGAGAAAAGTAAGGTACTTTTTGAGGATCGTCTCAAGCAACGGAGGATTAAAATATACATTTAGGGGTTTCTCATTTGCTGAAGAACATGACTCCGATTCAATATTTTCAGAAATTGATTTAAATATTTCGTAAAAAGGACTTTGAGAGTAAAGCGTCTTGTTAAACTTCCTAACATCGTCGCAATTTTCTTCATCTATCCAACTCGTTTCATTTGTGTTGTTTGGAACTTCAAAATATAAGTTAATATCGATATTGCTAAGCTTCGTAATTTCATCTAGTGAATTCAATACCGCTGACGTTAAATATTTAGATTTTAATAACTGAGCAAAAAATTTCCAAACTAATTTTATTGTTTCAAAATCATTTATTAAAAATAATGAAGCCAATATTTCTTTTATTATTTTTGTGTCCTTAGTTGTTTTTGTAAAAGCTTTATTTATATCTGCTGTTATATTATGTATCAAATGCGAGACACATAAGTGTAGTTTTACTACGCCAACAAGTTCAGAGTTCTTAAGCAAACACGAATAAGCTAATTTTAAATATTTTATAATATCAATTTTATTGAATGAATCCATAATTGCATTTATTTCAGCAAAGCTGCAGTCAGTAACAACTGATTCAAAAATTGGCCAAATCCTTTGCTTATGTTCTAATTCTATTCGGTACGCTCTTAACCACGCTCCTATTGTATCAATATTATGGCTAGAACTAACCATATCTGTTAAAGGGAACGGATCTGACGGATCTGAGTCATTAACTTTTATCGGAATAACTAATGCGTAGTATAGTACACTAGATATATGATTTTCCGGCGGCCTTATTAACCCACCTGTTGCATCTAAGTAAGCAATTAGATTTTCTTTTGGCTTTTCTTTTAATAACAATTTAAGCATTGCTATTTGCGTATCATTATAGGAAACAACAAAAAACGGTTTAATAGAAAATTTTTGAAAAAGAGTCGGATTTACTACCATTTCCTTTTGTAAATCTAGAAAATCTTCAGAATGATTGTCCTGCTGTTTCAATGCATCCGAACGGACTTGTCTTAAAACATTCATAGATTTAACTTTTGATGTATTAAATTTGGTTAAGAATACTGGATCTTCATTTTGAACCATAGTTTCGTAAACCTCTTCAGCCGTTTTTGTTGAAATGTCTTTTTTTACAGTTTCCCTTTCAGATCCTCTTAACTGACGAGTTTTCATCGTTTCGTGGCATTGTTTTTCTGTTGTACTGTATATCATCAAAGTCCCATAGTTTAAATTACTATTTATCAATTTATATTTTCTACAATCATGATGACCACAGTAAGCTCGAATGCTAAGAGATGATTTTAAGTAATCAGCAGATTTAATATTTATTAAGCATCCGGTTTTGTTACTTAATAAATCGGATATAATACTGGGATATTTTAATGTATTTAATTTTTTGGTCTGTTTGCAGTACAATTCAGACCAACGGTTTATATCCAATTCTAACTCACCAATATATACATTATAACCAGAATGTTTTACTAATATAGGTTTTTTGAAGGGCCGTATCTTTTTTTGGGGTTCAAATATTTCATCTGAATTGTTTGCATCATGAGTTTCAAAATTCAAATCAAAATAATCTTTATCAGTATCAACAATTTCATGAATATTGTCATTAAGAGAGTTTTGGTGACTATCAAGATCGTTAATATTCAAATGCTGTGATTTGTTGAGACGATCAAATATTAAAAGTCTGTTTTTATTTAAAAAGTACACAACCCTACAGCGATTATTTTTATTATTATTCGTGTTTAATTCTCGACAAAGGTCAACAATTAATTGGCAGTTTGAGCCTTTTCCAAAATCAATATCATGAAAATTGAATAAATTCAATCTAGTTAAGGCCACAACTAGATTTGTTACATTAATTGGGTTTCGTTGTGTCTTATAATTATATTTTAACGACATAATTAAAAGTAAAACGAAACTAAAAATTAAAGAAAAACAAAATTTACGTCAACGAAAACTGTTAACTAAAAATGGTACTATAGAATATCCGGGTAAAAGCTAAGGTCAAAAATAAAACAAATCAATCAAACAATCAAAAACGGTTTTAAAGACAGTCCAGAGAAGAAAGCGAGAGTCAGTAGTTTTAAAAAAAACTTTTTTATAATTCACCAAAAATAGTAACAGAAAACACAAAAATATGACACAACGAAGCGAACACATAGAAAACTGAAAAAATTGTGGAACACATAAACGAAAAAAAATTCCTTATATACTAAAATAACAAATTTTTTTTCTCTTTCTTTAAGTTCTTATAAAAATAAAAATTATCCTTTTATTAATTTTGTGCTGATTGTGTTAACTTTAAAAAATCGTCAACCAAGCCCAACTCTTTTTTATCGAATGGGACACAAATATTTACGAAGCCTCATTAAACCACTTTCCATTGTATATAGTCACTATACGAGGAAATCTCTGAGATTCATGAAATTCGACTTTGTATCAAAGCGGTTCCACATACAGTTTTTGACAATTTTATAAATATTGGGAAAATCGTCAACCGAGCCCAACTCTTCATAATCGAATGGGACAAACATATTTACGAAGCCTCATTAAACCACTTTCCATTGTATATAGTCACTACACGAGGAAATCTCTGAGATTCATGAAATTCGACTTTGTATCAAAGCGGTTCCACATACAGTTTTTGACAATTTTATAAATATTGGGAAAATCGTCAACCGAGCCCAACTCTTCATAATCGAATGGGACAAACATATTTACGAAGCCTCATTAAACCACTTTCCATTGTATATAGTCACTACACGAGGAAATCTCTGAGATTCATGAAATTCGACTTTGTATCAAAGCGGTTCCACATACAGTTTTTGACAATTTTATAAATATTGGGAAAATCGTCAACCGAGCCCAACTCTTCATAATCGAATGGGACAAACATATTTACGAAGCCTCATTAAACCACTTTCCATTATATATAGTCACTACACGAGGAAATCTCTGAGATTCATGAAATTCGACTTTGTATCAAAGCGGTTCCACATACAGTTTTTGACAATTTTATAAATATTGGGAAAATCGTCAACCGAGCCCAACTCTTCATAATCGAATGGGACAAACATATTTACGAAGCCTCATTAAACCACTTTCCATTGTATATAGTCACTATACGAGGAAATCTCTGAGATTCATGAAATTCGACTTTGTATCAAAGCGGTTCCACATACAGTTTTTGACAATTTTATAAATATTGGGAAAATCGTCAACCGAGCCCAACTCTTCATAATCGAATGGGACAAACATATTTACGAAGCCTCATTAAACCACTTTCCATTGTATATAGTCACTATACGAGGAAATCTCTGAGATTCATGAAATTCGACTTTGTATCAAAGCAGTTCCACATACAATTTCCGGTATGTTCAATTTGTATGAATGTTAGAATAAAGATTAAATTTATTTTATATATTTTGAACCGATTTTCAAATATTAATTATATTAATGCAGTACATTTTACATTAGCAGGATAAATTATGAATGGGTTTTTTTGTTTAATACAATAAGAAACATTTGTTTCATGCGTGGTATATTTTTTCTGTGATGTTGTAAAATACTATAGTGATAGTTATCTTCTGGGCTGACATAATTTACTATAATATTAATCATTTCCCGAGAAGATTGATATTCAGTATAAATATACTGAATAGTATAAATCGGAAATATGTATAAATCGGAACCAAAACTTTTCAAATTGTGTTGTATTCACTTATTTTTACATTTAATAAATATTGCTTCTGTGTAAGATTTTTATGAAAGTGATAAAATACTTATTAATTCTTAAATAATATTTAAGAGTCACTTGTTAATTATAACATATTTTATCTACTTAGAATTTTTTAATATATGTCATGATAGTATCGTAGTGTTGCTTGATGTATATTTTCGATTTTTCTGGGATGAAAGTCTGGGCTAACTTTTTTTACGTGCTATGTAGGCCGGAACTTTGTGCAGAGGATGTGGTCCCGGGGATATAATCATGATTAAATTTCAAGCTGTTGTAATGCGAGCCAGTGTATAACAGATTAATTTCTTTGTCATAACTTCCAGTGGTTGGGGTGAAACAGATTTTGCTTTGTGGATCAATGCAAAATATGATACATTGATCCGTATTTTTTTTAAATTAGATGCGGCTGACAAACATTCGGCACCGCCCCAGACGACATTCTTTGAAAGGTCGGATATATATCTGTAAACAAGCTAATATTAGGGAAAATAATCGTACCCGAACCTAATAATTATTTAAACAATCGATAATAAATTGTGGGATTGTAATTGCTGATCTCTTCAACCTAGCCTACGACTGCCGCATGATGGCCACCTTATGGGTTGAGAAATGTGATGTGTATATTTACCTGCATATTAATTGACTTTCCGTCTGAAGCGAAATTTCCTTGGAATCATACCTCTGACGACAGGAATCTAGTATTGTGGGAGAATAATCCTCAAGATTAGCGGAAATAAAATTCACAATCTCAGACCGGAGATCACTGGCTGATCGGTTAGGGGTCTGAGAATCTTGCAGTTGAAGCTGATGAATTATTCCATTGAATAGGCAATTGCCGTCACTTGGGATGGTGTATACCTCCACATTTCCCATATTTCCCATAAATTCAAATTTCACTTAAATGATTTTTGATTTTAACCATGAACTTGTTGAAATTTCCGCTTAAATTTACTTTCTGTGCTTATAGCTTATCCACAAACTTTTGTTGATTCTGATTGAGAATTTACTGCAGCACCCTTGGCACAATTATTATAATTTTTTTTTTTTGGTGTTTTATTTTATTTTATAGGTTATGAATACGAGTCTTGCCTACTGAAAATTATTCCGCAGCACACTGTCGCGAATTCGTAGTTAAGGAAAAGGAATTAGTATGCCATCTAGTGTTGGTGTTCCGAAGTACATATAAAACCCTAACTTATGCAAGAAAATGATTATGCTAATAAATTTCGATTCGACTCCAATTTACTTTTGAGTACATTTTTAGGAAATAAGCTACATTCACAATATTTTTAGCAATAAATTCCATGAACCAAGCTTTATCTGTAACAATTATATTAATAATAGATTCAACAATAATATAAAACTTTTGAGGTCCTGCAATTGAGAAACGAGCAATGATTTGCCTTTAACTTAGTTTTACACAAAAACATATCATTTTCGTCATTGGTGTTATTCTAATTTTCAGACTAAAAATCTTTTGATTGATTTACAAATCTAACCAAACCTCCCAAATCTAAAGTAAATATAATTAGTTCGAACAGTTTATCATGAAAGTTGGCAATTAAGGAAATAGTATGCAGAAGGTTTGAGGAATCAAATCCTTTACCATTCCATGCAACAAACTTGCATGTCAACACTGTTTAACTAACTTCCGTGGAATCGAAAGTGTTTTTTGGCTTTAAGGTAGTTTTGCGCAAAACTGCACTAACTATTGATAAGCTTTGTTTAAGTAAATAAAAATAATAATTATGTAAAATTTAAATTAAATGTTGAAAATAAATATGAAATAAATATATTCTAGCGAATGAGGACATTAATAAAATAATGAGGTCGGTCAATTTTCTAAAAATTAAGAACCAAAGTTTGTGCGTCAAATTACTAATACAAACAATGAAAAAAATTAACTTACAATTCTGACAAATTATGTGTTCACTATTAGAATTTATGAGGTAAGGGGGAATGTTCTTAACTGGCTTTCTCTCAAAGTAAATTTTCGGTAAATTACGGATATTTTAATTAAAAATTATCAAAAACCGGTAATTTAAAAGTTCAGCAATTTTCGGCTCCCTAGTTCTTAGGGACCAAAAAACTGGTCTAATTAAAAAACTGAACTACTATCATCTACTGAGATATCATTTGCTATACAATGGCGAGTTAATTTTTTTTTTTTTTTTTTTTTTGAAGAACTCATCATAAACAAAATTTCAAATTTTCAATTGACACTTACCATCTATCAGAATTATGGTGAAAGTCTATTGTAAGACACAATTTTTTATCGCTGTCAAATCTTATTTAAAATTAAAGAATAAAAGTATATTTAAATATTTGTATTAAAGAATATGTTGTGCAAACTTGATGACAATTGCACTGAAGAATTAGCTGTCACTGTGTTGTTAATAAACTTTGGATAACTCTGAATTTGGTACAGAAAAACTCAAATTTTTTTTTAATTTTTTAAGCATTACCAGAATTTTCATATTTCGATAATTAGTGACTTTCCTAAATATAATTCCAACGCTTGCTGACTGGCGGCTAAAATATTTCGTATGTAGTTTTATATGGTCAAAAATGTGTCTTGAATGGTTTATTAAATTATTAATTTCGACTAAATTAATTTTAAAATTTGATATTTATTATTAATCGCAACATACTCAATTTTATTAATCATAAAAAAACGAAACATCCACTAATTTAGACAAAAAACTTGTATTTGTAAATATGATTTTACTTGTTTTTGTATGTAATTAAATAAAAATTAATCAGCGCTGCCCAAGCGTGGGAACAAATGAACTAAAATCGATATTGGGAAAGTCCCTCATGCAGAAGAATATATAAAATTCAAATTTGGTTTTAAATACCTAAGTAAAAGTCATCTGACGCTAAACCGCTAGACCGGTTGCGGCCGAGAAAAGTGCAACAATTAAATTTTGAAAAATCCGGAATAGTGAGCTGAAAAATGTTTAGCTTTAATCTTAGATAGTCATTTTGTTATCTGTTCTGCTCCACTCGGAGCTCTCTCTCTTTATGTTGAACACTATTGGTCCAACTCTCACTTAGACTTGAGAACGTAATTAGTCGTAATATATTCACAGATTATCTAGGGACAATATTTGCAAGCTCTGTATAATAGATAAGACCTTAGTTCAGTCGAAAATCAGGATTAGAACATAATTGAACAGCTTTTTTTTAGAGAAAGCTGCACGCTTATAGTAGTTAGTAATTAATTCACATGTTGTACAACTAACATTACAACAATATATCTAGTTAAAATATTTAGTTCCGGAATTTTTACAGTTACATCCAATTTTTAATAGTTCCTTATACAGCATTTTATGTTTTACAAAATGTTTAATAATTTTCTAGAATTATAGAATTTTTGCGTTTATACATTTTTTAATCATTTACCTAAAATAATTTTTGATTAAAGTTCTGGAAGAGTAGTATGATGGAACTTGCCTATTTCTGAACAGATTATTATGAAATTTGACATATGCGTTGGAAATAGGAATCTAAAATGATTTTTCGAAGATTTTCTGGAATAAAGCTATTTGAGGTGGAATTTGGCTACTTTCTTAATCGATTTTAGTGAAATATGTCATCCGCGATGATAGTAGGATTCTAAAATAATTTTCAAATAAAGTTCTGGAATATGGCCAAGTACGATAGAACTTGGCTATTCGTTAATCGCTTATTATGAAATTTCATATATGCCTTGGATGCCTTCTTAACCGATTTGGAGGAAATTCGACAAATGGTTTGGAAACTGCATTCTTAAATGATTTTAAGATTTAATTCGGGAATATGGGCAATCAGGGCAATAAAATACCTTAGCTATTTTTCACCGATTATGATCAATTTTGACGTTTCCAACGAATATAAGGAAATGTGACACAAAAATTATTTTTGCATGAGGTTGTGAGGAATATGTCAATATGGCTTTTAAATTGTTATCTGATGAAGTTGCTGTAAATCAATTATTGAAGTTTCTTTGACTCAGCGTAAACGTCTACTTCAATTGCTTAACGATCGAGATTATCTATGAAACAATATTTATTAAGTTCGCCTACAAACTTTTCTCGCCAATCCTTCGCTTTAGACGTTGATTTATGTTTCCTGAGTATTTACTGTCAGAGCTGTAAATTTGGGCATGCTTCAAACAATAAAGTGTGTGACGGACACGCGCTCAAGAAATAAAACTACTAACGGTAGTGTAGAGTCTCGGAAGTAGCAGTATCATTTTAGAATCAATTTTCAATCGCAAATCTTGAATGTCATCATAATAGATTAAGGAATAGCCAAGTCCTATCCTAATTGGTCATATTCCAGAAATTCATCCAAAAATCATTTTAGAATTCAATTTCGAACACACGTATCAAATTTCATCATAACCGGATGAGAAATGGGTAAGTTCCATTCCACTTGGCCATACTAAGTTTATCCAAATATCATTTTAGGATCCTCACATTTCTATCGCAGATGTCAAATTTCACTAAAATCCGTTATGAAATAGATACATTTTATCCTAATAGGCCATTGTAAAACCTGTATGTGTGCAAAATATTTAAACAAATCCACATGCCTGATCTATTTGAACCAAAGTTTGCGCAAATATTGTAATTAGAGATTTCGAACTGAAGACTGACTTAAGAGATTGAGTTTGGGATTGATTTGGGAGTAAACTTAGTTTTGAAGACCGAAGTTCTGATCACCTAATAAAGCTTCAGCCCGTTATATTTTTAGTTATAGATCTCGAATTTGGTTTCTTGTCTGTGTCCGTAAAATAAATTGAGCAAATTCTATGAAAATTAGGACACCTCTTAAAATCCTCAAACAAATAATCTTATGACGAAACAACAAATATATGAATTACTCTTCGAAAAATTCATTTTAATTTACTGAGCTAATTTCAAAGCAATTAGTTGTACATAAATCTTTGAATTTCCCCTGTTTCATTTTTTTATTTTTTAATTATGAAAAATCATCTGATTTCTTCAATGAAGCTTGTTGATCATGATAAATTACCTGGTTTGACTGAATTACTTAAAAACGAATGCATTTTCAATTTGAAATGTATGTATATAGTGTTAATGCACAAAAGATCTTTTAGGTCGCAGTGCGGGGTGGCTTGAGCCCCCACATGGCCCTCAAGTAATGTATATAGTGTTACTAGTATAAATACTAATTGAATAATGTATTAATTCAACAGTGAGCCCTGAGCATCTCAATCATCCTAGTTTATAGAGTTGTGTTGACCCTAATCAGTATATATACAGTCGTAGTCACATAATACAATTTACGAAATACATATACCAAAGAGATTAATCTTTATTTAAGTTATTTTGTATTCTTAAACTTTTATTTTAGTTTTCTTTTGTTCTCTTGGTAGATTATGTAATATCATTATGGTGACAAGACTACTATATTAAGGATTTTCCAGCTAGCATACTTATTATCTGTATCAAGAAGTAGTAAAAACAAACTTTTCTATTTATATTATGTTGATTGTTAACTGTTATGTAGAAACTTTCATTTTTAAAGTGTACGCGGTTTTACTACCATTATAAATAAAACTTTCATTATCATAATTAGCTTTCTGGAAGTTGAAATTATCAGTAAATTCCATTATATTTCAATGGAACCATTTTTTTTTTTTATAAGACCAAACTGTCAGTGTGTACAAAGTCCATTAACGTCCACCTCCAATCAAATATACGACCGAAAATTATATTTTGTTATAATCAATAATTTTCCTTGAATACATATTTTTTACTAATCATTTCAAAAATTAAAAATCACATCATAAATATGTACACCACGAGAAAAGTGTATAAAACTTTACCACACCACGCTATAGAAAAGATAAAAAGAAATAAAACAAAAATAATTCCCGTTTAATACCGTTTATCATAAAAAGCTTTCTATTCATTGTGAAAAAACAACCCAACGTTCCATTTCAGTTATAGCCTTTCGATTTGTGTGCTCTCTGTTTTGATTTCTTGATAATCTTTATGTGTGCATCAGATTTCAATGCAGAAAAACGACTCATTCATGGATGGAAATTATTAATTCGCTTTTAAAAAAAATAGACGATTTTTGGTGAGAGTAATTAAAATATTTAGATTACCAAAAAAAAAACTTAACAGCCCAAAACAGATTAAAATCAAAATCACTTCAGAGATACATATAATGTTGGAAGAACATTTTTTTTGTTTTTTCCATTTGGTTTGGTGTTGGTTTTAAATAGATGATCCTTTAATTCCCATGAGTAATTAGTTTAATTCTTCGTCACTGTCGCTTTTTTTATTTTAGTTGATAAAAAATGGTTTTTTGTCTCAAAGCCCTCCTCTCTTGCCCTTGCGTTTCTGTATTGTATAAACCATTTTTCTTGTTCTTTAAGACAGCAAGTTAATTTAATTGCCATTTATTTTGTTAAAAAAAATACAAATCTCTGATTTTCATTTGTTTTATTTTATGTTATTTGGGAAGTTTAATATAGTAGTATATATTTCTCTGAAATATCAGAGTTTTTTTGTTATGAATGCCATAAAGTTAACTGAGCTCAGAAGCGACTAATAATTAGAAAAAAAATGCGCGTTCACTGGAAGACAGCATCGCTTGTAGAATCATGTTGAGCACAGTGACTGACAGTTCCCTCTATATTTAAAAACAATTAAATGTTTATGGTGGAAAGATGAGTGATCACCTGTAATACTTCTGGATGGATTGCTACCATTAGGTTTGGTTACTAAATTGATTGCAATTTTATTTTGAATTCAGCAGAAGCACGAGCAGTACTAATGGAAATGACAACAACATCCGGATCCTGTTATTTTTATGGTTTTAAGATTTTTTGATCGTTGGTAATGTCAACTTTATCTCAAATTTGTGAAAGAGTATGAAACAATTGAATTTGTTTTTGTCAATTTATCTCCAGATATTTCTGAGACTTACTTAGCCGTGACATTATTCCTGTATTTTATTTTTTTTTTTTCAATTTAATGGCAATAATAAACAAGTTTATAAAGGGCCATATAAAAATTGGGTATAATGACCTCTTAGAAAAGCGAATTATCTAAATTTCGGTAAATCAGTGAGAAATGTTTTTATTTAATGTAATCAAATAAATTGAATTAATTGTTGGGTAAGTTTTGGTGGTGATAGTCCTACAGTTAGTTCAGTATTTATGAATTAGAAATAGGCACAAATGTGAACAATTATTTAAACCATCCTTATGCTGAATCTTTTCCAAATCCAGACTCAAATTTAAATTAGCAAAAAAAAAAAAATCAATTAGTGAGAACAAAATTAAAAATTGGGTCTATCCAACTACTCGGACGACACTTTTCGCACGAAACCAACCATTTATATTTTACAAACATTTTCATGTTACGGCTTTTTTTAAATTTGGAGACCCATTGCCCAATATCACAATTGGCCACGACAGTATAAATCTTCTACTCTCATGCCGCCAAATAACAGGCTGACAATTTATGTTAGGTTATATAGAACTGACACATCAATCAAAGCCACTTTCGCCATATTTCGTCTTCGACCTTTAACAATTAGACACGGTTATACATCCCTAGTATTTTTTTGAAAATCCTTAAGAATTTAAATTGCTTCGTTCAGAGAGCATCCACAATGTTCAAAATTTAATTTATTTTTGAAAACTTGTGCCGTTTGATCAGATCACAATATTAGATTAGATTAGATTTTGTATTAAAACAATTCCAAGATGAAAAATATTTATTGAACCATGTAAATGATGATGTGGAAGAAAGTCAGAACCAACTGAATTTTGTTCCAAACTTTTAAAAATGCCCCAATACTGGATATATGCGCCTTTCTGGATATAAGATTGATGCAGAATGAGCATCTTTATTGATATCGATAAAGTGAAGCAAAGAAACCTTTCTCATTAAGCGGAATTACTCTATCAAATTGCAAATAATTAAGATATAGACTTTTCTAAAGTGCTTTTTAAGAAATTAAACTTCAGCTCCATGATATGGCCCAAGACACTATTCAGGAAGCGATTTGCCCAATTTTAGTTTACAAGGGGGGGTTTAGGGTTTCCGGGAAAATGTCTTACATTGCCTGAGAACTCAGGGGGCGGAAAGAAAAGTAATAATTTCCATTCAATTTAAACATTTTAATTAAGAAATTAAACTGCAGCCCAAATGATATGGCCCAAAAAATTCTTTAAGACGTGATTTAATCTATTATTTTAGATTTTGCACTATTTATATAATGGGCGTAATATCTCAAATATAAAATTTCACAAAAGCACATCGATAAATGTGTTTATTCCATTTGGTGCTGGAAGTGGCAAAAATTGACCGCATTGGCGGTGAATGGAAAACCAAAATTGGCAAATTCGATCGTAACACCATTAGTACGAGTAATGTTCTAAAATATTTTTTGCCGTTGAGCCATGTTTTAGTTTATACATTCTGATCTCAGTCCAACCTTAGGGCCGAAAAAATCTTTCAGGCCATGTAATAATAGGTTTCGTATTTGGAACTGTTTTTAATAACAAGAAAATTTTTCTAAATCCGTCAACAAATGATGTAAAATTCAGATATACAATTTTATTAAAATACATCCACAAACTTGCCACCTACTTCAGTCGAAGATTGGTTGTTCATGTAAAAAAATATTTTTTTTTTTTTTTTTTTTTTATGTGTGAAAATAAATTTTATTTATTTATTTAATGTTATTACAATCTAGTCTCCTGGACTAATGAGCAATTTGTTTCTGACTTAATTTACTAACTTAATATTAATCTATGGCTTCTTCCCATTGGCGTTCCATAGAGTCTGGTAAATTGAATTAAACCACATCTTTGTAGTGGGCTTTACACAGCACAATGCTGTTTAAGCTAACAATTACACCAACTCAAAAGGTTTGGTTCTTTTAAGTCTACGTATTAAATTCGTGTTGCTTAGAAGCTGAGTTGCCTCAATGTTCACATGATGCCGGAGCCTCTCTTCATGTCTCCGCGCTTTCTCCTGAATTTCATTTACGATTAGGTTCACTTTAAGGTCCCTATGGAGATCATTGTTCCTGACATACCAAGGTGCATCAACGATGTTCCTTAGTACCATATTCTGAAATCTTTGGATGATATTTACGTTGCTCTGTTTGGTACAACCCCAAAGTTGAATACCATACGTCCAAACGGGTTTCAATATTTGCTTATAAAGTACCAGCTTGTTGTATGTTGATAAAGAAGAGTTCCTTCCCATCAGCCAATACATCTTTCTGTATTTAATTCTTAGTTCTTCACTTTTCTTCTTGACATGTGCTTTCCATCGCAGTTTAGCATCCAGGGTCATGCCGAGATACTTAGCTGTGCTCGCATACGGTACTATTTCTTGATTTATGGTAATCGGGATATGTTCGAATCGCCTGTTTGTAAAGTTGATGTGAACTGATTTAGTTTCATTTAGTTTTATTCGCCATCTTTTTGTCCATTTATAAATTTTAGTTATTGCTGTTTGTAACTTTTGTGTTGACTCTTCGTTGCTTGTGCCAACAGCTAAGATCGCCGTGTCATCTGCAAAAGTCGCCACTGTATTGTTTTCTAATACAGGAAGATCATAAGTGTATATTAGGTATAAAACCGGCCCTAATACACTGCCCTGTGGAACTCCTGCGTTGATTTCTTTCAATTCAGAGAAAGTGTCATCTAACTTAATCCTGAAGAATCTATCTTTTAAGTAAGATTCCAGTATATTAGCAAATTGGATTGGTAGAAGATTTCTTAATTTATGGTTAAGTCCTTCATGCCACACTCTATAAAATGCTTGGGCAACGTCTAGAAAAATTGCTGAACAGATTTTTTTCTCCTCTAGTGCTTTCTCAATTATACTGGTTATTCGGTGAACTTGATCAATTGTTGAGTGTTGGTTACGAAAACCGAACTGATGATTTGGGATTAAGTTTTTACTCTCGATTATCGGATTTAACCTTTTTACCAGAAGCTTCTCAAAGAGTTTGGACATGACTGGCAATAGCGAAATTGGCCTATAAGATGAGGTTATGTGTGGTGGTTTCCCAGGTTTTGGGATCATGATTACTTCTGCAATTTTCCACAAGCTTGGTACATATTTGATTCTAAATGCTGCATTTATAAGATTGGTGAGCTTTACCAGAGCTTTCCTTGGCAGTTCTTTTAAGATTTCTGCTGTAATAAGATCGTAGCCAGGAGCTTTTTTCATATTCATATTAGTTTTTATCTCACACGCGACTTCTTTTGGTGTTGTCGGTAGGATTTCTTTACTTTCTTGCACAGCTTGTTCAGATATTATCTCGGCTTCTAATGTTTCATCTTGATGTGGCTGGAATATTTTTTCAAGATGTTCAGCAAATTCTCGAGCTTTGTCTTCATTATTCCTAGTCCATTTATCACCTGCTACTCTTATTGGAGGGTTCTGTATTATTGGTCTTTTATCAGTACTGCTATCATTAGTTAATTTTCTTAAATAGTTGCTGAGTGATTCATTTTTCAATTCTTTGATTTCTCTTCTTAATTGTTGAGTGAGATTGTTCAAATTAGTTTTATCTTGAGGGGCCCTTGTTTGTTGCCATACTCTTCTCGCTCTTCTTTTTTCTGCTAGGAGTTCCCTAATTTCCAAAGGGTAGTTGTTTCCCTTGATTTTCTTTTTAACCTCAGGGGTATTTTCCCAAGCTGATTGCTGTATATCGTCTACAAATTTGTGAACTTCTTTGTCTAATTGCTCCTCGGTCTTTAATGGAACCATTAAGTTAATTTTTTCTTCTAGCGATATTCTAAAGCATTCCCAATTAGTGTGATTATTTACTAGGAAAGGGTTCCTTTCTTTCTGAATAATTTTTTCACTTAACGTTACAAGTATCGGTGAATGATCAGAGTTTAGGTTGTGGCTTTCATCTACTTGTATATAATTTACAGATATCTTCTTTATTATAAAGAAATCAATCAGGTCTGGTACTTTATTTGGATCAGTAGGCCAGTAAGTTGGTTTTCCAGTTGAGAGAGCTTCACAACTGCATTTCCTAATGGCTTTTAGGAGTTCTTTACCCTTAATTGTTGTTAATCTGGAGCCCCAGTGGACATTTTTGGCATTAAAGTCTCCTCCAAGTATAAACCGTTTTCCTAATTTACTGAGGAACTCGAGATAATCCTTTTCTTTCAACGAGTGCTTCGGTGGGCAGTACACACCAGCAATACAAATAGAACCATTTTTGGTTTTGACGTTAACAGCAGTTGCTTGTATTTCTTCTGTTTCATATTTTAACTCTTCATAGTGGTGGATACTATTTCTGATTATAACCGCACTACCTCCTTTAGCAGTGTTTTCCGGATAAATGGTATGATATATATGATAATTTTTAAATTTAATGATTGTTTGTCTAGTGAAATGTGTTCCGTGATGAGACATACATCGATTTTTTCTGTGTCCAGGACCACTTGCAATTCTTGTTGATGTTGCATAAGTCCATTGCCATTCCAACATAAGATTCTAAGATCACCTGCCATTTTTCTGTTTAGGGATGGCTCCCTTAGTGCTGTATTCTAATTTCTGTAATCGCTCATCAAATGTATTGAGCCTGCTTAAAACTAATTTAAGTGTTTGACTTATATCGTCATTTTGATCAGTTTTCCCTGGATTTCCGTTACTCATCGTTTCTTGAGCATAAGTCATTTTACCCAATTGTCCATGAGTAGTTCCTATGTAGTAGTCCCATGGGTCATCTTAACTGCCTGCTGCCTGAATAATCTTGGATTTTTAGCAATCACATTCCTATTTTTGATGTTTTGCAGTTCAATGGCAGCGCTGCATCCTCTATAGTTAGCCGGATGGTTTTCTCCACAGTGAACACATTTAGGCTGAACATTTATATCTTTTACACAATCTTTGGTATGATGTTTACCTAAACATTTGACACACCTGGGTTCCCTGCTGCAATATTTTTGTGTATGTCCATAGGCTTGACATTGTTTACATTGTGGTATAAGTTTAGACCGTCTTAGAGGCTGAATAACTACTTTGCACCCTAAGATATACTTAATTTGATAAATTTTTTCGATATCTTCATCATTATCGAAGGTCAACATAAACATGTTGAGAGGTACTTTGCCTCTCCGTTTTAGCTTAATTGATGCTTCAGTAGCCTTAAATCCTTTTGCTTTCAGATCATCAATTATTTTTTCTGGTTTACACGTAGAGTGTAAATTTTTAGCCATAACCCTTATTGGTCTGGCTTGTTTATCTTCAAACGTGTGCCAAGCACGGTTTTCTTCATTTAACATACTTGTCATTTTTCTGTAAGTTTCACCATCTTCCAAGTTTATTTTGATGGTGTTTCCATCCATCACCTTTGCATTAAACTTATCAGTTGTAGTAATTTTTTTTAATTTCTCATAGAGTAATAGATCGTAGTCTTTGACTTCATCTATTACTATTGGTGGTGGTGGAGGTATTTTTTTTGATGGTTTCTGGATAATATTAGGAACATCATCCTTTAATTGAGGTGGGGAGGGCGTATTATTCAATTTTCTTTTTTTTCTTCTAACTCCTTTAACTCTTATCCACTCAGTTTCTCGAGCTAGTTCGTCTTCATCCGTATGGTACTCTTGTTCAATTGTAGTCTGGCTAGGAGTAGGATAGATTGCCTCCTTTGGCTTAAGAGCTTTAACTTCGTTTTCAAGCATTTTCATACGCTCCTGCATCAATGCAATTGTATCATTCAATTGCTTGTTAATATTGTTGGCTTCAACTAGTGCATTATTAGCTCTACACAATTCATTGTGAAGCTTTTCTTCGTTTGTAGAACGAATGTTCCTGCTACTGGCCCCAATGGAAGGACTACGGCCTCTTATCGGAGAATACGATACTTTATTACTACTATCGAATGGATTTATAATATTATTTTCTGATTCGCTCAGTTGAGCTTGTTTATTCACCAACATATCTTGTGATTGGTTAAAATATTTGTAGTTTAGCAATGGCTGGTCTCCCCCAGAATCCACGAGACCGACCTCCGAAGAGGGTGGATTTACCTGATTAACAGGTGTACCACCTGGGGTATTATTTTCCATATTCGTTCCGCTCATTGCTCATTTATAGTGTACTGCACTTGCATCTAGTATTTAGCCGACGTATTCACATCGTTGCCCGGGTGTTACCACTTGGAGGTATACTAGACACATTTGGTGGTTTCTACATAGTTGCAGCGTTGGAATATAGACCACGAGATACATGGCTATAGACGGTCAACCCCTACCCTATTAAGACGCACCCAACACCCAAAAAAAAAAAAAAAAATATTGGTGAAACAATTTTTGATTAATGGTATCATAATATCAGCAGAGATATTCCGCAATATTTCTTGAATTTGGCTCTTATTTTATCTAAGAAATCCGACCCCAAATGATATAACCCCAGAAATTATTCAGAGCGTGAATATTTAGATTTTATATTAGGAACTATACTTACAGAATCGGCTTAATAACGTAGATATAAAATTTCACTAAAATTTACTGACAAACGTGCGTATTCCATTCGGCGCTGGAAGTGTAGAAAAGGCCTGTATTGGTAATGTATTTAAAAACCAGTTTCTCGTTAGCAAATTTTTGTTTTTTTTTTTTATTTATGGCTTTTATTTAGGTATGTACTAAAATATTATTAGCAATGTGTTGAAATGTTTGTTGAATTCGGGCCATGTTTCATTTAACTGCGAGTTCGCGACAATATTCTGCGGAAAATTTTTCAGCAAGCAACCAATCAAAGTAGTCTATTTCGTAAACAAATTTCCCCTTCTGAATAAAATATTTTTAAATCGCATGCAATCCTGCTGAAAATTTTTCCGCAGAATATTGTCGCGAACTCGGACTGAGAAACTAAATTCCTACCTCAAACAGAACTTTTGCAATTGTGCACCAATTCCATTGTAATTTGGTATCTGACTTAACCAACAAATTTGGTGATAAATGAATTGGTTTCAGCACATCCAAAGTTTTCTTTTCTTTTTATCAAATACATTTAATAATTAGAGACTTTAAAACTGTCCTGATTTTTTTAAGTCAAAATTTTCGAGTTTTTTTAAAATTTGTTCAGATTTCGTTCAAGTTTAGTTGCTTTTGTCCTGGTCATTCTAGTGACAACTTCGATATTGGCTATCCTTTTCTTGTCCCTAATACCAACGCATACCCTAAACTTAAACTACATAAGTCAATGAAGAAAATATTAATAAAAATGTATCGCAATAAAAATTAGCGATGGTTTATTGTGGCTGCTCGGTTTGAAACATTTCGGTATCTAACAAAAATAATTTCAAATGGGTTTCAGGCATGAAACGTGTGACAGTAAAACTTCCTCCGAAATTGTTGAATTTCGACCTAAAGCAGTGCCGAAGTGTAGAAGTTGCTGAATGAAATCAACGACGATCCAGAACTGCTCAAACGGGTCATAACTAGTGATAAAACAGAAGTTTACGAACATAACATCGAAAATAAGGCTCAATCATCCCACTGAAAGCTTCCTAAAGACGTAAGATCAAAAAAAGATCCTCAAGTAGTGTAACATGAGGAGTACTTCCAGGAACTTATACGCTGTTTACGTGAAGCGATCAGAATGAAACGTCTGAATTTGTGGGGAAACAACTCATGGCCATTATACCATGATAATACGGTTCGATGTTAAAAGGCCGAATGTCGGAAGGGCGAATGTCGAAAGGCCGAACGCCGAAAGGCCGAATGGGTCGGAAGGCCGAATGTCGAAAGGCCGAATGTATCGAAAGACCGAATGTCGAAAAGCCGAATGGGTTGAAAGGCCGGATGGGTCGAAAGGCCGAATGTCGAAAGGCCGAATGTGTCGAAAGGCCGAATGTGTCGAAATGCCGAATGTGTCGAAAGGCCGAATGTGTCGAAAGGCCGAATTTCGAAAGGCCGAATTTTAAAAATATTTTCGTTCTCGTATAAAAATTGTTTGGTTGCATGAATGTCCACTGTAGTGAGGTTTCAGTGTACATACTTATATATTATCATAATAGTCTATCTTTTATTTTATTTTTCTTTATTTTGTAATTTTTAAGGGTGAACGAAATTTAAACGTGTTTTTATTAAGTATGTTTACGAGAAGATAGCATTTTATAGTTTAAATTACAGCGTTCGTTTTTTTATTTTATAAACAGGGTATCCTCGAACTTTAATTCGCCAGCTCATTCCTGACTCAACACTAAAATGCAAATAAATAATCGAAAATGCCTTTGTGGCTTTTCCCATGCCTATCAGGGGTTGAAGTAATCGAGTTTTGGCTACAAATTATTGTTTTGAATTTCACTCGTAACTTAAGAGTAAAATAGACAATCACTTATTAAAAATGTATTGTTTTTCTATATTTAAAGAAAAATGAATTTATTTGGTTCGGACACACCCCGTATACAATTATTCTCAAAACTAAATACGTTTAACAGAAACCAATAATTTCCATTGGCAAGCAAATCAACAGAATGTTATAATCGTATGTTGGAAGAGATCATAGAAGTTGCTGCCCAAAAAATACATATATTATTAAATCCCAAGTTTATTCTTACTGATTTTGGAATTAGCGCCGTAAATGCTTTCAAACGTGCATTTCCAACTATAAATAAGGCATGCTTTTTTCATCTAAGCCAATCTATTGGCCTAGTAGCAAGATATGGTACGGATGTACAAATGAACATGGAGAGTCGTAAACTACTCGCGTTGGCATTTTTGCCCTCTGAAGAAATAAAAGACATTTTTATAGAATTGAAATCCACAATTTCAGACCAACTAGATACAGTTTTTTCGTGGTTCGAAAACAATTATGTACTAGAACTTATGATGTCTGATCGGAGAAAACCACCGCTCTTTCACCCTGCCTTTTGGTCAGTTTTTAATCATGTTGAGAACGATATTCCACGAACCACCAATACGCTTGAATCATGGCACCGAAGGTGGAACACCATTTTAAATGAAAAATATTTGGTTGTGTTTCATTTTATTTAACATTTAATAACAGTTGACGGCCAAATTGAACAAATTTCAGCTGGAATGAACCTCCCATAAACATCAAATGTTAAAAAAATAAATATTTATAAAGTGGTTAAAAGAAGAGAAGCTCCTTTGATGAAATTAAACGGAATAGCGCATAATTAAAATTTTTAAGTTTTATTAAATGTTAAGTTGAAGTTATCTATTAAAAGTTATTTATTAAGTTAACTTATTTCATATTCAACTTTTATTATTATATTAAAAATGAATCACAATTTACAGAAATAGATATGAAACTTTAATTATTTTATAAAACTTCTTAAATTTTCATGAGTAACCAATGGGTAATATGACAAGTAACACCTTCCGAATATCAAAGGTCGAACGTGTGGAAAGGGGGATTGGGGTATTTGCCTGCAACACAAAATCTTGTTTTACCGTTCGATCTTGTATTTTGAATTCTTACTGTATAAAATATAGTTTACCAAAATTTTGTTTTTTTTAAATTTTGTTTGCCGAAATAATTATTTTGATTATTTTATAGTGAAATAATAAATATTTAGTGAAATAGTTTTTCTGGGATCGATATAAAATATTGCATTTCAAAATATTGCTTTTTTTTATTAATATTGCAACTACAAAATCTTTCAATTACAAAATCTTGCATAACAAAATAGTGCAATTATTTTCTTTTTAGTAGGTGTCAATAATAGATTCTATATAATCCGCTCCTACGTGCAGCACGCAGTGCGACATGTTTGCTGATCCCGGATCCTGCATCCCCTGAATTTTATTTTTAAAGCCCCTCGGAGGGCTAAGCGGGGGCGGGGAGGGGGGGGGGGGGAGCGCAGCGACGAATTTCTATGTGAAATTTTATAATGTAATATTTTGTAATGCAAGATTACATACCCAAACCAATTTTTCTATGTCCCTTATTTTAAGTTCATTTGGCCTTTCGACACATTCGGCCTTTCGACATTCGGCCTTTCGAAACATTCGGCCTTTCGGCATTCGGCCTTTCGACATTCGGCCTTCCGACCCATTCGGCCTTTCGACATTCGGCCTTTCGACACATTGGGCCTTTCGACATTGGGCCTTTCGGCGTTCGGCCTTTCGACATTCGGCCTTTCGACATTCGGCCTTTCGTACCTATTCCTAATATTCAGCTTGATTTAAATTCTGAAAATCTTGCTGACTCGTATGTTTTACTGAAAAAGACAGAGAAGTTAAGACGATCAAATATGTTCATTAGAATGACAAAGGCAGTATTTTTTATAGTAAAATTTTACGGTTACATTTTGACATAGTTTTGTTAATATAACCAATAAATATCATAATTTTTCGTAGTTCTACGAATGTGTTTTATTTTTATTGTATTGTATTACGATAAATTATTAATTTTGTGACGTGTTCAGCAGATGTTATTCTAGTAAATTATGGTTGTACATGAAATTTTTTTTTACACTTCAAGCATATCTATATATTTGTTCCCTTTATTCCCGCTGATAAAAATATTTTCATAATGAGAATCAGGCTTTAGCCGTGTTTTTATAGATGTTTAGACCTTTTTTCCAGATTAAATCGAAATTAGATTACCTAAGCGAAGTTAATTAAAATGTTTAAAAGACGGTCAGGTAGATCTTAAACGATTCTACAAAATTATCACAAAATATTGGTCAGATTTTTAGTAGGACTCTTAACCTGGATAATCTCCTCCAATTAGAGAGTTCCAGGATGCTCAGGCCTCTTAAGAATTACCTACGAAACACAATCGGCGAGAAGCGTTAAATAGATTGGCATAGACTAATATAGTTAAATATTCTCGGAGACGTGGTTTTATCAGTAGACCTCGATGAATTAGCCTTACTGTTACTGTTACGACGAGTTAAAATAAAATTGTAGAAAACTAATAAAAAATTGAATTTAATAAATAAATTAGTAATTTCTAAAAGGAAATAATTATAGAAATTATTTTTTATTTAACACCCGCCCCTTCCCCCTCAACAAATTTCTGGCTAAGCCGCTGGCCCCCAATACTTAGGGGCCCCAAATAGCATTGTGTGTTATCACCTGCAGCACCTAAAAATATAAGAAAACCACAAGAATAGTTTGGAACATAATTACTTACAACTTTCCAGCGATAACGAAAATCAACATCTTTGATGGTCAAGCATAGAAGTAATTTTTGTTTGTTTTATTTTTTCACGTTTTGACACTTGGTTATTTGCTATGATCACTAGTACCAATTGACGACTAGTAAAGTTGAAAAAGCGCCTTAAGCGGACGATATTGAACTAACTAAACCATGTAAACAAAAATTTGCTATATGAAGTTATATGGGAATAGAGTCTATTTCATTTTAACTTTTATTTATTAAAATTTTCATGATTGGAAAATCTAATGAATCCATTATGTTGCTTAAAGTGTGATTTTTATATATTTGATTAATTTGGATAGTTTTATCATTTCAAATAACAGAAATTTGTGCTTAAAAATTGGAGAAATTTCATACTAATCTCATGTTACTAAAAACATAAATATTTTAAAAGTATTGAATTTTATCTTGTATTTATCATTCAAAACGTGGTAAATGTGGTATAGTATAATTTCAAAAATATTAAGTGTGTCAAACATATATTTATAGTCGTCAATCTTAAAATGAATTGTAAATAATTATTGCAAAACAAGTATACCAACTTGATTATAACAGTTAAATATGTAAAATCATAGATGGCGGTATAATTAGCTTGTATAACACTTCTTTTTGTATAAAAGGCCGTTCAATAATATGTAAAATTCATTATAGAAAGAGATATTGTAAAGTAAGTTACAATAATAAAAAATAAATAAAATATAAAATTGTGAAGATAGGGTGTTCTTTATTTAATAAAACTGCGAGTATAAAGAAGCCCCCTTCAACTCGCGAACATTGGTCCTTTTAAATTTAATAAAAAAATTTAAAAGTTTAATTTTTTTTTTTTTGCGAAATATTAGCGTCATTTTGGCATATTTGGTGTCAAAGGCAAATATTTCTGATTGAATAATTTAATTGTGCCTATTTGCTTTCCATTTTTGATTTTAATACGTTTAATCAAAACTCAATGTCTACCGCAAGAGCGCTTAAGCGCATTCAAACTCGGTGCGAGGATATTAAAACAGCTGCCGCGAAATTCAGCCAAGACACGATATTGGAAGAGATCGAAACTAATATTAAATTATTCGAGGACGAATCCTCGATTCCTACCTTTTCTGGAAAGTATTCTGAATTTCCCTCTTTTAAAGATCTTTTTGAAGCCTCAATCGACAGTAATGCCAAAATATTGACGGTACATAAATTTCAATACCTAAAAGGTCTTTTAACGTGTGAAGCTGCCGCATTAGTTCGGCATATTGCCGTAACTGAAGCAAATTACATTGAGGCATGGGATAAAATAGAGCAGAGGTATGACAAAAAGAGGCTTGTGATTTCTACGCTGATTCAGCAATTTGTAGATCAACCAGTAATTCCAAATTATCAGCGAAATCCCTTTATCAGATGTCTGATTTATCCGATGAAGTTTTAAGAGGATTAAAGGTATTAGGTGCCGAAGCAGAGAGAATAGATCCATGGCTAATCCACATTTTGGTGAATAAATTGGACGGGGTTACTAAACAAGCTTGGGCAACTGAGACTGCTGAGGAGGATTTTCCCTCTTTGGAAAGGTTTTTCAGATTCTTGAACAGACGAAGTGATTCTTTGGATACGGTCGACTCAAATAAATTGGCACAACCAGCGAATAATCGTGTTAAAAGCCTTCATTCCGCTCCAATAGAACTAATGTGCGTCAATTGCTCTAAAGACCACTATCTTAGCAAATGTGACCAGTTCCTTTCGTTAAGCATACATGAGAGGAGGAGTTTTGTGTCGGATAAAAAGTTATGTTTTAACTGTCTATCTCCAACCCACCAGGCAGGTATATGCAGATCAAAATTCAGATGCGGTAAATGCCATAGGAAGCACCATTTGACTTTACACCCAGAAGATGTGCAGCCAACAGAATCAAATGAAACCTTAAACGGCAGCGCAATAAACATTTCTGAGGTGAATGTTATCAATAAGGTCCTAAATCACAACGCTATTTTACCGAGTTTTCAATCATTACTTCCAACGGCGATGGTTCAAGTTGCGGATCGTTTCGGGAATTTGCTAAAATGTCGAGTATTGCTCGACTCCGGATCACAGGCATCATTTATAACAGAGGCATGCATGCAGCGATTGAAACTCCCTATATCAAGGGCAAACATTTTAATATCTGGATTAACATCAGGAAAAATAGCTACCAGAGGAGCAGCTTCAGTTAATGTACCTTCACTGCACAATTCAGAAGATGAAATTATAATATATGCCCTGATAATCAATCAACTGCCCACTAAGCTACCTAGTTTTGATTTCAAGTTGCAAGATTGCAGTTTTTTAAATAATTTGAAACTAGCTGATCCTGATTATAACAAAGTTGGGCCAGTTGATATTTTAGTCGGAATCCGATAGATTCTTTCATGTTATCAGGAATGGGCGAGTCACTGATCTGGATGGCGCTTTAATTACTCAAAATACAATTTTTGGTTGGGTTGTTTCTGGGATAACAGACAGTAGCAACATCGAGAGAAGCGAGACAGTTCATACCAATGTTTGCACTTTTAATCTTCATTTGGATGTCGACATTGATACCACCCTGAAACGGTTTTTCAAACAAGAAGAAATTCCAAGTCACAAG
Organism: Tipula helvola; assembly: GCA_963556165.1. NCBI lineage: Eukaryota > Metazoa > Arthropoda > Insecta > Diptera > Tipulidae > Tipula > Tipula helvola. Next base: position 82,606,207 of record OY744482.1, on the reverse strand, counting down.
ATGTTGAGCCCAGAGGAAGCTGAGTGCGAGGAACATTACAGGTTAACACACAAGCGAACCAAAGAAGGAAGATATATAGTGGAGATTCCGTTTAAAAAAACAGTAAGTCTGCTTGGTAATTCAGTGAACGCAGCCAAACGGAGATTTCTAGCATTGGAAAGGAAGTTGCAAGCAAATCCTTCGATCAGAGAAGAATACACTAAGGTCGTAAACGAATATCTAGATTTGGGATATTTACAGCCGATTAAAACTGGCGAAAGCTTTGAAGATTCCAAATGTTTTTATTTACCGCATCATTGTGTATTCAAGGCCTCCAGCGAGACCACTAAGTTAAGAGTGGTGTTCGACGGATCTGCGAAATTGTCGACTGGAGTTTCTCTTAATGAAACCATGGTGGTGGGGCCAACAATTCAGCCCACACTATGGTCTATTTTAATGAGATTTAGATATTACAAGGTAGCATTGATCGGCGACATTGAGAAAATGTACAACCAAGTTGCAGTTGCTGAGCCAGATACGAATTTTCAACGCATGCTTTGGAGAAGTGAACCATCAAACGAACTCAAGCATTACAAGCTTAGCAGAGTCACTTTCGGTTTAGCTAGTTCATCATTTTTAGCGATACGGACCTTACAGCAAGTAGGTTACGATAACCAGCAAGACCATCCAAACATCGTTTCGCATATACTGGAAGATTTTTACGTTGATGATTTCATCTCAGGAGCAGATACGATGGAGGAAGCTCAACATCTGCAAAAGGAGATTATTCATGTATTGCGAACAGGAGGATTTAATATACGAAAGTGGAAGTCAAATCTATCTGACATTATGGCGATCGAAGATATAGATCCGATTTCAAGATTTCAGAGCCCCATCGAAGCAAAAATATTAGGACTTCAATGGAACGCCACTGAGGACGCTTTTTCATTTAGACTGGTTTTGGATGATGACAAAAGAACCACGAAGCGTCAAATCATATCTGAATACTCAAGAGTTTTTGATCCTTTGGGTTGGTTGTCTCCATCGATCATCCTGATGAAAATAGTGTTCCAAAATCTGTGGCTAATGAAGTTGGGCTGGGATGATGAAGTACCAGGCGAGATTTCCAAAATTTACAAAAAAATTCGAGATGAGTTAAAGCTACTGGAAAACTTAAAAATCAAACGAGTTATTCCGCAAACCGAGCAAATTGAGATACACGGTTTTTCGGATGCAAGCGAAAAGGCGTACGGTGCAGTGATATATTGTAGAACTATTGATGAGAATGGCGTAGTAAACGTGAGTTTAATAGCATCCAAAACCAAGGTGGCGCCAATCAAGCAGATTTCTCTTCCTAGACTAGAGTTGTGTGGAGCATAGATGGAAAACATTTGTGGCAAATCGTACTTCAGAGATCCTTAATGAAATACCGCGAAATTATTGGAATCACGTACGATCAGAACAGAACCCAGCCGATTACGCATCAAGAGGATTACTTCCATCAAAATTGGTGAATTTAGGTCAATGGTGGAATGGTCCAGAATGGTTGCAAAAGCCTGATATTGTTTATGCACCAAATAAAGAAGATATCAACGAGGTAGAGTATCTGTTAGAAGAACGAAAAGCAAAACTATTTGGATTTAATACACATCAACAAGACGACGTAATAAGTCATTTGATGCAACAAACGTCAGCATACACCAAGATGACTCGAATTTTGGCTTACGTTTTTAGATTTCTAAAAAATGTGAGATTGTCCAAGAGGGAGAGAAATTTAAGTTTCCTAGCAGTCGAGGAGCTTCAAAATGCCAGAAATGCCATCATTAAATACGTGCAACAAGAATCGTTTGCAAGCGAAATTAGTTGCCTTCGTCGGAAGGTTGAAATTGGCAAAAGCAGTGATATTGTCTCATTGGCACCATTTATCGACGCAAACGGAATATTAAGGGTTGGCGGTAGGCTGAGGCACTCGAATTATCCATACGATTATAAGCATCCAATGATTTTACCAAAGGGCCATGTATTTAGTCGCGTTATTGTAGAATACATGCACAAGCAAAATCTGCATCCGGGTCCATCATTAACGTTCCACTTAACCAGGCAGCAATTCTCGATAGTTGGAGGAAGAAGCATAATACGAAATATTGTTAAAAAGTGCATCATATATTTCAAAAGCAATGCGAGGGCTTCCAAGCAGCTGATGGGAGACCTACTGATAGCGAGACTGAAATCAGGAGGCCATTTACATCATGTGGTGTGGATTATGCGGGGCCAATCCAGCTAGCGTCTAAAAGAGGGAGAGGCGCTAAATTGATAAAGGGTTATATCGCCATATTTGTCTGTATGGCGACAAAGGCTGTCCATATAGAACCTGTGAGCGACCTGTCAACTGATGCCTTTATTGCCGCTTTGAAAAGATTTGTTTCGAGAAGAGGAGCACCCGCTCATATTTACAGCGATAACGGTTCGAATTTCATTGGAGCAAAACGACAGATGAATGAGGTATACGAAACAATTTCTAGTAATAACCATAATTGTCTCGTTGCAGAATATTTGTCTAAATCAGAGATACAATGGCATTTAAATCCACCTGCTTCACCACATTTTGGAGGCTTATGGGAGGCAGCCGTCAAATGCGTCAAGACGCATCTTATCAGGTGTACATCTAATACTCACCTAATTTTTGAAGAGATGACTACCTTATTGAGTCAAATCGAGGCAATTTTGAATTCTAGGCCACCTTATGCAACTGTAGATGACGACGTATTTGAAGTTTTAACCCCAGCGCATTTTTTAATTGGCTCTTTGAATTTTTACTTGCCAGAAGAAGAAATAAATGAAGAAATACCTGAAGGTAGACTTACAAGATGGCAATTTGTGCAACAACGCGTTCAGTCGTTTTGGAGAAAATTCAGCACAGAATATGTTCACAATCTGCAACAAAGAGCAAAGTGGCGCAAAGTACAGGAAAATTTTAACATCGGCGATGTTGTTTTGATAAAAGAGGATAATTTGCCCTCTTACAAATGGGCGCTAGGCAAAATTATTCAGTTACATCCTGGTGATCGGGGAATTATTCGAGTCGTAACGCTAAAAACATCAAAATCGACTTTCAAGCGACCCATTGTCAAACTATGTAAGCTGCCAGCACAGGATAATAGTTAACGATGTTGATCGTTCACGGGGCGGAGAATGTTTGTTATCATCTGCAGCACCTAAAAATATAAGAAAACCACAAGAATAGTTTGGAACATAATTACTTACAACTTTCCAGCGATAACGAAAATCAACATCTTTGATGGTCAAGCATAGAAGTAATTTTTGTTTGTTTTATTTTTTCACGTTTTGACACTTGGTTATTTGCTATGATCACTAGTACCAATCTTAAAATGAATTGTAAATAATTATAGCAAAACAAGTATACCAACTTGATTATAACAGTTAAATATGTAAAATCATAGATGGCGGTATAATTAGCTTGTATAACACTTTTTTTTGTATAAAAGGCCGTTCAATAATATGTAAAATTCATTATAGAAAGAGATATTGTAAAGTAAGTTACAATAATAAAAAATAAATAAAATATAAAATTGTGAAGATATGGTGTTCTTTATTTAAAAAAACTGCGAGTATAAAGAAGCCCCCTTCAACTCGCGAACAAGCATACCTTAAGAATCCAAAAACTATAGTCAACATTTCAAAATTATAACCGTATTATTACGAGTAATATTATTTTTGACTGATATCGCAGCAAATACTCGATCGTTTTGCAAACCAAGCAAAATATAGGAATAAATAAAAATTGACATTTAGAATTTGCTTGATAAAATTTATCGGGTATGGCCCATCAACGAAAAATATGGACCAAATTTTCACGGAACTTGCAACCTGTTTCGAGCTATCTAAATAATCGAAACGAACTTCTGAGAGAACCATCAATATTCAGTATACATACTATTATCGGTTTAATATCTGATTGGTAAAGATCGACGAAGTTTACAGTCAGATTAGATAAGATCGAATTTTCTTTAAACCAACGCTTTATCGTTAAATATTGAAAAGACGCCTAACTATAGAAAAAAGAAATATTAACTGTTGAATTTTTGCCCGAATTATATGAAAAGATATAAATTGGGCTGTTTACCTCATGACGAAAGGCTTAAATAACATTATATTCCATAATTAATGTTACTCATATTCGGGATTTATGCTGTTTGTGTCAATTTAATAGATTCGCTTAGTTAGAATAAATCCTCAGAAAGTTTGCACAGGTTTTAGTAAATAGTGAGTACCGGAGTTTAGGAAACTGCATAACAGTCATCCAGTTGAATTTTAGTTGTAAAACGCTATAGTCCAAGTTAACCGAACCCTCAAAAAAGAAGGAATTATGTAAGTATAAGTTTAATCTGTGGCAATTTGGCTTCATTTCTAGGTGGAGTATGGCAATAAATGTGCCGATTCTGAATCGGTTTATTGTCTAATATAAAAAGTTATCAACTATCAACTAGACATGATTTTGTTTAATAAATGTTTATGATCGTTTGATATGACAAATGGAATCTACTAACAGGAAATAGTTTCTTAAATCGCAAAATTCAATTTTTGGAATAAATATGAGGACATAGTCACACTGCGATGAAATTTGCCTTGAAAAACTGTAATTGTTCGTCAAGGCAGGTTTCGTGGCAGAGTAATTATGTCCTCATCTTTATTCTAAAAAATTGAATTTCGTGATTTAAGGAAGTATTCGATGATAAGTGTGTCGATCCCTACTCAATGTGTGGCAGATAAAAAAATTGCCCTTACGTAATTACTTTTAAGACTCTATTCGAAAGTAAAGGAACAATTGGTATTGTACACAAGTATCCATGCCAATTCACTTTAAATAAAACTTTGAGACTGTTGCATCGAAAATGTGCTGTATTTGGTGATTTGAACTTTTCGTCAATTTGACTTAAGTGTAATCAGTAAAGCGTAACAATTTTCGAAAAAAGTAAACTTCAAAACTATCATAAAATTGAATTTAGTTTGCCTAGTTGGGAAAATTTGCAACAATCATCATTCAGCAGAATACTGGACATGTGCAGGCCTAATTTCTGAAGACAAATATCATCTTTTAGGGCAATCAAAAAATTGAAAGACGTCTCAGATGAAGTAATATGGAGTCTGTGTACGCTGCTTTTAACTGCAAAATTGATCATCTGTACTGTTAAATAAACTTCGGGAAACAACGCACACATTTTACACCAGCAATTTGACAATTCAGATGGCGTAAATATATGGTGATTGTATTTGACTGTCTACCTAAAAAATGTCCAACACAAGCTATAAAATAGGACATGCATAAGGAAAACATCTCTTTTAGAAAAAACGAACCACCCAAATATAAATGACAACCTCACCAGTTTCTTCTTAAGAATCCAGTTTTGATACGGTTGGTTGAAAAAATAAACCTCCTTATCTATCTTATGTTGATTCGATGTGGCCAACTTCAACAAAAGCGATACGTGAAACGACCAATTAAATAACATTATAACTTCATATAGGATTAAATCCCTAAACATTTAACTTAATAATGCTTGGAATTTAATGAAATAAATCGAAAAATTTAAGTGATTTTTTTAGAAACCCAAAAATTAAAAATTAAATTTTCGACTTACAGACATAATGTCTGAATACGGTAAATATTATCTAATTTGGAAAAATATTTTCTGTAGGCAAAAATAAAATTTCCCATGTGCGCAGTCCCATAATATTATTATTAAATATATCATCGAATACAGGCAGCATTATTATGCTCGAAAAATTCACCAAATTTAGCAAAAATTACTGAACCGCATTTTCAAATCTGTCTACGCAAATAAACTTCGACAAAACCCTTTATGTATTTATGTATACTGTATATATGTCTATATATAATTCCCACCCGCACTGTAAACATTTTTTTTTTTTTTTTGTATAAACAGTAAATAGAATATGGGGAAAATGTTTTTTGTTGCTGTTGTTTTTGTTCTGTGATATTCTGGAAAATAAACTTATTCAATATTTAAATTAGGAAAATGAAAAAAAAAACAACAAAAACAAAAAAACTGGAATTTTTTTTCAATTTAGACATTTATACAGTTTTTGTTCCTTTTTCTTTCGGAAAATTTATTAGTTTTTCTTCAATTTGTATTTATAAATTCCTTCTGTTTTATTTTACTATGTGCACACAGTATATATAGTATATACGAGTATAATATACAGTAGTGATGTTCATTGAATGATTAACCATCTAAAGTACAAAGGAAGTAATTTTTACAATTTTGATGTTGTAATTTATTGAGATTGGTCATGATTCATGAATAACGCATACATTTAAGCTTTTGAATAAACGAAACGGCTAAAAACTTTAAGTCAAATATTTATGTAACATTTCTCAAATTCTAGACGATTGTATTTTTAAACATATATGGATGATGAATTTTCCTTCCATACTTTTCATTTTTTTTTCAACTCGTAGAAAATTTATTTTTTTAAATAAAATAACCGCACTACAAAAAATCATTTATCACAAAAAAACGTTTTATTCGTTTGTATGTATGTTTATATCGCAGCAGTAGCATATTATATGTATGTGAAACATAAAAATGTTTCTGTGATACCATACCAACCATCTAAAATCCAACGAACCCAACTTTGTTTTATACATAAATATTTTGTTAATAAAAAATAACACTAAAAATAAATAAAAACAAAACGAAAAGTTTTTTTTTTTTTGTTTGGTGAGAAAACAAAAAAAAATTATGATTTTCTCTATTTTCCAACTCATTTTCCAGGTTAAGTTATTTTATGTTTAGCTTTAAAAAAAATCATTTGCTGTTGAATATGTATATTTGTGTATACTATACTCATAGCGTAGAGTGTGTACATATATGGAAATTCGAATAATGAAAAATTAGCATATAAATAAATCAAATTGTTGAAAAAATGAATTAAAATGTTATGGATAAAGTTTTTACAATTTTCTTCAAAACAGTGTATGTACTGTCTGGATATGTGGTTAAATGGTGTAACATTGTTCTGGAAAATCATAATTAAATTTTCATTTATATATGTACATACTGTGATTTGTATTTATTACAAACTATATCTAACGATTTAATGCTAATTTTAATTAAATTTAGAGTGTTTTGTAAAAGGGTTGGGGTTAATTTTAATTAGCACAAATAACAAAAAACTATTTAAGGCCGTTGTTGTTAATATAGGTATACGCAAAGTGAGTGTTTTGACATACCTACACTCGTGAACTCGGAACGATGAAATTAGAAAATTGTGTTCAAATAATTGTTTCTCTATATAGAGCTCGGTGATTGTTCAATACTTAAGGTTTATATTACAGACATGAATAGTTGTTATCAAAACAAAGACAATTGTGAAAGAAATTCACTGTCATGAATTTAAAATGTATCAAAAGGCATAATTTTCATTGAAAATTATATTAGAAGATTATTAATTTATGCAAATCACAAAGCTCATTTATATTGAAATATCAAGAGTCAGTATTTCTATTTGATAACTATGTGTAACCGTGCATTATTTTAGTTTATTACTCAATTTTACCCAGAATAGATTAATAAAACAATCATATTATACAATTTATTGTAGTAACTGTTATTTTGTAAAGCTTAGTCCACATATTACAAAAATTAATTAAGTTTATTAAGTAAATTGCCACATTTTTTTTGGCACTAATTGAGCTATTTCAATCAAATACCGGTGCCTTAAACCATAGTATAAATACATTTAGCACTACTATGTATCATATGAAAAAAAAATTTAATCGGTGAAGTTTCATATGAGCCGTTAATTTTGAAAGTGGTGCAAGTCCATTTTTCAAAAAATTTAAGTTAATAGTAACAGTAGACAAATAAAAGTTTAATCTTTCTAACGGTGAACAATTATTTATAGTCAAAATAAAATAAAAATAATCCCTAACACTTATTCAAAAAATAAGAAAATTCAAAATCCCGTATATTTTTGCATTTATTGTTTCTCTATTCCTTCATTTTCTCGTTTCAACAAAATGTGGACTTGCCCCACTTTCAAAATAAACGGCTCATATGTCTCGTCGATCGCATTTAAATATATTGTGCAAAATTGGTAATCACCTAAATGTTGGGAAGGTTTGTTAAAAATTCCCTGGCCTACCCTTCTCTATTAGTTTACGTATTATTATAGGCAAATATACAAAATGTTTATGTATTTTTGTAATATTATTTATTATACTTACTACCAAAAACCTATTTATAATATTTTAAAATTCTGATGGTCATTCTGAAATTGTTTAAAATATGCACAAAACCAAATTTTTTGATGCATTATTTCTGTAATGATTATCCGGAAATTTTAAAAATATTTTCAGAACATTTGACTACATTTTGAGTAGAATTTAAGCAATGAATTGTATTGTTTGTGCTTTTCATTAGAAATGTAATCTTTTTGAAATTTTCCTATCGGCTAGTGGGGGTTTTAAAGAAAGAGAGAAGAAATCTTTCGGAAAAAATTAAAATCATATACATTAAAATTAAATACCAATGGGATAAAAACCATAGGATCCGGCACGATTGGGCGAGTAAATTACACTATGTAATTTACATAGTTTTTTACACGTTAAAACATGTAATTTACATAAGCCCATTGTTTACATTAGGCATGAAAAGACGTAAAAAAATACCGTAAATTAAATAAACTGTTAATTAAATATTTAAATATTTGTATTGAATAATTGAGCCGTTTTTTTTAAGGTGGCCTAAGTCCATTTCCCAAAAAAATCAAGTTAGATGTCATAATATTTTTAATTCTACGTAATCTTTTCATTATTAACAAATTACAGTTAGTTGAGGTAAAATCACTAAGAAAATTTTATTTTCAAAGGGGCCTAAGTCCTATTTTAACATGAAGTAAATATATTATATAGTCAAATTTTATTAGATAAGAGCTCTACTTTATTTGTTAGATGTATATTATTGGTATACAGCATTAAGGTCGCAGATATATTATTAAGATAATGTTTTTTTTTTAAATAATAATAATTCAATTAAATAAAAATTTTAATATATTAGCACAGAAAAGAATGAACAGATATGGAAGTTCCATGTCAAGTATTTACATTGAAATATTCATTCTAAGAAATTTATTCCTGCTCTAATCTAACCAGTTAAGACAGAGACAATATAATACAATATTACATATTTCGCTTCTTTTCTTTTTGTTTTTACAAAAATTGTGTATAAAAAACAAAAAAGGAGAGAAGCGAAAGATATTATTGTATCATATTTTCCCTGTCTTAACTGGTTAGATTAGAGCAGGAATACATTTTTTAGATTGAATAATTCAATGTATATACTTGACATGAAACTTCCATATCTGTTCATTCTTTTCTGTGATATTAGCACAAACCAGAAAGTGAGATCTCTATACAAAATTAATAATGTGTACATTAAAAATTACATGCATGTGACACAATGTGAAAACCAAACATGAAATACACCAATAATCTGCAAAACAAAATTTAAATGTTCAAAATTTTATTTACAAACCCATACAAAACTACCAGAGCGTTTCAACCCTGGCTTAAACACGAATTTTAATATTTCTTTAATCGAATGAAATTTTTTTTATTATAAACTAAAATCACATTTTAATTAAGACATCGTATCTATTGTATCCTAATTTACAGTATTTCATTCAAAATGCCTACTAGTTTATTGACGATTGGAGCATCACGGATTCCACCTAGTGGAACATTTTTAAACTGAGCTACTTGATAATTTGACGTTCGAAATTATTATAAACAATTCCAATTTTGAACTGTAAACACAATTTTTCCTTACCGGATTGCTAATAATTGTAAATAATTCCAATTTTGGACTATAAAAACAAATTGTAATTACCTCATTGCTAAATTTTCTTGCGTCGCATTTGTGATAAATGTCATTTTATCAGGTGCATCATTTTAACTTTTTTCCTCGAGAGGCGCTTTTTCTATTTTTACAATTGTCATTACAGATAAAAAGTCATTTTATAATTGTGTCAACACAAAGGTTAAACGCAAATAATAAACAGCCACGCGAGGTGCGATGTAGAGCGTATAAATTGTAGTTTACTATTGGTATGAGAAGGATGTCAATTGTTTTTACTATTACATATTTATTTCTAGATGCGTTTTTTTATTTTTAATTGTATTGCATATGCTTTGTTTACAGGTGAAACAATAAATATAATTTCTTTACTTTTTTTTAGTTTTTGTTTTTTAAATTGGAAAGACAAGGATAATCTAATTTGTTTATGTTTATGTATTTACGAGGTTTTGTTTTCAACTCTTTGTTTTGCATCGGATTTAAAAAAAAAAAAAAAATATTTACGAATTTAATGGTGTGTGATAAAGAGCATACGCGAATACATACATAGAGGAGTGCATTTACTATCGTGCGTTGAAATTTCAACAATTCATGATCATGAGCTAGATAGCAAATTTTTTTCGCGAATTCACCATAAACGAGTATAAAATAGAAAAAAATGCGTAATTTAACAAAAAACGAACACTAAAAATCTACATTTAACGAAGAAGAAAAATTTAATAGGAGTATTTTTTAATTATGTATATCAAACAAAATTATTAGGTATTTATTACCTAATAATTTTGTTTGATATAATTAAAAAGTATTAAACTTAAGCTTTTTTAAAAATTAAAAAATGATTTCATTAATTTTGAAAGTGACTTAAGTCCATTTATAGCCATCAAAAACGGGTTCTTTTCTTAAATGTTGTTGATTATTTTAATTAGTTTGGATAACTACACACCCTGAGAAACACAAAAACATTATAGTACCGTATTAACAGTTACCAATATTTTTAAATTTATTAAAACCATAGAAAAATAACAAAGAGAACAGAAACTAAACTAAAATAGTGAAGCATTTTCAAAAACCAAAATGGCCGAAAAATGCATGATGGCCGAAACATTTTTTTGTTTTTTTTTCTCAGTGGCGTCGCATATTTCTTTAGGTTTTATGCAAATAGTAATAATTTATGGAAATGACGTAGGGTAAATATATTAAAAGGAGCATAATTGATATAAAAAAAGTTATTGTTTTAAGTGTACCAACATAATTATAATAATAATGCTTATGTGTGTTGTGTAAAAAATGGTTTACAGTTACTATAATGAACATAAAAATACCAATTTAGAATGTAGCTAAAGTATTAAAACTTTTAAAACTTGTAATAAAGTCATATGGAACGCAAGATCTGACTTCAACAAATTTAAAAACAATCAATACACTTGTAATACAATTTTCTCATATGTGATTTCGATCATTAGATTCTCCTAATATTGAATATAACAGGACGCCTATGGTTTTTTTGCTTTCGTCATGTTGCCATGACGATTCATATGCGTGGTCAAAATAAGATTTTTGTGTAAATGAAACTTGAAATTTTTACTTTAATTACAATTTTATGAAATAAATTTTTTTAATTTTGTATTTTGAATATTTTAAAACATAGTGAATTTACTAATGTGTACAAAATAAGTGTGAAAATTTCGAAAATAGTTAAAATGATTGTGTACAAGTGTTATAAATATTTGTAAACAAATAAAAATTTATTTACCGGTGAAATGTAATCCCTTTTTTCTCAATTTTTACTTTATATCTGGTATTTTTGCACTTACACACACAACACTTATGCATGATTTTAACAAATAAATTTATTTTTTGAAAGTACACTTTTATTTTTCATTCAAGAAATTCCATATAATCTTTAAAAAACTAAAACCTCAAATTACAAAATTTCTCTAACCAATATGGCGTTGGTAAATATAGAAAGAGAAAAAACAAAAAAACTGGCTTCAATTGTTTTTATGATTTTATATGGGATTTTTGTTTTATCTTCTATCCTTTTGTTTATAATCTGTGATTAAAACGCAAACCGCTAAATATCTCGATTTAAAAATAAATGGACTTAGGTCACTTTCAAAATAAACGGCTCAATGTTTTGCATTTCAAATTCGGATATGATTTATTTAACGACTTATCATGTAGAATTCTGTCATAAAAATATACATTCTGGAATACATGAAAATCAGGCAACATATAGCGAATTTTGATATCAATAACTCCAATTCTGAAATCACAAAATTAATTTCTGCCACAACTTGTCGAATTCTGATATGTTTTATTGAATACGGGTATGAGTATCGAAACAATTTATCGAATTCTGACATGAGATATGCATATGGAATTCTCTGATATATTACATCAAAACTTCAGAATTCGATATATCATCCCAAAATTCGAGATGTTATGTCAGAATTCGATATAACGAATTCTGGCATAATTTATCGGATTATGGCATAATATCTCGAATATGTGATGATATGTCGATTTCTGGCGTAATATATAGAATTATGACATTAAAAATATGAATTCTGATATTGCATATCTAATTCTGACATAAAGTATTGAATTCTACAGATAACTCATTAAAAAAAATTATAAAAATTCAAAAAAAAAAAATCCATTAAAAATTCAAATTCTGATAATGAGATATCGAATTTTGATATCAAAGAATAAAATTTTGATAAGATATATCGAATTCACGTCGAAACCCGTAATGGTGGTCTGAACTGTTGGAGTTCTTCTAGCTATTTCATCAGAAAAAATAGATTATTGTTTGTAGCACCTTGGGATGGACAGAGACAATAGCTGTCGAGTGACAATTCGAAGCGGCTTTTATGCTCTTCTTGCGCACAGAATGAATATTGGTTATTTTCTAGATCGCAGTCGAACAGAATAACTAAAAGTTTAGTCAAAGATTTGCAGTAGTTTATTGGATTAATACCATCGGTACCATCGGCGATACATTTTTGCACGCAAGGAATGAATTTTTGATTTATAAATATATGTAAATATTTACAGATAAAGAGGCATTTAGAACTAGAGCATATCTTCATGTTGTACGGGTATGATTTATGAGCAAAATAAAATATTCAAGTAGCACTCTGCATCAAAAAAAATAATTTAGGAATGACTTTGTTTGAAATCCATTATTGTAACCTGTATAATACAAAATAAATTTGATTCGTTCTGATAATTTTTTGTATCCAATCAAAGGAACCAGAATGAAAAATAACGTCAATTTTAACCAATGAAATTAATTTAAAATAGAAGGGAACTTGGTGATTTCTTAACCGATTATGATGAAGGGAAATGAAATATCGGAGGGAACTTGGTGATTTCTTAACCGATTGTTATTAAACTCAGAATGCATGATGGAAATGGGATTCTAAAATGAGTTTCAGATGAAGTTCTGGAAAATGGCCAATTAAGAAAGAACTTTGTGGTGGTTTGGCATCTATAAGAGCGAGAGGCTAAAGTTGAGTATAGATTAATCTACGTGCTCCGTAACTTTCAGTAGGGGTCACAATTAGCAAGTGTACGTGCTGCCTCCTCGTGGCAACCACTGATATTTGGCACATTTTTGGCCATTTGGAACAGGCTATAATACGGCGCTAAAGGAGAAACCCTTGACAAAAACCCTAATCTAAGGTGGAACAGCATACGCCGGTGGACGAATATATGATAGGTTAATCAGTCCGAACAAGTATGCGCCATTTGGATAACAGGCACCCTCAAGTTTTATTTAGCCTTCCTGTAATATAACTAGAAGGCCTATAGGCAACTTTCCATTCTCAGCAACTCGTAAGAAAAAATCAAGACGGTAGACTGGGTAGGGGTGGGAATATACGGGAGTGAATTGCCCTCTCGAAGTCCTTGGGTACCAATGCTTCTGTATTTCTAACAGAAGTACATGCTAACATCTAGGAATCTCATTAAGAGCCTGAATATTGACTGGACAGATAATTAGGCAGAGTCAAGCATAAAATATCTTTGCGAGGTGGCTGAACGCACACATGACCCTTCAGTAAGAGTAAGTAAGTAATGAAGGAACTTGACCGTTTCTTGAAGTTTTACGATGAAATTCAGCATGCACAACAGAAATGGGATTCTAAAATGATTTTTACATAATGTTCTGGAAAATGGCCAATTAAAAGGAATTTGGTAAATTATGTACCGATTATGATGAAATGCACGATGTATGAAGGAAATGGGAATCTTAAATGAATATTATATGAAGTTCTGAAATAAGGCCAATTAGGAAAGAACTTGGTTGTTTCTTTACCAATTTCATGTCATCATAATTGGTTTAGAAATAACCGAGTTTCTGCACAATTGGCCATATTCCAAAACTTTTTTTAAATATCATTTTATAGAATTGGTTTTAATGTACCGTACCATATCATCATATTTAATGTCCTTCCAAAGACGAGAGACAAAACACATTATAGCGGTTCATCACGCAAACATAAATTAAGTCTTACCAATAAAAATTGTAGGTGAATCATTGTTATTGCTTGTTGATTGAGTAGATACAAAATTTCCAGATGTAGTTTTTGTATTTTTGTCGCTCTTTTAGATCTTGTTATCCTTGGTGACGATCCTTAGCGGTATTATGTGATTTTTGTAACTTGCCACTGGATGATGGCTTTATTATATTTTCAATATTGTTATTTAAAACGGAAGATTTTTCATCTAATGGAAGAAGAGTTGCGGATATTGGAATTACTGATATTGCATACCAATATGTTTTATTTTATTGCAACCACCAGCACAAGCAAAAAAGTTTGGATCATACCACCATAGTAAATTTTTCCGATCTATTGTCGTGTGGATTATCGACACACCTCTCCATTGGTATGGTAGCTAATATACAAATTACTTAGAATGATAAAGCACTAAAAACAAAAACTGCACTAATTAATAAACGATATAGTTGTTCCAGCTGAAACGTCTAAAAATAATAAAAAAAGTTAGCAAATGTTCCAAAAATATTACTGAGGAAAATGGATTAGAAGTGATGTGGAAACGGATTTGGCAACTCAATGCACAATAAATTAATAAATAAAATACAACATGCATTCATATGACAAAATCAATTCAAATGCAATTCTTCCTATTTGAAATATTAATCCAAACATTTATGTCCGACAATAACTCATCAATTCTATCATAATAATTCTCCAAAAAACAAAAGCTAAATTATTAGTAAAATTTAAATATCATTTATCAGCAACTAATCTATTTCCCTAAATAAAAAAAAAAAAAGAATCGTCGGAAAATATAAATCATCAAAATAATAGTCCAATCAAAATACATTCAGACCAATAAATATAAATACTAACCCTCCCAGTGGACATGAAATTTAGAATATATCCACCCATTTATTGTACGAGTATATCATACTTAGAAGGGGTAACTTCAAATCGATTTTCGTAAGTTCATAATCAGTATAGTATGGATGAAATGATTTTGATCGCGTGCCAAATGGCCCAAACAAAAATATTTTTTAATCCGAATATTTGGTAGAGAAACATCTGTTTTTTTGAAAGGTTTGTTGTTTTCCTATAAAATAATCGTGTACAAATTAATTTAATTTTTTGACCCTTTCCCCTAATATATAAATGCCTCATATTTATTCCCCTAACCTTTTATTATACTATATACCTATATACAACCAGTGTTTTTATTTTAGCAAAGTGTTGAAATATTTTTAGTTTTTGTTGGTGTTCCGAATTCGGGTGTGTATACGATGAAAAATGAAAATTAAATTTAAATTTATTTCCCTTTCTGTCTGGAATTTATTTTATTTTTTATTTTTTTTTTTTGATACCTTTTCACAAGTTTTTTTTTTGTTTTGTTTTTGTGTGTGACTTTAATATCCTTATATACCGTATTGAAATGTGAGATGATATATAGTGAAAATTTGTTAGTCTTGATTAATCCCTGATAATAATACCAGGATCAAAACTTGTTGGAATTTTTATTTTTAGGATTTTAGATAAAAAAACAAAACAAAAAACTTGGTGTATTATTATTTTAGGGGTGATAAACAAAAAAATATGATTGATTTTATACCTGGAAGGGACTATATAAAGATGTTGGTCATTAGTGATGCTATAAATCAAAAAGTTATATCCGTATATTTTTGTACTCCTATATAGTAATATGTATTGTGTAAACTCAGTGCAACTGAATCTAAATCATTTTGAAGAAGTAGAGTTTTAGAAAACAAAAAAAAAAAATTTAAATTGTAGTGATAACCTAGTAAAAACTACATGAAATTTAATTTAAATTCAAAACAGTATAAACTTGCATATACATCTACTGAGTAAGCTAGTTCTCGTTAACACCCACTATAGTTAGAAAAAAAAAAAAATTCTGACAAAATTGCATTTACAAGTATTATGAGATAAATAATATTCAGGTTTAGTTTTTCCTTCTTCAAGCATTTTTGTAATTTGCATATGCGAATAAGTACAAGTATTCCTGATAACACCACACCATACAAAGGTTTTAGGTTTTTATTTTAATCTTCTCTAGTTTATGCATTTTCCTCTACTATGTACAATAAACGAGTACAGCAACTTTCTGTTTTTTTTTTCCAAAAAGAAAATCCAACGTGAAAAATTATTGTAAATTTGAAGCCATATTTGTATTTATATAGGTATAAATATCTAGTGTTTCTGTTCCTAACTATATTATATACCCGATTGTACATACATATATGTAAATTTTACTTATATACTATAAAGAGGTTACATTATGTGTAGCTGGGTTTTACATGTACACATAGCACCGACTAAACAAAAACTAAAAATAAAAATAAAAAATTATGATTTATGGTTAATATTTTGTAGGCAACCAAAACCAGAAAAAAAAACAAAAAGAAAAACTCATGGAAAAACTAAAATAAAATTTTAAGAAAGACAAATATGTTTTTATTATTATTAAAATTAGAACAACAACAACAACGTGTAGAATACATACTCCTACATGTTATGTATATAAAATTGGGTTTGTTGAAAAATTGTTGTAATAAAAGGATTTAATTTCAACATTTTCCTCTTTATGTGGCAAACACACACACATACATAAAAACTGGGAAAATTATATATGCGGTAATTAAATGTATGATGATGAAAATTAGTCAACAAAAAAAAAACAAAAAAATTATCCATTCAGTTTTTGCTTAAACTAAACTTACTTTTATTTTTAATTTATAGTTGTATGGTTTTAGTTGTGCCCAATACAGTAGGAATATGATTTTCCCAGATGTTAAATTAGGGGTAACACTAATTGAGTTTTTAAAAGCCATTTTGTGGCACAGTTGCCTTGACCTTTGTCTATAATTTTGAATCAAACATCAACAATATTGGATAGCTAATTCTTGATTATTAACTATTTTTTCCATGTAGTCTCTTCAAAATCAAAGTTTTCAATTTCCGCTAAATCATTTTAGTTTCGTTCATTGATAATCAAATATTTTGCTTAAGTCATATATCAAATTTCTCTGGAATTGGTGAATAATCACGGAAGTTCCATTTGAGGCTGAGATGGAATTACTTAAATAAAGAACGGCCCAAATTCAACAAATATTACGACACAGTAAAAAACGATAATTTTGTCGATGCCATTAATTAAAAATTAAATTTGCCAAAACAGAATGCAAAATATGTTTTTGTTCATTAATTAATCCAAGCCGTTTACTACTTCTCCAGCACTAAATGGAACATCTATGTTTGTCAATCGATTTTAGTGAAATTTTATATCTGAGGTGTTAAATTGATTCTAAAAGTAGTTCCTAATATAATATCGAATTATTAATACTTTGAAAAATTCCATCATCTGTAGTCGGATTTCCTGTATAAAATGAGACCGAAAGTCAAAAAAATATTGCGGAATACTATTAATATGTTATTACGCTCAGTACCATACATCAACAAATTGAATGACCAAATTCGTTTTTTTAAAGAACATATACATACATACATACTGAACCCTTCTGGGCAGTTTACTACGGCTCCAGCAACAAATGAAACTGTCCATTTCTTAAAGGATTTAGCAAAATTTATTATTTGAGATATATTACAAGTGACAAATGCCGACTCTCATGAACAGGTACACTTTTGCCGATGAATATGAGTGAAATTTATATCGGAGATATTAAGCCGACTTTATAAATAGTTTGCAATTGGGCAAATCGCTTCCTGAATAGTGTCTTGGGCAAAATCATGGAGCTGATGTTTCATTTTTTTTTTTAAAAAGTCTAAATTATTTACAATTTTATAAGGTAATTCCGCTCACTGAAGAAGGAAAGGGGAATTTAGTATGGAATAACCTTTACAAATAAGAACCGATTTCAAAGGTTATACATTAGAATCATTAAGAATTCAAAAAATGTATATTAAAATCTCCAAAAATAAGTTACTGGGTACTGGGCAATCCATGTCGTATACAAATAGATACCCTTCCTCCTGTTTTATTATTACGACTGCATAAAAATTAGTAAATCCCGGGATATTATAACAAGTTTCTTCATAGTCATATAGCCAAGTTTTCGTGATAACTAATACGTCTGGAAAATTTAAAACAAATAAGCGGGAGCTTAAATGAACACATCTCAAAGTTGAACCCTGTGAGGGTGTCGTATAAACATTTGAGTATTCAATAATCGGCGATATAAACATCGCAAAATGTGATTTGTTTGATACATCTGAAAAAAAATAAAAAATTATTATACAAATTAGGAATCAAAGACACACACACACACATACAACAACAAAAAAATGTATTTCAAAAATTGCATAAATTTGCTTTCGGCCTTGACCAATGAAATACTTGTAACATTTTCACCGTCAGTGGGTGACGTCAGCTTTGGTACGATAAATTTCCAGTTCCGTCAAACAACGGATAATTCTTCTTCTTTTGCCATGCAATCTGCCTGGTTATTAAAATAACATTTTGATATTTTTTTTTAATTTCATCAAATCACGACATTTATGTAAGATTCGTAATTAAAAGAAGTCATGCGCTCATTTATGTAATTTTTATGTAACTTTGATCATTAAAGCTACGTTCTCTTTGCCGTGACGGAAAAATATTATAAATGGTAAATATTGAAGGGACAACAAGGTCACAATCGGCAATCATCTTGAAATATATTATAACATCATTCTGCAGCAACTTTTGTTCAAAAACATTTAGTTTAGATTGCAAAATTTAAATGTCACTATTATTACTGTTAACGTTTTCAGTAAGTTTATCGATTCTCTTGGAATTATCAACTACTTTAATTTCGATGGAGTTGGAAGTCTCTTGTAAATTGATAATATTGTTTGACAAATCGTGATTAGAATTTAATACGGCAGCCATTCTTTATTAGTTGGATTATCGGTATTACACAAACCCTTAAGACTACGAATAACCGGCATTATAGAAACAAGTATCGGTTAATAAATTCATTTATTAAGGATCAGATTAGCTGATTAATGCTTGGTAAAAATATGTATTTTGACTCCGTCTGTATAAAGTTATGCACCCAAGTTCACAATTATGACGTAATTATTATAAATACGTACGTAAATAATATATTTTTATTATCTTTATAACTTGTTAACACAGACACCTTGTTAAAACTAACCACGAATATTATTAACTGAATGAATACAAAATTTCAATATTTTACAACGGCACAAACAATAATCAGTAATTAACTGAAAATTTAAAACCCACCATTAATAAAAATTATTAACATAGCCAATCAAAGCTTTATTATAGCGATAGATATTTTTAAATATCATATTACAATGCCATCTGTTTGTTAATTTTAACCAATTCTGCTCGTCATCTAGCCGCATTTTTCAAAACTTTTTTGATGTCAGAGCTTTTTGATGTCGTGAACTTTAAATAAGATGTCATATTTAGAAAATTAAAGACGGGCGCTTATTAACTAAATTAATTTTTAAATTTTGCTACTTCCGAGGACAATAATTTAAAATCTGTTGTAAATTCCTTAATTTAATAATTCCAAATTTATATTCTAAATTTTAAAAATCAAAAAAAAAATTTTTAAATTTCAAAATTTCCTAATCTAAATTGGTAAAATTTGCCAAAATTTTCAAATATCTAAATTCCTTATACTCAGTTGAATTTTGATACATAATGCATTTGAGTGAAACTGCGGAACGAGAGCCAATTTTGTATTTTAGCAGCGAGCTAGTTCTTTGTTCAGTAAATATTGACACCATTGGTACATTTTGTTTAACGCAACTTCATAACCTCATGTCATATGTTCGCCCCGGTAGCACAGTTGTTAACATGCTTGCTTTAAGCTTCGTAGGTCTCCGGTTAGATTCCCGGTGGTTGATGAAAAAACACGGCTGGTTAATGTAGGATCAATGAATTATACACTCACAGACAAAATTATTACGAAACTTCACAATAAAGCGGCTAAATCTCTCTAAGGCGGTGGTTCTTAACCGGTGGTGCACGCATCCCTAGGAGGTGCGACATAGATTGGTTAAAGGTGCGAGTACCATTAGACGATTTTTTGGATTAATTTTAGAACTATCGCATTTCCATCCACATTTTGGTTACTTTAATTACTTTGGTTTCAAAATATTCAAATTAGTATAATAAAGCAAATATTTCAAAGTTTGAATACTTTTAGGCGCAAATAGTTTAGCATAATGTGATGTATAAGTGCCGGTTTATAAATATTGTATAAGGGATAGAGTCTAAGGGATGTAGCGCTAGCGAAGTAAAAATATCATATGTACATGTTATAATTTCAATACGCACGCGTTCGATGCTCGAAAGCTAGGAAACGAGCAATTTTTGAGAGGCAATATAAAATAATTGGAATACAAATTTTATCTTTATAATTCAATAACTTGACTAATCATGTTTTGTTTTGATAAGTACTCAAATCGTCCGATTTTTGCTGGCAAATAGTTTGCTTGCTACCTATAGCGAGCATGTAACCCAGCTTTTGTCAAGTTGTTACAAATATTCTATAAGAAATAATTTCGCCTTAAATCTTAGATATACTTCCACATTGAAATGTCGTATCCCACAATTTGCTACTTTTTTCATTTTACATAAATCCTCAAATCATTCAAATACATTTTTTAAAGTAAACATATTTGATGGCGTTGTAAAAATATTAAGTCTCGCTTTTATATATATTATGTATCCATAATGTATAATATGGGCATATGTATATTACACGTTGTTTACGTATAAAAAACTGGGTAAATTGCACAGTGTAATTTACTCGCTTAACTGTGCTCCACAGGCAGATGCTGACAATCGACTGAGTGACTACAATGAGGGACTTTCCCAATATTGATTTTAGTTCATTTGTCCCCACGCTTGGACAGCGCTGATTAATTTTTTTTTTAATTACACACAAAAACAAGTAAAATCATGTTTACAAATACAAGTTTCTTGTCTAAATTAGTGGATGTTCCCATACATATTTTTTATGATTTATAAAATTCATGATGAATAATAAATATCACATTTTAAAATTAACGAAGTCGAAATTAATAATTTAATGAAACATTAAAAACATATCTTTGACCATATAACTACATACGAAATATTTTAGCCGCCAGTCAGCAAGCGTTGGAATTATATTTGGGAAAGCCACTAATTAGCACGCTTGATTTTTGAGGTTCTTTCGTTTCAGGCAGCAGTTGCGCAATTAATGGAATTACTTTTTTGGGCGACAATTTAGAAAATATTTGGTTTGACCTGGATGTTGCACGGTTTCTGTTGGTTCCCTTTAAACACACAATGGTGCCCTTTAAATAAAACTACCTGGTAAAATTCAAGAACTTCTATAGCATTAATAAATATACTACACTGTACCGAAAATCTAGGTCACTCAATCATTTTTCAAAGTCACTCAATCACAGCAATGTACTTCTGAACTTTTTAATTACATTTTTTTATATCGTCGGTTTGCGAGAACAGTGATACATCTCAAAAATGGCCAATTTTGAGATAATAGGAAAACAATCCTTTATATGTAACAACCTTTTATCTGGCAGAGTGTCACTTCTAAACTACCTATAGTTTTCAATAGATGTGACGTTGAATTTGATGAATTTAACTAATTTACACCAAAAAAAAAAAAATTCAAATCGATTTCCTGAAAAATATGATATTTTGAGATGTGTCACTGTTCTCGCAAACCGACGATATATTGTTTGTTTTATGTATTACACGAGGGGTTTGATTACCAATATATTTTATTTTCCTATTTTCGTATGCTATTTTGTTTTATTCTTCCTGTTTAATGATGAACTTACATATATGTAAATTAATTATTATTAAAAATTAGTTGGAACTGTTTCGGAATGGCTATATCGTACCGTTCTACTTTAGGGATACATTTCCCAATAGCCGTTTCATAAGAACATCAGGATCAGCTAATATTGACGATATGGATTACCAATCTAAATTTTTGGATGGACATTCTATTAAGTTTTACTCAAAATAGTTATATTTTTAATTGTAAATTCTGAAAGTAACAAAAATGAGGCTTTGCAATATATAAAAACATTCTAGCTTTCTTTCAGAAGCAGTTACTGAAACAATTAATCAAGTACGAAATAAATATCTATATATACATATGTATATACGAGCTCAATGAATTGATCAAAGACCATATAAAGGTTAGTGTTACGTTTTCCAAAAATGAAAGGAAACTTCAATGAAGATGTCAGCTTTAGAAAATTGAAGAGGTGATGATGTTAATGAAAAATTTATTATCAGTCATCTCGTCTAGCTATATAGGGATTTAATTTTTAATTATGCCCTAATTACTTCATATACTAGAAAATGATTGAAAATAAATTTTTCATAATCCTCCGCATCAGATCAAAACTGAATCTGTAAACTCATAAAAATTGTACCTACATTCGTAAAAATTTTTATCTGGCTCTATTATCCGTAATAATCTAAATTTTTATTTATTTTTAGGGAGTTTTTAACAACAGTTATTAAATGCAACTAATTTTAGTAAGTTTTGCGAAATTCGTAATATCTCGCACGTAGGTTAGGTTAGGTTAGGTTGAAGTGGCTGCTATCGCACACTTAGGCCAGCAATGGCCCGTTGTGATACCACAGGATCCCATCTCCCCATTACTCCCGTTGAAACCAACCAGAGCTATTTATATAGCGTAATAAATCTCGCACTCCACAGTCCGCGAGTTCCGAAAGGCTGTCCATACCGTACACACCCAAATACTTATGCCTTCTGTATGATAGCGCCGGACATCTCGCACGTAAAACGAATTATATTCTAAACATTTAAAAAAATATATTTAGGTAATTTAGGAATTAAATGTATTTCTTTCTACTTTTTAAAATTAATAATTGAGATTATAATCAATATTAATATAAAATATATTTTATAGAAATATTTATTAGATGTTTATGAATATCAATTTTTTTATTATTAAATTATTGTAGTTTTAGATAATAAAATAAAATTTATTTAATCGTCTGTATGAGAAAAAAAATATTAATTTTTGAAATTTAAATTATTTGATTGAATTTAGACTTTACCAACCGTATCTATCATACTGTAGACTTTTAATTATCGCCAAAGAATATAACTTCTAACGCGCGTACATAAGTACACACACAAATTTTTTTTTTTAAACCTTACGAGATTCGCGCCGCAATTCTTCAAATGATGCTCTTTAACATAAAGCACATTCCCAAAAGAAGTGTCGGCCTGAATATTACAATATCTCTGTTTACTGAACTCAGTAATGGAATTTTGGCTTTGTAAATTTAGGTTTTGTTTTTTCTCAACCAAACCCCCAAATTTTTAAATTTTTTAAATTAATTACCTTTCGCATGTGCCAGGTTGAATTATAGTATTTGGTAGTTTTTAACATTTTTTTTATTAGTCCTAATATGTACCCACAGCTTTTCTCTAAGTTTCAAAATTTCTAAATTTTCTAAATTACAAGTAAACAACTAAAATCTACTGTAAATTTCCTAATTTAATAATTTCTAATTTTTAAAAATCTCAAAACTATTTTTAAATTTCCAAATTTTCAAATCTAAATTGTTGAAATTTCCTAAAATTTCGGAAATATCTAAATTTTTTTAACTGATTGTCAGTTGAATTCTAATTCTAAATTCTCTTATCATAGTCGAATGCTGTATCAATTTTATGTTTTAGCAGCGGAACTAATTCTTTGTTGGATTTCAATACTTACATTACACTATTACTACTGCAACTACGGGTGGTTTGGCGTCTATTGGAAGGGGCTCCGTATTCTTCCAGTAGGCGCAAGTGTACGTACTGCCTCCTCGTTGAAACCACCGGTAACTGTAACCATTAGGCTGAATATAGACTTTTGTGACAGGCTAAAGTACGACGCTAAAGGAGTACACCTTGACAAAAAATCCCTAATCTAAGGTGGAACAGCATATGCCGATGGATGAATGGCTGATAGGTTAATTAGTCTATATATGCGGACTCTGGATACCAGGCACCCTCCAGTTTTATTTAGCCTTCCTGTAGTAAACCTGGGTGACCTACAGGCGACTTTTTATTCCCAGCAACTCGCAAGAGTCAAATCAAAACGGTAGACGAGGCACGGGAAGGAATACACGGGAGTGGGTCTGCCCTCTCAAAGTCCTTGAGTCCCAATGCTACCGCTTTTCTAGCAGAAGTAAATGTTATTACATCTAGGAGGGAGAGCAATGAGCCCAGATAGTATGT
The DNA here is from genome assembly GCA_963556165.1 of Tipula helvola. Classification (NCBI taxonomy): domain Eukaryota; kingdom Metazoa; phylum Arthropoda; class Insecta; order Diptera; family Tipulidae; genus Tipula; species Tipula helvola. Next base: position 82,581,532 of record OY744482.1, on the reverse strand, counting down.
AACGCGTGTAGAAGTATTTCCTACAGTAGACATCTAGGAGGGAGAGCAATGAGCCCAGATAGTATGTATCACGTGTAGAAGTACTTCCAACAGTAAACATCTAGGAGGAAGAGCAATAAGCCCAGATAGTATGTCCCAGCAACTCGCAAGAGTAAAATCAAAACGGTAGACGAGGCATGGATAGGAATATACGGGAGTGGGTCTGCCCTCTCGAAGTCTTTGAGTCCCAATGCTACCGCTCTTCTAGCAGAAGTAAATGTTATTACATCTAGGAGGGAGAGCAAAGGGCCCAGATAGTATGTATCACGTACCGGTCGGCAGTATTATCAGGTTCATTAAGAGCCTGAATATTGGCTGGATGGATAATTAAGTAGGGCTTATGCACAAAAGATCTTTTAGGTCGCAGTGCGGGGTGGCTTGAGCCCCCACATTTCCCTCAAGTAATAATAATAAGAATAATAATAATACTACACACATTTTTTAAAATTTTTAAAAAAAAAATTTTTAAAAACACTTGTTAAATATTTCGCAAGATTACAAAAGGTTTAAAAAATCACTCGATCGATTTCGGCTTATTAGGCCATCATCAGGAGTATCTACTAAACTGTAAAAAATAAAAATGTAGTTAGATATATATATATATAGTTGGAAAAAGCAAAAAGTGAAACCAAAATATACCAATAAAAATATGTGGGAGTGGTAAACAATAAAATTGGTGACAGCAGTAAACATTAAAAATTAAAAATTAAAAAAGGGGTGAGTTAAACACAGGTAAAATTGGTGAGAGCAATAAACATTCAAAAATAAAAATTAAAAGGGGGTGAGTTAAACACAGGTATATGATTATCGATTAGTCAACGGTCGAATAACAAAATTCCAGATGTTGATTTTTTTTTTGATTTTTTTATTTTTATAACCCGACGAATTAGTAATTTTATGGTATGGAATGAGTATGTGAATAAAACAATGCGGGGTCGGTAATTGGTGAGAAACGGATTTCTCTCTGTTCGTTGAGGATATTTTGGTTAAGAAATATAGCTTTTCGGATTTCGTAAGATTCTAAGTTGTCTAAACGTCTGCTTTTTGGTTGTACATGTAATATTTCTAAATTGTTTAAACTGGATGTGTGATTTTCTAACGTTAAATGATTATAAAGGGATGATTCATGGCTACCAGATAAATGTTCTTTAACTCTAACTTCAAAATTGCGCCCAGTCTGTCCGATATAAGAGGAACTACAATCATTGCAATTGATCTTATAAACGCCAGACTTGGAAAGGCGATCAATTCTTGGTTTGTTGTTAAAAATCATTTTCTTAATTGTATTATTGTTATAAAAAGCAAAGCTAATATCTGTATTTTGTGTCACGATGTTACTAATCCATTGACTAGTTTTTCCTATATACTCTAAGCGGCGCCAATTTTTCGGCATTGGGCTATCAGGTGGATAAATGTTAGCTAAAGCTTTATGTTTCAGTTTTCTGTTTAATAGCTTTAATATAGTCTTAGCTGCATAACCGTTATTCGCTGCTATTTCTAAAATTATATTAAGCTCTGTGTTATAATTGGATATGGTCAAAGGAATGTTTATTAATCTATCTAAGAATGAGTGGAAAGCTGACATTTTAATATTATGGGGATGGTTTGACGAGTTAGGTATAATGGCGTCTGTATACGTGGGTTTTCTATAAATTTTGAACTCTAATGAAGAATTAATTCTGGTTATTGTTATATCTAGAAAGTTAATAGATTTGTTTTCTTCTTTTTCTACCGTAAAATTAATGGTGGGATATTGAGAATTTAACCAAGTGAGAAAAGAGGTTAATAGCCTATCAGTTCCATTCCATAGACATAGTATGTCATCAACATATCTGTACCAAAAGATCATATGACGGAAATAAGGATTATTGCTTGATACAATCGTTTGTTCGAAGAAATTCATGAAAATTTCTGCTAACAAAGGTGACAGAGGGGAGCCCATCGGTAGACCATCAGTGAATCTGAAATACTTATTATCAAAGCAAAAATAATTTTGTTTAAAAGTTTCAAATATCAGCTTCAGTTCATTCCGAAGGCTTCCATCTGCAACATCCCTATCTAAGTAAGTATAAACTATTTGAAACAAAATGTTAATTGGAATAGAAGTGAAAAGACTAGCAACGTCAAACGAAACTAATTTTGAGTGTAGTGGAATATCAGTGGAGTGATTTTTTAAACCTTTTGTAATTTTGCGAAATATTTAACAAGTGTTTTTAAAAAATTTTAAAAATGTGTGTATTAAGTGTGTTTCGCCAAGTGCCTACGGCAGAAAGTGTAAGAAGTAATAATAATACTACTGCAACATAGGTGGTCAAATTTTCTGATTCGTACAGTTCAATCTTCGAGAGTGAGACGAGTTTTTTTGGGCATGATAGTTATTTCAAAGAGTGACTTTATTTAATGAAAATACCTTATTTCAATCTATACATAAGAAACAAAAAAATTGAAAAAGCATTTTAGATGATAAACAAATAATAATTCATAAACAGTCTCAGTATTTTATTGTCACCTGGTACTACATTAGATTTATAAGATTCAAAAAATTCTTAAGATTCAATAAGTTCATAAGATCCAAAAGATTCATAAGATTCATAGGACTCTTTATAAGATTCGTAAAACGCACTAAAATCATAAGATTCGTAAGACGCACAAGGTTCATAAGGTTCATGAGATTCTTAAAATTAATAAAATTCCTAAGATTCCTATGATTCATAAGATTTGGTTTTCATAGAATTCAAAAATTCATAACATTCAAATATTCTTGAGAGTTAGTATAGTAAGATTCAGTTGATCCACAAGGTTCATAGGATTCTTAAGATTAATAAGATTCACGAGATTCATAAGATTCAAAAGATACGTAAGATTTATAAGATCCATAAGACTCTTAAGATTCATAAGATACAATACATAAGATTCATATGATTCATAAGATTTATAAGTTCATAAGAATAAGATCCAAAGGATTCACAAGACTCTTAAAATTCATAAGGCTCATAAGATTCATAAGATTCGTAAGATACATAAGATCCATAAGATTTATAAGATTCATAATATTTATTTCATGTTTTTTGAACTACATATAATGGTAACCTATATTTACCGCTACAGTCCGGTAAGTTTCCATGTAAATGTGTATAATCATAAATTAAAAATAAAAATTACCTCGATTATTATGCTTCAATTTGGGAATTAATTGAATTTTAATTTATTTTTAGTTTCCTCCAGCCAGCTGTTGTACAAAACACTTCATTATAATATATTTAGAAATTTAATAATTTTCAAGATAACAGGTACACCGGCACAATCGTGGCGATTATTTTAGATTACATTTTCCGAATAAAATTTCCATTTCTTTAAATTACCGCAGGCAAAAAATTTTCATTGATGACTAAGAGCGGCAAACACTTTCTGTTTATATTCCCTGTGCAAGTGGAGAAAAAAAAAAAAAAAAAACAGAACCTCGATACGCAAACAGACATAAGAACATTTCATAAAAAATTTAACGGTTTGTAAATTTTTCGTCCATAACAAAATTATCATGAGGGTGATTACCTTATTGTTGTTGTAAGTTGATGATATTTTATGTAAACAAAGTTAGACGAAACGTGAAGATTTGTTTTACTGTATTCATGTACTATATATACAAATATATACTGTACTTAGCCAATTCAAAAGATATACAACAAGATTAAGAAATTTACAAGAAAATGAAATTCTTACATAATTTATATTCCAACAGCTAACCGAATATACATACATATAGTACATAACGAAGACTAGTACACTAAACAAACTATAAATGGAAGTTTATTTTGTTTGCTGCTCTTGTTTAATAATAAATTCAATTGTATTTTCCACGCAATTTCCATTTTTCACAAGGCAAAAAAAAAAGAAAAAAAACGACAGTGAAAAGTAATGAAAACTAATATCATTTTCTAATTTTTGCAAGTGTTTTTTATCTCTCTTTGTATGTGCTCGTTCAGGGTTCTCCGAAAGCTTTTCACATCGTTGTTGTTCGGTCTACTTTTTATTATTTTTTATATTTTTTTCTTGTTGGGAATATAAAAAGATTACCAAACTTAATTTTTCCCATTTTTTTGTGTTGGTTTGTGTTGTGTTGTGTTGCCAATTGTGAAATTTGAAATTTTACAAAATGTATTGCGATGAGCTTAAAGGTCACGCGATCCCTAAATTAATCAAATTTAAACATGGATATTTTTTTCCTGTTTGTGCTTTTTCGTTAGCTTTGTACATTATTATACAGAAGAATATTGATTAGACAAACTTTTTTTTGGTATTATTTCATTAAATTAAGATACATTATGAACTTACTTGTAATCGAGCATCTCGAGAAATTACGATTTCTATAATGTAACTAGGCGATTTCAAATTTCGTATTTTGCATCAGTATCCACAAAAAAAAAGAAAAACCCTTTCATATTATTATTTTATTGTTTAGCAAGAAAATAAAATAAAATAAAAATTAATTAATTTTTTATTTACTTCTGAAGTGATTTGATTAAATATTTACAAAATACTTGAGAATTCAAATATTAAGTAAAACTCAAATGCAATTTAATGTAAATAGAAATTTTTTTTTTGGCAAAATAATTTAATTTAATTTAATTTTTAAAACGAAAACTTCTCTTCTCTACTCTCGACTGTACGAGTGTAGTACTTAGAAAAAAAAAAACCTAGATATACACATAATATTCTAATGAGATAAAAATCTAATGCAAAAAAATATGCTTTGTTGTTTTCAAGTGTATGTATATTGTTATGGTATTAAATATGTGGTACATTTTGAATTGCTTGGTAAACTTAGAGAACAGTATCCACAAATGTATTCATTCAAATGAATGACACTGATGTATTTAGATCCAAAAAATTCCTTTCTTTATCAATTTTGTTTATAGTTGCAGCATGTCAGTAAGAATCTTGAAAACATTTCAGTTAATCTGTCAAATGATTTTATTTTATTTGTAACATATTGACTGACCAGTAGTAAATTCAGAAAGGAGTGACACATACATAATTTATTTTCTAATGTGTACAACTACAAACTATAAAATACTACATCCTTGACTGGAGTACAAAACTATTTTTGAATTCGAAAAACTAAATTTTATTTGTATCTTTCTAGTAAACAATAAAAAAAAATTTACAAATTAAATTGAATTCCTTATAAACTATATAAACACGAAATGTAGATGAATGGAAAAATTCAATTTTCTGAAGCTAACAAAAACAAATTAAACAGTAACAGTAATAGAGAACATGTTTCTCACATTCATCATTGACTCTCATCCTCCTACGCTGGTCTATATAAATGCTGGTTTGCCTCCGGTTCTTTGTTTTTATTAAATAATTTGGTTATGTACAGTGAAAGAATAAAATTTTCCTCATCTAGATAGGCAAACAGAACTATGTATTTTATTTGTAGAACATAATCCTAACGATGTTAGTTAGACCCGGACCAATTCTGGTTTACATTTTAACGCCGGCTAATTTTATAAAGGCATAAAGCGATTTTTCGCTCATTTTTACTAAGTTGCCTTCCTTGTAAAATTTGGTTCGTTTTTACTCGAAGGGATCGAGAATTTTTAACTTTCTTTTGCATTCAAAATGTTTTGAAACGTATAGGAAAAGTGGTAGGGACTATGTCCGGGAGTAAGGTGGATATGGTAAACAGACCATCCAAGCTCTAGAATTTTTTCTTGAGTCATAGTCGGGTGACCCACTCATAGTGGGTATAGATACAAACAAAAGCTTCTGCCTACCTGACGTCGGTAGTTATTTATTACTCAACTTAATATTTTTAAACTGTTTAGATCACCAAATTTTTAAATAACAGTTAATCTCCTTATTACAAAATTTGACAAATTTAAATATTTCAAATATATAAATTCCATAATTTTCAAATTCTAAATACATTTAAATTTCATAACATTTAAATTATCTAAATTATAGAAATTTTAAAATTGTTTATTCTTAAGACCTCTAAATTTGCTTATTTCTGAATTAATATCGTGCAAATCTAAAATTTCTAAAATCCAATTAAATTATAAATTCCCTATTCAATTTGAAATAACTATAACAGAAAATTTCGAGTTTATGAAATTTTAAAAACAATTTTTTTCGAATAACATAAAATTTTCAAATTTGCTTAATACTAAATTTTCTTAATATCATAGTCCTTAAGCTTAACTTGCTTAATTTTAATTTCAAACATTTCTAAATTCTAGTATTACATGATAGTTCCACAAATTTCTAAATTTCTGAATATTTTAGGACTAAACTAGGAAATAACTAGAGAAAATTTGAATTTTAGGGATTTATCAGAAAACTGGGGTAATTTAGGACATTTACAACATTTAGAAAATTCGAAAAGTTTAAATTTGAAAAATAGAAAAAACACGAAAAGTACCATAATTTTACAATCTGTCGAATTTTTAAAGTATTTTTCATAAATGTTTTAATCTTAAAATAGATAAACTCAATAAAATTTTGCTGCCATCAAAAATTTAATGGGATTATTTTAAAAATTTAAAATTTCTAATTCTAAATATCTAAGGCCATTCATCTAAATTATGAAATATATTTTAGATTGACTAAAACATGCTATCAAAATTTAATGGAAATATTTCAACATTGGGCGATTTACTTTATCATAAATTTCTAAAAGTTCAAAATATTTAGAGAAATTTAGTAATTGACTAATTCTATTAAAATTGATTGTCATGTAAAAGGCCTAAGTTAGACAACAAATTCAAATTTTTCAAATTTTTTAGAAACATTTTAAAATTCGGCAAAATTTTAAAAGTATTTTTCATAAATTTTGGAATTTTAACTAAATGCAATTTTTGTGCCATAAAAAATTTAATGGGAATATTTTAAATTAAGGTAAATTCAAAATTTGCAATCCTAAATTTGTATAGTCGCTCAATTATATTTTGAAATATATTTTAGATTTGTGGAAAACAAATCGGGCTTTGGCGCTATTATCAAAAAATTTTACAATTGCATAATTGCTCGGTTTTCTTTATACCTTGTACGAATTTTGTAGCTCAAAATAGAGTGTGTTAAAATCTTAGTAAATGTCTATGTAGATAAATATAAAATTTCCAAATATTTAGAGAAATTCCATATAACTCTCAAATTCTTCTAAATTTTGAACTGCCTATCTTATAAAATTTTGTGATTAAAAGGCGTAAATATTCTACAATATGCATTTTTAAGTATTTATAATAAATTTTAGAATTTTACCATACAAAAATCTATGAAATTTTGTTGGCTTGACAAATTGAATGGGAATCTATTAAATAAAATAAGGGAAAATCATAATTTCCAAGATAGTTTATATTTACCTAAGACATATAAGATTAGAAGTTTCTATCAAAATTTGTCGGCAATATTTCAAAATTAGACGATTTCTTTTATATGTTGTACGAATTTCGTAAAACTTCGAAATACCCAGAGAAATTCAGAATTAGACTAATTTCATTAAATTCTCAAAAAACCCTAAATTTTGAACTGCCTCTTTTGAATACAATTTTCAGTCAAGGAAAATGCGTAAATGTTACACTAAATTTTAATTTTTCAAAGCTTTTAGAAGAATCCGGTGAAATTTTCAAGTATTTTTCATAAATTTCGGAATTTTTAAAATCAAAACCTTTATAGAATTTTACTGCCATCAAAAATTTAATGGGAATATTTTAAAATAAGTTAAATTCAAAATTTCTTGGGCGATTATTTTCAAGAGCCTATTTTTAAAATTTAAAGGCATTATTTCATAATTAAATATTTAGATCTATTCTTATTCCATTAAACTCTCAAGAACCGATAAATTTTAAACAATTTTATGTCATTTCAAAGGCGTAAATATTACATTAAACTCTATTATTAAAACATTTTAGTATCCGGTGCAATTTTAAAGCATTTTTAATCTCAAATTGTTCAATTCTAAGTTTCTAAGGCACTTCTACTAATTTTTGAAATATATGTTAGATTTATCTAAAACATGTCGGAGTTTGAAACCAATAATAAAATTTGAACTCAATTTTCAAATTTCAGCATTTTGTAAAACTTCTGAATATTTATAGAAATTCAGTCATTCACTAATACATTTAAACCCTCAAAAATCTTTAAATTTAAAACTGTTTACATTATAAAATTTTGTGTCATGTCAATTTCGTGTTTATTTCTTTAAATAATTTTTATTTCTAAATTATTATTCTCAGCAAGTGGCATAATTGGAAAAATAAAAAGTCATATTCACAATGTTTGGATGACATAATGGTTGGACAAGTATGATTTTAAGGAATATCCAGGCGAAGTTGCGGCTTTGGTGTTGATCCGGGCTTTAACGCTTATTATTACCAAGAATTTGGCGAAACAAATACCAATAAAAACGGTGCTTAAAGAATTTACAAAAGTTCTAATTTTACAATAAGGATTTAACCAAATTTTAAGTTTCTGAGCAAATGGTGGATCGGCTCTCGAAGGCGGATGAGGATACGTTGTGTCGTTCTTTATAAAAATATTAATTGAATTTTCATATTAGCAAGTATGTTGGCCAAATTTTACCTGATACAATATAAATTATACTAAATTAATATCTATTCACTACAAAGGTGTCTGTAATTCTTTCCTATTCTTCCTTTTGTGTTATATGTATTGGTCGTACGGTGAGCCCAGCATCATCCGGGAGACAAATTTAGGCTTAGTCATACACTCCGATCAATCAATTAATGTTAAAGGCGTGAATATACACCAAATTTAAAATTTTCAAAGCTTGCAGAAAAATTTTAGAATTCGGCGGATTTTTAAATATTTTTTCATAAATTGCAAAATTTTAAAATAGAGAAATTTCAAGAAATTTGGCAGGAATATTTTAATATAAGATAAATTCAATATTTCTTATTCTAAATTTCTAAGGTCATAAAATGAATTTTGAATTATATGTTAGATTTGCCTGAAACATGTTGGGCTTGAAACTATTATACAAATTTGACGCCTATATTATACAATTTTGTCGCAGATAAAAGGGTTAAATATTACACCAAATTTTAAAAAACAAAAACTTTATTCAATTTTACTGCTACAAAAATTATTGGGAATATTTTAAGGTCTTGTTTTGAATTTTTATTTCCATTCATTCAAATTTTGAAATATTTGATTTGAAGCTACGACGAAACGAATTTTGTAAAACTTCTAAATATTTAGAGAAATTCAGTAGACCATTCATCTCTCAAAAATCGCTTAAGTAAATATTACGCCAAATTTCAATTTGTAAGGTTGGAAATTTAGAGTATTTTTTAGTTTGAAAGATTTCGACTATTTGTAAATATTTCTTAATTAGTCAATTTTCCTATTTTGCTGGAAATTATCGGATTTTAAATTTGGGAATAATAAACAATTTGGAAAAACAAAAAGATATTTTTAATTAAAGATTTAAAAAATTTATAATAAATTATGTTAAAATTTGGATGTTAAGGACGTGTATTCCGAAATCTCAGAATAGGAACCCTATTATATAAACAATCATAAGACTGACCACTGCTACCACACAAGGCAAACAATTTAATTCCCCATTAGGTTTAGTTTTTATGTATTGCTAAACCTTTATTCCGCCCTGTACGGTCCCGTGCGGGATTTATAAAAACTGAATAATTTGAGGAAAAAGGCGCACATTTAGGCGACCGCGTTGCCAATAAAGTGCATGATATAGATGAACAGAACGGTGCTTTTCAAAAAAAAAATCAGAAAAAAGGCGGACTGAACATTTTAAAGGCCTTCGAAATATTATTCAACTGCCTGGGATTTTGTGTTGAAATTGTTTACCGATTTTAATATTTCATTTTGAAACTGCAGTCCCTTAATCGTGTCACTTGCCATTTGCACCAATAATAAATTTATTTTAGCTCCTGAAGTGACAAATGTTTTTTGAATTGGTATTCCCTTAATAATTTGAAAAATTTCAAATCTATTGAAATGCTAACGTCGCGGTCGTCTCCAAATATTTTAAAGTGACACAAAAAGTACGAAAATTAAAACCGACAGTTTTAGAATTTTTAAACTTTTATACTCAGTATATTATACTCGTATTATATTTGCTAAAATTACTGATTTACATAACAAATGTTGTTGGTACACAAACTTTAAAAAATAATTTTTTGTTATTTTTAACAATATTTTCCATTTCTAAACACAACACAATTATTTGTAAACACTCAAATTGACATTTCCTTCATTCTTAATTTTCAAAATTCCATTAAATCATAGGAAATCATTAGTTTTGCCTAAATGATTCTGCTTTATGACATTTGTCGTGTCACATGTTACATCACTTTGACCGAATTGAAAAATAAAAATTTATATTTGAAGTAGCTGATTGACTAAGTTAAGGAAGCGATTTTTTTCAATGAGAAAATTGTTGCCCATTTCCTGGAATAAAAAATTCCAGTGGTATTTGGTACCTATATATGTGTCTATTAGAAGCAAAACATGCTCATGTCCATTACATGCTGTTCTAAGAAAAATCAAAAATACTTCTCATTCCTTACAAAAAGAAAAATTTACATTTTTCGCAATTTTTATTGATTAAATGCAAATAATTGTTGTGAAAAATATTTACCAGCCACATTTTAAAATATTATTTTGCAAAATATGAATAATTAAAAATTGGATAAGGACGTTTTTGCTATATCAGATTGGATAAGGAACGTTTTGTTTTGAATCACTTAGGATAAGGTGTACTTTGGTTTGATTTAAACAAAAAGCTGTTTTTTATTTCAATTTATTCAATTTAAAAATAAAAACTATCAGGTATCACATTTTGATTCAGTACAAATAAAAAAATAATATAGTGACTTTCATGGCACTTTTTGAACTTTTAAAAATAAAATTTATGCTTTTCTATAACTAAACACTTAAGTCACTTTCATCTTCAGCCATTCCACAAATTTCTGGTCTGGGATATCCTCAACAGCTTGATGAGCTGCATCCAGAATATTTTTATAAAATTCAGGTTTTCATTAATACGCCAGTTTGGGCCAAAGTGCTTATTAAGTAGCTGATTAACATCTTTGAGTTTCTCCGATTTCACCGAAACGCTACTTGGGAGAACTTCAAGAGTCATATTTTGAAGTGTTTGCCCCTTTTTGAGGACTGATTTGTATTCTCCTACATCCGACTTATATGCTACTTCGCCGCGAATATTAACTGACCTGTTTTGCCACATTAGGATAAACCTTTTGGCAGGATTAAATTTAAAATGCCACTGGCCAGGTGGCTTAAATATAGCAGTTGAAGCTTTTTTAAAGTCTGTAACTCGACAATCTGGACTTCTTAAATTAATAATACTACCGTGGCCCGCATACGTTTCCTGGTATTCCTCGGGTTTGATAATTGTTTCAACCCTCTTAACTTTTTTCTCTAGTTGCGCAAAGACGCGATCCGGAGGAATAAATGAGTGACCCGGCACAGGGAAAATTATTTCAATTTGTTCGATTTGCTTAGGAGCTTTCATTCTCAACCAGTATGCGCATATTACCATCATTGAGCTATTTTTATTTTGCGCTCCACAACCGTCGCATATAAGCCTAACTTTACGAAGTTCATTGCTAAATTCCGTATTTTGCAATCGATGATAAACAGCAGATGCGATCTCATTTGATCCTTTTGGGCGGCAATTCTCCGTCCAAAGATATAGGAAAACGTTTCCTTTTTCTAACTACTTCTACTTATAGAAATTAAATTGCCTGCTGTAATATGCTGCTTGGTCAACCAATTTAGGCAGGAGCATATTTTTTTGGCAATCAAACGAAAATGTTGCAATCCTTTCATTTTCTTCCTTTGCCAATGAGTAAGCTTGTGAACTCTATTCATTGTTATTAAAACGGACCGCTTTTGCAAGTCCATTTCCAGTTTTATTTGTTCTTTTAGAGCCTGAAACATACTGCATAGGTCACAAGATGGTGACTTGAACCCGATATTAAAATTGTTGTTAAAAATGTTTCGGAAGTAACTTAGTTTAACACCTAATTCAGGGAAATCTATGACGAACATTTTATACATTTTGTTAATAGAAAATTCCCCTGCCAAATACTGTCTTTAAGCGAAACGTGATCGGCAATAGAGGATTTCAAGAACCTTAAAGAAACGCCAACCTCATAATAATTAAAATTGTATTAAAAACAAAGAAATAACTGAAAACATACCGGACATTTTTTTACAAAATTGATTATAGCCTCTCGTTTATACACAAACTTTTGAGACACGCGATCACCTCCTCGAGCTTCGACAGGCAATGTCTTCTTTTCAAAATGCCTTTTAATAACTCCTTTAACTCGGACTTTTGATATTCCCAAAATTATGGTAAATGAATTTAAGCAAATTCGAACTAATTTAGAATTTTTTTTGCGCATTAAATACTGAACGCTAAAGTTTTTTGGTGGCCCACCCTGGCCTCGGTTACGCTTAGATGCGTTTATTTTGGTATAAAGTAAGATCAGTGAATCTTGTTCGATTTTAGTCTTACAGCTGTAAAATAAGTTCGAGAAATGCAATGCGTCTACACCTTTTATAAATTTGAATCTGAAGGTTTTCCCTTTGTGCGAGCATTTTGGCATTTTAGGTAAAGCGTTAAATATGTTAAATACGCCTTAAACTAACACAAACTGATCAGATCACTATGAAACTTGTATAAGAGTGTTATTTGATGAGTTCAAACGTTAAATTAGGTGTCTTTTTTGTTAAGCAGCATGCACGAGTTTGGATTTAAATCTTAGGATTTTAAACAATTTTATCATTGAGTGAGTTGATTGGTTAAAACGAGTAGATGGAATATATTAGAATATAAATCCAAATTCGTGCATACTCCTTTAGAGTATAGATGAGAATGTGATGGATAAGGTTGTTTTTGCTCTAAAGCATCAATTTCAACTGAAATTTAGTATGGGATAACATACCTTTTGCTTGTACAATATTTTTTATGGATAAGGTATCATTTGCATTAAACTGTCTGTTGGATAAGGTACACTGAGAGAAATGGTATTCTAATATTAAGAATAGGTCATTTTTAAATGCATAAATTTTAAATTGATAAAAATTTAAGAATATAGCGCACAATATCATGAATTATAATTACAATTTTACTCGAAATGAGAAATTTTCTGCATAATCATACTTTTAAAAATTGATACTTATGTACTCAATTTATTATAATGGTTAACTGATTAATTCAAATAATTTAATCTCTTTTTTTGGATTATTGATTTTGATTTCAGAATTATAAGATCAAATTATAGTTTCCACAAAATTGGTGGAATTGTGCAGTAATAATTCTCAATTCAAGCAAAAATTTGGGAATCAAAATTGAGAAAATTGATTTCTTGAAACGTTATTTTCTTATATGCATAATTTTAATGCATTTATTTTCGAATTTAACCCATTTGTGAATATTTTTGTTACGAGTACATTTATATATTATATATATTATGATTATTATGCCGAATGCAATGGTTACATCATAAGTTCATAAATTATTAATAATATACACGATTTTCGAAATACCGAAAAAGATGACATACGTCCTCCAATCGAAAAAATATAGATATTATTTACATAGAATAATATCTATATTTTTTCGATTGGTGGTATACCATATGTCATCTTTTTCGGTATTTCAAAAATTTTCCAGCAGAATTTGACCCAGAACCAATTTTCATATGAAGGACAACATAATTTCATTTAGGACCCCAGCAAAGATTTAAAGTGCATTTTTACTTTGCAGTCCTTGATACTGCTATCTCCGTTAATGATAGATTTGAGCAGATGCAAAATCTCGTCTCGAGCCAGTTTTTGGATTCATTTTTGACATTCACAGCCTACAACAAGTTACAACACAGCACCTGTATGCATCGTGTACTAAGCTTGAGAGAGCATTAACTCGTGAAGGCTCTAAAGACATTTAAGCAGTGAATTTATGTACTGATCTTCAATCTATTTCAACACGCATTGAACCAAGTGCGTCACCAAAATATGTCCTATATTTTATTTGGGGAAAAAAATGTCCGATATTTATCTAAATATTTTTAACACTACCTATTTTTTTGCTTGGGTAGGTAGGGCGAAACAAAAAAGTTTGCCTAGGGCGCGAGGATTACAAACATTTTTTTGAGCCATCCCTGATGCCCATTTTAATAACCTACATAAATTTAGTAAAGTATAGTATGCATTTTATGATACCTGTTTGATGAATCATCTAGAATCTGTAATTTTTACGACAACATGTGCATTTTTTTTATACAACGTTTAGCGATATTTTGTGAAGTAAGAATAACAGTTGCTTCAGGAATTAATTCCTCTGAGACATCCAAAAAATTCAAATCTCTTATTAAGCCTCCTTTCCAAGTACGAAATACGAATAAAATTTATGCACATAATATGTAATTAATTCTATTCAAACAAATAATATCACGTTGAACTGAAAACTGTCCCATTTCATATTTTTTGACGGAATTATTTGATCCCTCTTTTATTATCAGATGAGTTGGCCAAAATTGTATGAAAGAATATATAATTTACTGGAATATCCCTTAAGTTGGCACCTGCTATGCGAGTGTTGCTTCGCTAAGAAAAAGGAAAATACTTATTCAACATATACATATATTTAAGAACATTAAATATTTAATACGCAAATTATGAAATACATAACGTATTAAACTATTAATGTATTATTCAATCATAGTTAAAATTATACCGTGAACTTTATTTTTAATTCAAGTATAATAAGATCAACATTACATCTGTATATAATATATCTTCGAATTATACGAATCTCGAATTGTGCATAGTATTCTAAATTTAAGTATAGTTTTATACAAATTAAATATATAAATTTAATAAATAAATCATTATTCATGCGTACTAATCTTAATATAAGAATAAATCCACAATTTGTGCATATATTTATTGTCCTCTTCTTAATTTAAGAATAAAATTCATATTTCCATAATAATTTATTTTATGATTTTAAGAATACTATTCTAGATAATAGAACTTGAAATTTTAAAATTGTGAAAATCCATATTACATTTTACCTGGTGTATTTTTCAGTTTATCTTTAAATGGTTTACGAAACGGATGTGCCTACTAGTGTCTATTGCGATTTTATAATTTTTTTAAGTAAAAAAAATTTTTAACGAGTTTCAATTTCAAGTGTTAAATAAAACAAAACTCTAATCATAAATTGAAAGTGAAGATTCATTTAATATTGTGTTGATAATTTTATGTTTTGTACGAATTAAGTTCTGTGGTAATAAAAATTTTTTTTGAACGATAAAGACGTTTACCTGCCGTGACCACAAAATTTTAAAGAAAACATAATTAAACATCTGATTTAAGTTTAAGTGTCTGGATATGGATTTGCGAGAGATTTTTTTTTAATTTTGAATATTTAAGTGAAGTTTTATGTCCAACACATTCATTTATTTTGTTTTTCAACTAAAAGCTTTACATTCTTTATTTACGTAGTTCTTTATTAATATATTAAAGCTTAAATTCCTTATTTAATATTGGACAGTAAATTTGATATATTTTGTCATTAAAAATTTAAAAAAAAGTTGCCCTAAAGATTGACTGCATATTAAAACCGTACTTATTAATTTGTCTTAGATAAGTATATTAAAGATACATTATTAATAAGCAAATATGATAATATATCAGTTAAAATATATTCTTATCATCAAATTTCGGTTTTTAATAATGTATCTTATTCTAAATTTATACCTATGTGTATGTATAAACAAATTTATCAACAAAACTAAGTTTTATTTTTATATACAATGTCAAATTTAGGTATTTTCAACGTTCCTCAAGACAACAGTTGGAAAGAAAATAGTAATCTTCATGTAATATCTGACTTTTGTTAGAAACTAAAATTGCAATTCTACGAAATTTCGTCGTACTAAGAGTTTAAGATTAAATTTTATTGAAAAAAGTTGTATTCGTTTTTCAGATACAAGTAAAACGCATTGAAATAACACTTCCTGAAGACTATTCTCTGTATAAGAAATCATTAAATCTTTTTGATGAGCCCTGTGAAGTGGTCGAGTTAAAGTGACAAAGTACTTTTAATAGACGGCGGCATGAACTGGACAGTTTACGATCATCAACAGATAAATTGATGAATTTTTTGAGTGTGTTGAGCTTATTTAAATCCTCTAATGGATTTAGATTGGTAAGTGAAAATTATTGTTTTCAAATACTACTTAACACTAACACATTTTTTTTTCAATTCAGGTTATAGATTTTGAAAACCTTCATCATCAAAAAAGTACTCTGCTTGTATCGATACATCAAGGATAAAAAGCTGCATGTAGAAGTTTCAACCATTAACACCACCACAGACTTAGGTAAAATCCATTGCAAAAAAAATGCAATATAAAATTTATCTACTCAATTTTAATGAAAAAACATATAAAAAATAGTTTTAAGATTATTAAACTTAATAAACATATTAAAATTGATGAACTAATTCAATATAATTGTAAGCCAGGCTAATATGTAAAATACCAGAGTATAGTATCTGTTTTTCATACTTATGTATATCATATAAGCGCACTGAATATAAAATTGATAATTATATTTTTTATTTAAATAAAAGTTGTGATAAATAATTATATAAAATAAGGCACATTTAAGTTGAAAATAATCAAGTTATTATAATTGCACAAAGTATAGAATACGAATATGTATTTTGATTTAAATGAAGTGGGCTTAAAATTATCAACATTGCATAAAACAGAGCGAGGAATGCCTTATACTAAATATCATTTATTATAATGAATTATTTTTGTTTTTTAGACATAAACTATGTAGATATAAAAAAAATTTGGTAAAAATTAAATTTAAGGATAATTAAACAAAATAAAATTGTCTATGATTAAAATGTTTATTAATAAATTATGTGTAATTCAAAATAAAAAATTAAAGGTATACTATGTATTTTATTTACTTTAAGATTATATTCTTAACGAAGTGATGTGTTTATTGTCTTTTTATTGTTACTCAGTAGTTTATTTTTTCAGCTTATTATAGACAATTTGGATAAAAACTAAAACTGATTATATTATTAAATTAAGAACCACTTTCTTCTCAAATGAAGCTATTACCTATGCACATTATATGAATTTTGGACCCAAAATGAGAATTATAGTCTAAAATAATCTTCAAATTTTGTTCTCAAATGAAGCATAACCTCTATAAATTTGGTGAATTTTAGTTCCAAAATGAGAATTATAGTCTCAAATTAACATCGGGTTTCTTCTCAAATGAAACCATGCCAATACAAATTTTGTGAGTTTTAATCTCAAATTGTGAATTATATTCTTAAATTAAGTAGGGTTTTCTTCTCAAATGAAGCCAAATCTATTCAAATTTGGTGAATTTTAGTCCCAAAATAAAAATTATATTCTTATTTTAATATTAGTTTCTTCTCAAATGAAGGTATACTGGTTAAAATTGTGGACATTTTAATCACATTATGAGAATTACAGTCTTAAATTGTATTAATTTTTTCTCAAATGAACTATTACCCACTAAAATTGTCTTATTTTTTGTCAACATGAATATGAGCTATACTTGATTCAAGTATAATTACAAACAATATGAAAATAGAAATTCTCAAACAAGTATTATTGAAATAAAATGATAAAGAATAATACTTATTTGAAACATACTACTCTTAATTATAGAAAATTATATTCTGAAATTATGCAACATATTCATAAATAACGATTATAGAAAAAAATATTGATAATTTTTAAACTTTAGATTTATCATTTTTAAGAATACAATTCATGAACAATGGAACGTCGTTTGTTTAAACTCTGATTAATCTTCTTAAATTCAACAGTATTAAAAATCACAATTCATCGGCGCATTTTTCAGGATTACGCTGTATTTGAGAATAATTACGCTTAGTGCAGATTCGATCAGGTCTTATCCATAATTTCATGACTATACCGCTTGATATCAGCAGACTTTTCTCTCAGTGTATGGTTATGTTTCTAGTAGCAGTTTCTTTTAATTTTTAAAAAGGGATAAGATAAGAATTGGAGCAATATATTTGAATTAATTATGTAGAATTCAACATTGCAAATCAAATGCCATATTTAACTCAAAAAATTTTTTTTTGGTGGAAGAGTATGTTTTGCTTCTAATAGACACATATGTATATGCGTTCTTCCAGATCAAATCGAATGAATCGTTTTTCATTATTTCGAAATTATTGGGAATTTTTATTACAATAATAAATCGTAGTTATTTGTAAAAATTTCACCTAAAACCGTTGCACTCTCTATACATAAAGGCATTTTATGATTTGACCATATATTTAATTAACGATCCATAATAACAAAAATGTTGTGTCTTATCATTCAAATTGTAGCATCAAACCAACATCATGATACTAGCATATTCATAAATAAGAATCATCATCATTATTACAGTCATCATCACAACAAAAATGTGTACTAAAAACTAATTATGTTTATCATCAATGAATGTTAGTAAGGAGGAGCTTTTCCACCATAAAGCTTATATTTTTTGTGTACTTATGTATACACGTATATGGATTTTTTTTTTGTTTAATTATTCATTTCGTGATTATTGTTATTATCATGATTATTACTATTAATACAACTATTGTAATTATTATTTTTATATCAATTTTCTATGTCATTTTGTTCGCATCGAGGGTGTTTAGTATATACAAAGACTACTATTCTTATTTTTAACTCGTTTTTTGTAATTAAATTAATTAATAAAGATGTGAATGTTTCTAAATAATTATAATTATTGGATTATATCTACATTTGCCTTTTTTTAATGGTTTGTTTGTTATTTGGGTGGTTACCGATAAGGTTTGATGGTTAATAATTATTTGGATTTCAATGTTATGATTAGATAATTATATTCGAATAATAGCTGGTCAAAACTAGATTGGGTGTTCGGTGATTAAGAATTAAGTATTCAGAAATGTTCGAGAAGGATATTGCTTGTAATTTATACCGTATTCACTTTTGATATCCTCCCAACGCATTATTAAATTGAATGGAAAAAAAATCTGTGAAATTTCTGTGCGGAATTTGGTGGAAGACAAAAAATCGTTTGTAAGGTGTTCTGTATAAAAAATATTTTACAAAATTGTGTTTAACCTTTCCAAATTATAAATAAATTTCATATAACTGAATGCAATGTTCAACGTCAAAGATATAAAAAATGTTCATAATATATTGTTTGTTATCTGGAATAAACTACATATATACATATATTGTAGTATCAGTTAAACCCGGTATACTTACAGCATTTCATATAACCCGAACATCATTTGAAAAATTAATGAATTTATGCTGTAATTCCCGCGTCACAATACAATAAAAAAAACAGCATCACTAACCATTTATCATTCGCATGTAACTTTTCCAATCTCCAATAACACCATATTTCATATGTGTATATCGTTGGTTACAATAAAAAATAAATAAATTATAAAATAATTTAAATATTAATAATAACAACATATATGTATGTACAATCCCAAACAAGAATAAAATTAAATAAATAAAATATTATATTTTATAAAAAGTAAAATAGTAGCATAAAATTCACATAAATCATCCTAAAAATGACCTACCACCATTTAAGCAGCAGCAGATTTTTTTTTTTGTATTTTTTTGGTATCCATAACCATATTCAATGTTTTGTAAATATTTTACATACGTATGCGACTATACGAGCGAGTAAGTTTGGATCTGCCGTATAATGTGTATATGCATATAGAAATATATATTATACGAGTAGTACACAAAAAGTTTGTTAAATTTGTAAAATAATGCCACGACACTATAATATATAATATTATCATATATTACTATTAATAAAATAATAAACTATAAATTTAACCGTAAATAATAATTTTTTTTATTATTATTATTTATTAACACAAAAACCAACCACCTTGTCATATTTTGTTTTTTTTTACTGTACACCAACTACTGTACAATAATTGAATAATAATAAAGCTTTTTGGTTGGTATGTTGAGCTTTGGCTAATTTGTTATCGAAATTCTGGGATTTATGGTAATGATATTAATTGTAAATGTGTTAAAATATTTTTTTGTTTGTTTAAACTATTAATTATTAATAATAATCAAACTACATAATAAATTAATGAACAACTACCATATTATAGAAAACCAATTGTATTATGTAAATTTAATCAAACAACCTCATATTTAAAGCACAAAATATATGTTTGTTATCATATATTTTGTGAAAAAAGCTATGCATGCACTGTACATAAAAGGCAATATTAAACAAATTAGAACAACAACAATAAATTAGAAAAACCAGACAAATAAATATAAATACAAATTTGAATTTAAACATAAAATGTTGCAATTCCAGCCAACCTATTTTTGTGTATGCCACTCACCTGCAATTTTTCCCTACATATAGACCAAAATAATGAAGATACACCAATATAGAAAAAAACAAATCCAATCAAAATATGCGAAGAAAACTTCAAAGATATACTACCATCCTAAGGGAATTTTAAAAAGTTGAATCGTTTTAAAAAGTAATAACCACACTTTAAAATATTAAACTAGTAGGATTTCTAAAATAAAATACGTGTATATTTCACTATGTTCATTTCAAATATTAATTTAATTTTTCTAACAATTATTTTTCTAAATCATAAAAAATTAATTAAATTAAAAATAAATCACATTAACATCACACATAAATATTAAGCTATTAATTTATCACTGAAAGAAAACACTAGGTAATTACAAACAAAAAACCTGGTTAAATCAACGATGAGCTATGATTGTTTTTCAGCCGACTTAGCGCTTGTTTATTGATACTAAATTGGCTAGGTTATTTTTTAAATTGTAACTTAGCACAGGTAAATTCAAACGAAATAGTGGCCATCCATTTAACTTAACTAAGGTTTTAAGTTAATATTCCTAAATTATTTAAACACTATTAGCAGGTTAAACCGACCTACAATTTAATGAACCAAATTTTGAACTAACTCAGTTAAGATAAATTTTGCTGGCCATTGAAATAACTAATAAGCGTGGCCACAAATCAAAGGGGCACAACTCAAAAATTCGCATATTTCCGGAAATCGTTTTTAAAACTACGAATCATTGAAAATCGTATGAGTTTTTTGATATTTAGTGATCCATATAAACCTTTCTGCTATATTGCGACTAGGGTTTGCAAAAACCAGGAAATTTTAAAACTCGGGTTTTCGGGTTTGGAAAATACTTAAACCGGGGGTTTTGTATAATTTCATTAAAATGATAAAAATATTTAAAATAAGAAGTCAGAAATCTAATTTTATTCATGAAGTACTAACAGTAACAGTTCAATCGTAAAATAAATTAGAAAAATATGTAACGCAAATGATTGCTTTCGTGCACATGCTTGAAATCCGGCGTACTCAGGGCTGGGAGGGTTCTTTTTAAATTCATGGCAACCAGCATTACAAAAAAAATGATTCATGTGCAATTGTTACTTAAAAAAAAAAATTAATCACCCAAATACCATTACTACGTCGCAACTGTTTTCCACCATACGCTCTCCGATCCTTCCCAATCACAAAAAAAAATTAACAACACATCTTCATTATTTATACGTTCAAATCATTATATTTGAAGTTTAAACAACCTCATATAATTACTACAACTTTACAGAATTAAAGAAATATATTATATTTGTTTTTATTACTATTACTATTATTCTTATTCTATTTTTATGTAATTCAAGATTAATCAAATCTTCACAAACAAAACAAAAAAAAAATGTATTCAAAATCAAGCCGTTATATTCACAAAGCACAACAAAAAGCGCGAACGTAATGCGCGTTACGGTATATAATACAACGGTGAATCATGCGTAAATCAGTTGGGTTATTTGTTTAAAAAAAAATAATTTTTTTTTTCTGGAATAGTATTTATGTCAAATTGTCCTAAACGTGTAAATAAAACAAAATATAAACAAATACAAAGAGAAAAACTCACCAACAAACTCCGGAGCGCTCTGGTGTTGATGGCCGAATATTATCGGTTAACCTAAATCTTAGGGAAAAAAAACATTAGGAGAATTGACCGCGACAATGCGCCAATTCCATCCACTTCACGTCAATGTTATTATTTTTCAAACCAACTGACTACACAAACTATCGGTTTATAGAAATGACCGCGTAACTGTCTGTGAACCAAGCCACTAGACTTTGAAAAAAAACTTTGTACACTAACGGAAACTTGATTTATATTATTATATTTTTTTTTTCTGTATCACTAAACTAATATTAATTCTAATAAACTCAAAGACACTTAAACTATTACACAAAATTTGATCATTTTTCTTAAATTTTCAATGGCCGGCACCGACAACTGCCTCGCGTCACATATGACGACAATGGATGCAGAAATTCCTATGTTCTGTTGTTTTTTTAATTTTTTTTTTTGTCGGTATGTGTGTATCCGATATTTCTGGAAGGTAGCCTTGATTAACCGACACGTGAGGCCACCGGAATCCCACCTGGCTATCTTTTAGCTCGGCCGGCCTTACACCACCAATAATTTGTTGGAATTTATTTTTTTGTCTCTAAACTCAAGTTGTCTACACCAAAACAACAAAATAAAATATTGCTTTAAAATTCACGACCGCTTTAATTTTATATGTACGTTGTTTTGTTTCGTCAAAAACAAATACACTAATATCGATAGGCCAATAAATATTTAAATATCCAAAAATAAATTATTGATATATATTATATTAGCTAACAGCGATGCACTGCACCAAACGACTTGAATTCAATTAACTGACGAGAAGCGAGAACACGTAGAAGTTAAAAAAAACCAATCGCGAAATCAGATCGGCCAGCGAATACAAAATAACGGTATTATTCGATCAACATTTTTGAAGCGGATTATCGTAAGCTCATTATAAAGCTGATAACTATAAAAATTCATCACTGCTAAAAAGCAATACATAATCATCATTTAGGCTACTTCTATGTTGTGGAGAAAATTAATATTTACCATAATATAACTTGGCGATTAGTTATCTTGGATATTTAAAAAAAACGACCGTTACAAATATGTTAAATTTGCTTAAATTAAATAAGTCCTTGGTGCAAAATTTTAATTGTAAAAAATATTTTAAAAATATGTACTAAAGCGTGTATTGCATTATCACCTAAGTACATTCTGGTTTTTCCACAAATATTACCTGTATTTAAGAATACAAGTTCTGCCTCAGTCGAAGTTGGCGATTTTGATAGTAAAGCTCTATATAGGGCATCTAAGTTGTTGGTCCTTTCACCTAAAAACTCGAAAATAGCGCACTCTTTTTAAATAAATTAGAACTTTGAAGGGTTTGTTTTAACTGCTACAAAGATGCCTAATTCAATTCCTCGGCCATTAATAGTATGACAGAGACATACATTTGGTAAAGCATCGGCGGTTGCTGATGTTTAACATTAAATAATCTTTTAAAAAATTTTCCTCCGTACTCCAATACATGTGATTTTGCACTTTACGGAGCTGCGTATTTGTTCCAAACTTCCAACTACATACATAGACAGATAATTTATCAATACGTTAAACTGACATTTTTTCGTTCCATAATTATTAGTTCGAGCGCATCTAGCAGTTTTAGTCCATATTTAAATTCAAATTTTCTTAAAGAAAAAGTGGGATCCTCCCACATATGTATTAGGACATACTTCAATCGTTAATTTAAATAGGATAGTAAATTTCGAAAATCGTTCAATCGCCCTAAGTTAATTTGTAAGAGTTCTTTAAGATGATTAAGATCTTTATAATGTATTTTAAACAGAATTTATTTTGAAAAATAATTCCGGGTTTTAAGTAAAAAGCCCGGGTTTTCGGGTTCATCACATTTGATAAAAACCCGGGTTTTTGAGACCGGGTTAACTGGGTTTGCAAACCCAAATTGCCACCTACATTACATAAATTTTGGTCCACCAGCTCTGGCCTCATTATGTTTCTTTCATCCGTTCACAAATTAGTAATTCAGAGAAAATTCTTTCGACTAAGCGTTGCTTATTCGATTTCGGTTTTCTTTAAAACTTCGCCCATTTAAAGCCGTCTCTTTGATAAATATCGATGAATGGGATGAAAGTTTTCAAAATATTGGTTTCTTTATATGGCTCATAGCCATTAAAAGTAGAATCAAAACTTTTTAAAATTATTAAAAACCTTTCAAACAAGTTTTCGTCTTGCTGCGCAGACTAACAAACTTCAAATAATTTAAATGAATTATCGTCGCTAAAATTAAACCATTCTTTTAAATAATTTAAACTTTGATTATAAACTTGTTGGCTGTTATTAAACTTTGGAGCAGCCGGTTTCCAATGAAAATGAAAATATATTTTTTAGCACGTTCTTTTTTTTTTGGCTGGCTATAAACCGGGAACACAAAAAATTAATATTTGAGATACAAAAAATTAATAAAACGGCAAAAATTAATAAGCAACCAACAAAAATTTCTTGGCATCATAAAATTAATTTTTTGGAACAAAATATAATAATTTAGCAACGTTTATAATTTTTTGGCACTACTGAAAAGAACACAAAAATTATTTTTGGGCATCGACATAAATATTTTGAGCGACGAAAGAATTATTTTTGTCGCTCAAAATGTTTATGTCAACTGGCAACAAAATTATGGAGATTTATTTTTCAGATTGCTTCGTCAACCTTGCAGACACAGATCAAATATTAAATAATTTGTATTGTTTACATTTAATTTTTTGTCTCCTTTTTTTTTATTAATAAAATTTATTTTTTTCTGTTCCAAAATATTATATTTGTTGCCAATTATTAATTTTGATGCAAATGTTTGTCGCCAGTCGCCAAAGTATTCAATTATGTCCTTCAAAATATTTGTTTGTATTCTCATATGTTGTTCCAAAATATTATTTGTGATGCCAATTTATTATTTTTGATGCTAATGTTTATCGCCAAAATTTTGTTCTTGTATGCCTGTTTAAATTGTTCCGTTTTTTCAAGGGAAACTCAATTCAATTTTAAAAAAATCTACACAAATTTATGGAATGTTTGAAAATCGTTTCTGGTTCTCGTAGAAATAGTAGCAGAATAGAGGAAAAGACAAATACATTGAATCGAACCCATTATTTTAATATATAAAGAAATGTATGGACGATCAATATGTCTATATCATTTCTTTTTGTCATATGGCCAGAACGTTTATAATATGCACAGTCAATATAAAATATGGACGGGTGGCAACTCTGCTTTGTTATTCCAAAGGTCAGCAAAAGTTATCTTAGCTGACCAATTAGTTAAAAATTCCGTCAAAATTACCATTTGTAATTAATTTCAAGAAAATGAAACTAAAATAAAAGATATCCATCATTTAATTTATTTTTTATTTTTATCAACTAATATATTTAAGATACCTGTGATGCTTAATTTATATAAATGTACATTAAACTATGTTTATAATATATACCTTTATGAATAAACAAATTTGTAGCGATTCACTCATTCCATCACTCATTTCGTTCCATCACCACAATCATTAAATAAATTAAATCATTGTTACAAAAACTCTACGGCAAGTTATGCAAACTCTTCGTGCCGATGCTTATTAAACTCCCAAAAATAAAAAATACAAATGCCATTATGATGGTACAGTCATATAGAATGGATCACGCATTTTTATAAAACGATTCATCATTTTTCTTGATTAAAATAGGTTAAATAAAACTTGTAATAAACTACGAACGCATTAAGTGAAATATTGTGCGTCCGCCATTAAATTCATTGTGCTTGTGATTTATTTCAACGCTTGATAATACACATCATCGGGAATAATTATTAATTATTAATTACGGCTTTCTTTATAGACTATTTTATTTTATTTATTAATATAACATATTAAAACATAAAATTTTAATATATAATAACAATTTTTAGGGATATTTCGACCTTTCGGGTCATCAATCAATTATTAAATATATATCGGCGATCATTCCGCATTATTGATAACACAAATACCTCATTATTGGTATCCGATAACGCATCAAATTATTGAATTAAAAATGAATAAAATAAATATTTTACACTAGCATAGTTTGAAATTTGATTGAAATCATTGTCAGATCTAAAATAGAATGAAACAAAAATTCTTAAAAAATATTACATCGCGGTTAATTTTTCAGTTAAATCATTGGCCTATAATGATGAGACAAACTGGGACAACCAGCGGCGTAACTACAAGGAAGCAAACCCCGCGCTGCGGGGGCGGGCCCGCAACGCGGGTCCCGTGATCTTTGCTCTTGTAATGAAGAACTGTTTCATACCATCCACAATATGATTTTCTACATTTCAAGTCAAAATTTAACAATAAAACATTAAATTTTGATATAAAATGTTGTATGCAGCCAGATAAATTTGTGCAAATGAATGAAGATGATCTTATGAAGTCTGCAGGAGCGATACAAGAAAAATATAAAGACGACCTATCGGAAGAGTTTCAGCTACAAATGGTGATATAGTAAAGTCAATGCTTAAGGAGGAAATTTCAGGGATACCATCAATACTTGAATTCGCTGAAGTTCTAATAATACAATTTCCTATAGCAGCTTCAAGTGTTTCGCAGGTAATAACATGTTTATTATTGTTTCTTACGTTACCTGTGACGGTCGCAACAGCGCAACGATCGACATTTTTAGTTAACCTGAAGGGAAAGATATGCAATGTGCAAAGAGGGTGTAGTGATGTGCTAAATCGGCTCTTTTTGTTCTGTTTTGCTTATTTTCTTTTACGTTTTTAACAAAAAAGAATCGGCTTAGCCCATCACTAGAGGGTAGTCTAGGGGCCCACATTAAGATTTGCGGTGAGGCCCAAAATTTGTAGTTACGCCACTGGGGACAACAGCAATGTTTGGTTTCATAGAAGCATTTTTGTAATTTTTTCACCAACGGTGAAATCAATGCAGCTAAAAAGAATATGTTGCCATTTCACGTTATGTATCTAGAATAAAAAAAAAAAATCATTAATACTGAGGTAAAATCATCCGTTTTCAACATGTATTACCTGCTGTTAACTGTGATCTTGAATTTTTTAACGAAGTAAATAACAAATTACTATCAGGTCCATTGTTGCTTGCTTTATACCAATCTTCTATTGTATTTTTCTAAAAAATCATCCAGCTTCTCAAATATTGTATAGCTTTCAGGTAACTATCTAGCTGAACGAAACTGGGCAGTTAAATATTTAGCTCTCCAGTTAAAATGTTCATTTAAAAACTAAATAAAATTAGCAGGCTTCCATTTATATTATGAAATAAATCGCAATTTCATAAAAGAAGAAAGAGATGAAATATTATTTAACTGGAGATTGCCTCTATTTTTTGTGAAACCAGGCATTAGTCATACTTCATATTCTTTATTATTTATGTTTAATATTGACGAATTTTTATTTATATTAAGGGTGCGTCCGAAATAGAAAATGCCCATATAGCGAAGAAACATCTCAAATGAGTGCGATGTAGTTTTTATGTGCTTTTTTAACACATTGTTGGATGTCAATTAATTTTTAAATTAATCATAATTATCGATTTAATTCAGCATTTGTAAATAATGTGTATTTAAATTACAAACTGCACTCGTTAATACGAATTGCTTTAACTGCAAACCAATATAACCTCGCTCATGTCATCGATAAATCTGGTCCCAGTACCATTCAAAGCCCAGCACATATTTTGAAAATATCAGACTACAAGAAGACTACAACAATGGAAAAACCACCAAGAATTAGGAACCATTCATTTTATTTCCAAAATGTAAATAAAATGTCTTCGAAGGCAGCTCAATTTCGCAATTTTGTGTTAAAAACGCTCTTCCCGGTTTATATCATCTGTGAAACTTCATTTCCCAAAGGAATCCTGAGTTCTGAATTCTTTCCTAGCCAATATGTGGTTTATAGATGCGACCGATCACCGCTAACTAGTGATAAAAAATCTGGCGGAGGAGTACTCATTGCGGTTGATGCATCATTATCGAATGAGTTAGTTGAAATATCTAACCTATCCATCGAGCAATTGTGTGTTAAGATCGCAATCAACAAAAAGTCAATTTTTATCTACGTTGCATATGTTCCGCCTGGCTCACCGATATCATCTTACACCGCCTGCTGCGACACAATAATGGAAATAAACAATGCTGCTAATTCAACTGATACAATCTTGATCACGGGGGATTTTAATTTTCCAACTATTAGCTGGTCATATGACGAAGAAATGGATGAAATTTTACCATTGAACGTGAGTTCTGAAATTGAGTGTCTGTTTATCGATACTGTTTTCGATATAAATCTTAGCCAAATTTGCGAGGTGCAGAATGGTATTGACCGAATTCTAGATCTAATTTTTACAAATGAACGGAATCTATTTAAAGTAAATGAATCACCATTACCATTCGTTATTAATGATATTAACCACAAAGCCCTAGAAATAATTTTTGAAAGCAAGGGTAGCAATATTATTGGTAACCATCAAAACAGAGAGCCGTATTACAACTTTAGAAAAGCCGACAGAATAAACCTTCATCTTTATTTTGAGCAGATTAACTGGAAAAATGAACTAATTAGTAGCAACATAGATATTAACGTGGAGAAATTCTACAAAATTATATCTGAGGGCATTGCACTATTTGTTCCTACTACTGCTGCGGCCAAATCGAACAAATATCCACCATGGTACGACGATAAACTAATCAATCTTAAGAACAAGAAAGACAAAGTTTACAAAGCAAATCTCAAAATCAGTACAGACGAAAGCAAACATAAATTCACTGCGTGTAATCAAAATTTCGAGAGATATTTTGAGATAAAGTATAAGAGTTATATAAGCCGTATTAAGGAAAAAATAAGAAACGATCCAAAACATTTTTGGAGATTTTTTAAAGAAAAACGTGAAACTAATGGTTACCCAGTGTGTATGACATTCAAAGAACGTAAATCCTGTGACCCGCAGGTTATATCAAACATGTTTGCGGAGTTTTTTCAATCAGTTTATAAACCGGAAGACATTGATAAGTATGAACATCCAAACAATGGTGAAAACAACGTAACCATACTTACACCAAGGATTGAAACCGAGGATATTCATCGAGCTTTAGAAGTATTCGGAGATGGATGTGGTCCTGATGGCATTCCAGCTTCATTATTGAAAGATTTCACATCGTTGGTAACTCCTCTGTGTCTTCTATTTAATCAATCATTACAACTAGCCGTATTTCCAACGAAATGGAAAGTAACAAGAGTAACACCAATTTTCAAAACAGGAGCAAGAAATGATGTCTCTTGTTACAGAGGAATTACATCAATATCTTCAATACCCAAATTATTTGAACTGGTTGTATGCAACTCATTCAGATCTTTGGTTCCTCGATTCATCTCACAGTGTCAGCATGGTTTTATACCCAAAAGATCAACATATCAAATCTTATTGAATTTACCAGCAACACCATTAAAGAAATTGAAATGCATAAGCAAGTTGATGTGGTGTATACTGACTTTGCCAAAGCCTTTGACTCCATCAGTCATTGTAAAACGTTGGAACAGTTATACAGATTCGGTTTTTCAAAACAGTTTGTTGCGTGGTTTAAATCATATTTGAGTAATCGCATTCAGTATATTGAGCTTAGTAATAGAAGATCAGAATCAATTCAAGCTACTTCAGGAGTACCACAAGGCCCTCATGTTGGTCCTTGGATCTTCATAATTTTCATCAACGACGTTACTGAAGTAATACAACATTCTAAGGTTTTAATGTTTGCAGATGATCTCAAAATCTTTAAAACAGTAGAAAACATCGGTGATACCCATAAGCTACAAGAGGACATCGACAATCTAGCGAAATGGTGTGAGTCTAACCTCCTCAGTCTCAACATCAACAAGTGTAAGAGTTTATCGTTCCATCGAAAAGTTAACCCTGTTACACAACAATATCAAATAAATGGCGTACTTTTACAAAAAGTATTCGAGATTAAAGACCTAGGGGTTACTTTCGTTGAAAACATGTGCTTTACTAAGCATATTGAACAATGCGTTGCTAGAGCCAATTCCATGCTTGGTTTTATTAAGCGTTGGACTGGGGATATTCATGACCTAGAGACAATCAAGATCCTGTATTATGCCTACGTGAGATCTCAACTTGAATATGCTGTCAACATCTGGTGTCCTTTTTACGACGAACCTATCAGAAAAATCGAGAGTGTCCAAAAAAAGTTTATACGGTATATAACGTGTAAAGACGGATGGGATTATGACCATGACTTACCGCACCACGTTAACCTGAAGCGATTACCATCATATGCTACTGGATGCAAAACCTATCAAATGACAACATTGGCAAATAGACGAGAGCTTTTAAAGTGTTCGTTCATTGGAAATATTTTACTTGATCAAATCGATGCACCATCCATACTGGAATCAATTAAAATAAAGGCACCGAGTAGGAATTTAAGAGATCATGAGTTCCTTCATCTAAATAAACACAGAACAAACTTTGGTGACAATGAACCGGTAAACATGATGTCGAAGAGTTTTAATAAAATCGACCATCTGTTCGACTTTTACTTAAGTAAAAACAGCTTTAAACGTAGGTTGAAGCAACATTTTGCTCCAACCTAAAAATATTTTTAGGTCAATTTTTATTCTTTTTTTGTTTAATTTAATTTTTATTACCATGTTCAGTATGTTATAAATTCAAGTCATATTTGTAGACTTTTCTCAGTATAAATAAATTAATAAATAAATAAATAAATTTGCATTTCGGGCGCACCCTATATTTTGAAATATTTAGTTATTTAACTTTTCCACCTGATTCAATTTCTGGTGAATTAATAGGTAATGATTTTTTCGATTGTCTAATCATTTTTTTTTTCATTTTGGAAGCGGGCATATAATTTCCCTGTGGGTAGATTGTGCGCTCTTGACAGAAAATATGTTGCCTGAAATATATAAAAAATGTAGAGTAAAATTAAAAATATGGACGACTGGTTTTTTCACCATCAATTTTTTTGTTGTTCGTTAAATTTTAAATCACCAGGCTACCAAACTACTTCTTGTATATCCTGTTATAATATTATGTTGTGGGAAACTTGTGGTTCTTCTTTGCCTTTTAAATTAATGATGGCCGAAAAGAATTCGATCGAACAGTTAATTTTTTTCAAATAATGCATCTAAATAGTTGAATGTACATTATATATTAGATATTCAGCAATATTTATTGAAAATTTTTTGAAGTCTATTAAAACATTTTTACATAACCTAAAATCTAATTACAAAATACGTTTTAATTAAAATTTAAATTAAAACTAATCTTTAAATTTTTGATATAAATTATGAAATGGTTTCTCTGTTGAGGTTCATGAGATGTTGCCTGATGAACCTGAAATTTAAGATTGAAATAAATTCATTTTAATAAATTTTATTAATTATTCAGGAGATTCGTTTATTCAAATGAAGCAAACAACAAAATAAAATTCTCGAACGTTTATAAACATTTTGAATATGTGATGCAACGAATATGGTTTTACCAGGTTAAATTGAACCTATTCCAAGTTAAATTTAACTTTTTCAAAATAAATGAAAAAATTTTCATGATAAATTATACCATGTATTCAAAATTTATAATTAGAATTAATCATTTGCTATACTACAAACAAATTATCCTGCTTTGTAAATTAATTAAACGTTTTGTGCCTTTTGTACAATAATTCTAATGGTAAAAAGTTTAATTTATCTGAAAAATGTTGCTTTCATTTCGAAAAAGATACCGTTTAACTTAGCAAAACTTCAATGATTTGTGAATATCCGGTAATAAAATTAATCCAGAAATGTCTTTCCTAGGGTTCAAAAAAATACAAAAATTTAATTGTTAAAGTTAATTTAATTATAATAACCACAAATGAAGATTCAAAACGAAAATAATTGCTTTTTTCACTTTTTCAATTTGTGTGTTTCCATGAATCTAGAATAGCTCAAAGTGAAACTAGAGTAAGAACTACTAAAGTTTGTTCTTTTTAAAATTCTAATGCAGAAACTTATTGTAAACAGTTTTAAATTTACCTGTTTACTTAATTCTAATTAAGTTAATGCGATGTTCTAGATTTATTCGAAAAACTCACTTATCAAATTTTACAATTATTGCACATTTTATTAAATTTTAAAATCACTTCATTTGACGATCACAGATTGACGCTACGATTCTAAACTAGTGCTTTATTTATTATTACAAAAATCCTCCCAAACATTTAAATAAATCGTTTAATCGTATCTAAAATTGTATTGCAGACCATACTTCGCCGATACTCCGGTTGAATAGTACTTTTTATTGTACGATAACCCCACACACTTTTCAGTTTATCGAATCAATTACCGATTTAAGCCAACTCGTTAGATTAATCGTACAATAAATCGTGCATCTATGGCCTGTATAAACAGATTAATTAAACGTCTTAAATATTTATTTTGTACTATAGTTTAAATAACCGGCAAAAATTAAATTAACTTAGCTTGTTTTGTGTTTTGGATCCGTCGTAGATTAACTACTGCTGTGTCATCCAATTGTATTAATAATGATGTCAATCTTAATGATTAATAAATTTTAAGCAGTTATTTCGATCTAAAGAGCATTTGAAGGAATATCGTCTCGAATATTTACGTCAAATTCTCTTTGGATAAAAAAAAGGTTTAAGATTGACGTTTGGAACAAGCATGGTTCTATACTTTAGTATAAATTAACAACTACAACATCATTGAACTTTTGCATTAATCTTTAACTTACGTTAATTTGATTTATAATTCATTGAACACCCAACAAAAAAAAAAATAACTTAACCAGCTTCGTGTTTTGAAATAAGAGTGGTACAAATTAACCAAAGCGCATGGGCACATATTTGAGGCAAGGTCAATTGTATTCAATTGTAATGTTAATCTATAGCGCTGAAATTAATTTGATTTATAATTTATCAAAAGCGAAAAAATAAATAACTTAGCTACTTTTGTAATCAAAACCTAGGTTATTATTACTAAAATTGATTAAAGTAGCTCAAATCACTCATTTTTTTTTTTTTTCAGTGATTGTATGTTTCCAAAACAGTATGTTAGATAAACGATAGTGCAAATAAATCAAATACAAGTTTTTATCAACTTTGGGTCTATAAGCAAGCATCGAAAGCTTATTTTGTTTTCCTCTGAAATTTTAAATTTAAATATGTAATATATATAGACCAACGGCGGGAAATTTAAAAACTGAACGCTTGCAAGCAATTTTGTGCATGCCCGCGAACACTTAATTAAGCTTAAAGCTACTATGCCAGTGTTATGTGAGTTTCAATACTTCATTTGAGCCAAATTCAGCTGCTCATAAATTTAATTTTCTGTAAAGCTACTACCAACCTACTAAACATCTATGGCTTCTTCCCAATGGCGTTCCATATTGAGTAAACCATATCTTTGTAGTAGATTTTTGAGCAGCACAATGTTATTTAAGCTAGCAATTACACCAGCTGAAAAGATGTGCCCTGAAAAGCCCTGCCGTTTTTCCGTTTTTCATGCATTTCCAAATGAAATTTCGCTTGGGACGAAATCGTCCCAGTTCGACCGCGGAGGGATATTTTAGCTATGCAGCTTGAAACGAATGAAATGAAACACAATTTAAAACATTCTATATTTGATCAAATATTGCACCTACCTAGAGTTAAAAATCATCAGCTTAGATCTAGAATGTACTGAATTGTACACATTTTGAAATATATACTTACATTTTTTATTAAAGAAATAAGGAAATTAACGTTGGCCCACCGTATTAACTAAACCCGTGATAATACCCAAGTTTTACGAAATCCCTGATTGATAAAACACTCAGGTATACACAACTTTATTTGGCTTAGTAAAAAATAAAAAATTCACCGTAAATAATAAAAACAAAAATTAATTTGAGACATTAACTAAACATTTTTATTTTTTTAATTTCAGGTACGATTATGCTGTAATAAACAAGAAACCTCATAAAAGTCATCTTGCATATAAATTATAAATAGATAAGTAAGTTTAATTGTATTAATTTCTTTTACGAATATCGATCGCATGATATGTACTATAAATGAGTAAAAACGTGGGAGGCTAAATTAAAATATTCATGCAAAGCACATTTTCGGAAAAATTAAAAACCTTAACATCAATGTAAATAAATAAATTGATTGAGGTGTTCAAAATAAAATATTTAAACTAAAGTAGGAAACCTTTCGTCTCTATATCTAAATAAAAGTCTATTATAAACATTAAACAACATCACAACAAGCTTTACAGAAAAAAAATTCTCTTTTCGTGCTTGTCGCTTTAGACAACCTTAAAATTTTATTAAAACTCAGCTAACATACTATTCGCTACAAGCTTATATTTATGTTAAGGTTCTAGTTTTTTATCTTTCTTTATGTCATAAAAAATTCCAACCGAAACAAACCAAAATCAATTTTTTAGGTATTCGTCGTTTATAACACTTTATAAAGTTATAGTACACAGAAATATAAATTTAGCATTTTTATTATTTCAGCGGTGGCTTATTCTGTAGGTATTGAGAGTTTTTTTAGTATTTAGTACATGGCAATACATCGGTTGATCAAGTAGACTTTATGAACTACTTTATTTAGTTGATGTGGGCTATAATTGGTAAATATCGTTTTTAGAAAGACTTACTTTATGGAACTTGCCATACTTTGTACTGTATACACATATTTCGATTTAGGCAAGCTTTCTAGAGTGTTTGGCATACTCGGAATCATTTAACGAGTACCGAATTGCCGAACTAATCCAATGCGTTTCTAATTTACCATTCACGAAATGATTTTAGTTTACAGACGGTATTTCGATCATGATTTAATTTGAAAGCAACAAATTTGAAGCTTACATCATAAGATTTTGTTTTAAATTCCTTTGAGTTAGTGTTAATCAATTTATTTTAGAACAACACATTCCAACTTGCATAAGCTGTCAGGAAACAAATCTTTAAATAACGGCCTTTTCTTACTGAAATAACATTGTACCTATTTTTTTTGGAATTTTACGGCCTTTTCTGAGAACTACCTACCTTGAAATTATTTCTTTTACCGAAACTATAAATTAAAATAATATAGGGCGAATATATTCGCATATCGAGTGCCTGAATATGGAATTGGGATGCTCTAACTTTGGCAACCATAATAGACCTCCATCCTGAAACTTAATTGAATAAAAGCAAGTGGTAGTTATTCGCAGGTACTCATAATCATTTCATAAGGCTTATAATGGCAGTGCCAGTCAAGAACGAAGGCGAGGAAACGGTAATTGTCCGAGCTCTATTAGATTCACTGCCTGCGGACAATTTTATTACTTATCACTTAACAAATTGAGGTTGTATGGCGTAGGCATTCCTTAATGACAGTAAACTTGTTGAGGCTTTAACAACTGCTACCATAACTAATAATATCGATACATATTCATCAGGTGTCAAAAGTACAGCTTCGCGTTAATTAAAGTACTGCAAGTATTGTCGAATATCTGTGGTCTTCGTAAAGGTTCAACGACCACGGCAATGATAAACCGTTTGAAAATTCACAATAAGGTTATAAATTAATGTGCAACAATTGGTGATGAAGGGAATACTATGTAGTATTGAAAAAGAATCCATAAATAGAGATCCACACTAATACTAATACTATGTCGAATTATATAAAGAAAGAATATTTAGAAATAATTCTGTCAAGAGTAGCGGCGGTAGACGGCTAGCCAATTATGGCTATAAGTAAATAAAAATCCATAATTTTGTATACTCGATCGAATAGTTATAAAATACCACAAAGCCCTACAAGAACCGTGTCGAATTTCATCAACAAGTTTTATGAGGTGAAAAGTGCAAAACTTCGTATATGGAATCCGAAAGGTCGGAAAGCAAAAAATTTAAAATTGTCCATTACAGTGGATGAGTGACTGCGTTATTACGAAGTATTTAAATGTTACCGTGCACGTTCTTCAACCAGATACAAAGACATTTGCCTGTCATGTCCTTGGATTGAGTGAAATTAAATGCCAGGAAAATGCTGAAACAAGTCAGTTAGTAGTGGAGAGGAAGTTGAAACTGACGTTATTGCTGCCACCCATGATGGCGCGGCGGTTATGAAAAAAATATGAAATAAACTTGGATCCAATTAGCCATCTTTGTCATAATCATGGTTTACATTTGGCCATAGTTGATTGTTTTCAGACGCTTTTGGCGATTTCGAGGATATAATAGCTGATGAAAGTGATTTGGTTGATGGTGGTCTTGTTGAAGAAGGTCTAACAACCGTAGAAGATGCTACGAATAATGATACTGATTATAATTTTGAGGCGAGGAAAATGAAGAGCTAAACTGTTTTTACCATTTATTAGCACAAATAGTGAAGAAGGTACGAACAATCATTAAAATGTTCAAAACTTCTGCAGCAAAACATTTAATTTTGCAAGAACGTGTATCGCAAAAACTGGAAAAAAATGAAACTACAACTAGATATAAAAACTTGCTGGAAGTCCATGAGTGTTATAACAAGACGGTTTTACAGCTTATGGATTGCGTAAACGAACCTCTTTTTGATTTGAATATGGAGACAATCTCCTCGGAAGATGTATTTAAGCTCCAAAATCTCCTGAATGTACTCACACCAGGAGAAGCAGCAATCAAGGAGGGAAGCAAGAACGATGCGAATCTCATTATTGCCGAAGGCGTAAAATGCGAATGAATGAGAAAAGAAACAAAACTCTGATGACATTAATAATTTATCTGCAGACAAGTAATGTACCGCGGTCAAACGAACACTTTAAATATTCGTCAAAAAATGCTGCCATTTCTTTAGCACTGGAAATTATAGAAAAGATTCAGCCAAAAATCCCAGCTTGAATAATTCAAGTTCTGCTGCAGATTCTGTGTTTAGGTTAGGTTAGGTTTGGGTGGCGGTCCACCAGGACCAGGCATAGACACAAAAAGAGATTCTGTGTTTACCGGATTCTAATATACAGCAGGAGCTTCAAAACGCAAAATGTTCAATAACAACTACAGCAGTAACAGCGAGATATAAGGCGATTGATAAACATCCTCTAATAAAAAACGAATTTCGGCAATTAGATTTCTTTAATAAAAGATCCCCTGCATTGGACGTTCTATTTAATGCTCTTTCAACGATTAGGCCCACCTCAACGGCTAACGAACGTATTTTTCTGTCTCAAAAAAAGAAGTTGTTTGTATAGAAACGGAGTTAGAAAATATAAAATCTAATATGGACATATTTTCTAAAGAATTGAAATAAATGAAAATTAATCATTCTAAAACATTTATCGATGAATTAAAATGTTTGCAAACAACGCAGCATAATTTTGAAAGTTCTCTGAACTTTATAAATGAAAAATTTGAAGAACCTATAGGATGTGTACCAATATTGGCAGTGCCGTTGGTTTTTCGCGATACAATAAACACTCACGATTTAGATTTACAATTGTTTTATTTTTTTTATTTCAATTAAATTATCACTTTACAATTATAAATAATGAGATTTAAATTTATATTTCCCACACCAATATTTATCTTTTATAAAATTCACGAAATTATTTTTGGAAATAATAATTTTTTATATTTTGTTACGTGGTGAGCCGTGGTAGTACTATGCGAGTATACGCGTCGAAAATTGCGAACCGAATGTATACGTATACCATAGGCGAAATGCAAAAACGATGTGTGTAAAAGTAAAAATGGAATATTCGGTATTCCGAGCGAATGTATTTGAAGCGGATGAACAACAAAGAGAAGATGAATTACATATTTAGATTGTACACTGTAGTATAATTGTGTAAAATGAATTATGCGTTGTGTGCTTGTTGGTGCAGACGATATGCTGAGTTTATGTAGGTAGAGTGTGGATGTGCGCATCAATATACGTGATTGGTATATTGTGGCGATGAACGAGTGATGAATATTTGATTGAATAAATGAGTGAGTCGCTACAAACCTACTAAAGTAGTTGACATGATAAAAGAATTGTGGAGCTTGAGCCTGAGAACTCTCAGGTATTTTGACTTCAAATTTTCATTAAATATTTACAGTGTGCTCTGTTTCAGAATTAATGATTCGATTTCTTCTAAAATTCTATCACTGTAACATCCCTGAACAAATATGTATATCAATTAATTTAATAAAAATAAATAGAAACTTATAAACATTATCAGTTGACGGTATATCACATTTAATAATCAACGGCAAAAAAGTGTACAATGTCCACACTTCTCTAGCCGTCAATTTGAAATTTCCGCCTCAAAACAGAAGATATTTTCATTAGGTCTGGAAACATGCATGCATCAGACAAAGATTAATAACGTACGTCAAAGGCTTAATTAAATACTGCCTTTTGACCATATTGCTAGATACCTCATCTATATATACCTTTAGAGAAACTCTGTTTTAAATTTGTTAAAATCTTACAAATTTCTGTTTCAGTTGCTAAACTAAAACTACAAGATTTATATTAATTTTGATTATTAAACATAAAATATAATTTATCATAATTAGAATAATTTAAACCCCTCGAATATAAAGTTTTCAAATGGTTAGCAATATTCATAAAAAATGAGTTAAACGCATTACGATTAACAATTTTATCATAATAATTAGATTTAGCAGTTTCAATTTCTTTTACAATAAGCCTACAATATGACAAATGTTTACCTTTAAGATGTAAATTAATAGGTGCTTAGCGTATTTGCTCCCTATAGTATTTTTAATTTTATTTAATTTCATTAAACTAGGTGTCAGCCAAGCTTTTAGGAATTGATCTCTTTGTCGAGTTACCTT